>JARQOD010000001.1:324765019-324844779 GCA_033576555.1 Oophaga sylvatica | reverse complement strand
CTTCTTCCAGAAAAAAACAGGAAACTGATTTTAAAAGGTACGGCAGGGACGCTGGGGACGGGGGTAATTTTTTTCTGAAAAACCCCTTTTGATTTTGGGGACATGGGGAAAACCTCTTGGGAAAGAAAGGTAGCGTCCCACCACTTTTTTCCAATTTTTTAAGCTCCTGAAACCATTTTTGGGGTTCTTTCACCAAAGGGAACGGCTCTCCCGTCTTGCCTAAAACACGCCTAAAAAAGAATGTCCGAATGTCCTCCAAAGCAACTTCCCCCCCAACCCCCAAACATTTTTGGCGATAAACAATTTTTTCCCAGAGGGAAACCTTGCCATAAAGCAAAATGAAACAAATGGCTCGGGAAAACAAAAAAGAGTTTTGGGCCCGGGCCGGGAAACCCCAAAATTTAACCCCTTTGGAACTTGTGGTCAATCATCAAGAGGGTAAAAAAAAAAAACCCAAAAAAATTCGAAAAATGAAAGATTGATTGACAAGAAAAACTGCATCATCAAGTTTTGGTCCAAAGTTGTTGAGGCACCCCGGGGAGAATTGCAGGGTCCTAAGAAAAGGGTCAAATGAAAATTTTGTTTCCATTAATCATTCTAACTGTCAAAAAACTTTTTTACCAATGTTTGAATTTTTATATTTTCTGGAAAAAAACATCTAAACAACATAAAAATCGGGGGCCAGTGGGGAAAAAAAAAAATTTGTGTATTCTCAAAACTTTGGCCATGACTGTATAATGCAGGTCCCAGATATAAAATGCACTCCCCATGGTCCTTGATAAGTATAATGCAGACCCCTTAGAGTAACTGCAGCCCCCCTCAGAGGTATAATGTAGTCCCCTCAGAAGCATAATGCAGCCCGACAGATAATGTCGGAACTGCATTATGTAGACAGATCTCCTACCCTACCTGTGCCCTCTGTTCTGCTAGTGCCTGAGGTTAAAATCCTTCATAATCAGAACCTCCCACTCCCATCTCCAATACTTTTACGTGCTGCACCTATTCTTTGGAATGCACTAACCCAGGTTAATACGATTAATCCCCAATCCCCATAGTTTTAAGCGTGCCCTAAAAACGCATTTTTACACTATGCTGGTCCAAACAATGAAAGCAATTGTTACCATCCACCTTTTGTGTCTCCCCTTTTTCTAATAGATTGTAAGCTGCGAGCAGGCCCTCATTCCTCTTGGTATCTGTGACCTATGTGTTTATGTTATGCGTATTGTCTATTGTCTGTACAAGTCCCCTCTAAAATGTAAAGTGCTGCGAATATGTTGGCGCTATAGAAATAAAATTATTATTATCATCCTTCTCAGAGCCGTTGAGCTTACTGATCAGTGCAGCAAATATCAGACACTTGGAGCAGCAGTTTAGTGCGGGACCCGGGAGGGTGATTAAAAACGTTTTTGTTTTTTTTAACATACTGCATCCAGGGACCGGGATTTTCTGGAAGTGGACAACCCCTTTAAAGGGAATCTGTCACCCAAAATTTGGGCGGGATATTTAAATGATGGTAGTCAGTCAGATGGGCGGTGTTTTGGGTACTTGCCTTAACATGTTGTTCGCTTCTGTCTCCATTATTTCTGGGAATTGTAGTCGTTGCCCTCCATATGCTTTGCCCGCAGATTGCAATGCGCAGGCACGTATATGGAGGGCAACGACTACAATTCCCAGAAATAATGGAGACAGCAGCGAACATGTTAAGGCAAGTACCCAAAACACCGCCCATCTGACCTGACTGCCATCATTTAGGGTGACAGATTCCCTTTAAACAAAGTGTCCAGCATTAGTAAAATGGCCGCTTTCTTCCAGAATCATTGCCATACTGTTCGCGATGAGTTGTGGGTATTGCAGATCAGCACTTTTGAAGTGGATAGGCTAAGCTGTAATACCACCTTCATCCTGTGAACAGGTAGGCACTGTTATTGGATGAAAGCAGACGTTTTCCTAAAAATGGACAACCCCTCTTACCAGTGGCGTAACGTGAACTCATGAGCCCCAAAGCAGACTCTTTAAAGGGCCACAAATTATTGCAAGTTTGTGTATATATAACAGTGCTCGAAAAAATAAAGGGAACAATTAAACAACAGAAATAACTCCAAAAAATCAAACTTCTGTGAAACCAAACTGTCCACATTAGGAAGCACACTGATTGACAATCAATTTCACATGGTTGTGCAAATGGAATAGAAAACAGATAGAAATTTATTGGTAATTATCAAGACACACTCAATAAAGGAGTGGTTCTGCAGGTGAGACCACAGACCACTCTCAGTACCAATGCTTTCTGGCTGATGTTTTGGTCACTTTTGAATGTTGGTTGACTTTCACACTCTGGTAGCATGAGACGGACTCTACAACCCACACAATGGTTCAGGTAGTGCACTCATCCAGGATGGCACATCAAGCGAGCTGTGGCAAGAAGGTTTGCTGTGTCTGTCAGCGTAGTGTCCAAGGCTGGAGGCGCTACCAGGAGACAGCCAGTACACCATGAGACGTGGAGGGGGACGTAGGAGGGCAACAACACACAGCAGGACCCACTACCTCCGCCTTTGTGCAAGGAGGAACAGGAGGAGCACTGCCAGAGCCCTGCAAAATGACCCCCAGCAGGCACAAATGTGCATGTGTCTGCACAAAGGGTTAAAACCGACTCCATGAGGAGGGTCTGAGTGCCCGACGACCATCAGATGGGGGTTGTGCTCACAGCCCAAACACCGTGCAGGACGCTTACCATAGCCACAGAACACCAGGATTGGCAAATCGCCACTGGTGCCCTGTGCTTTTCACAGATGAAAGCAGGTTCACACTGAGCACATGTGACAGACGTGACAGAGTCTGACAAAAAAAGAAAAGACACAACCGATGAAACGCACACCGCACCACAATTAATACGTGAAAAAATCAACCATATTTATTATTGGTAATACAAAAGTGAGATAAACATAATTAAAAAACATGATGCAACCGTCCCACAAACCTACCCAAAGTATAAAGACAGAGTGGATAATAATGCATGTATAACAACATTAACAGAAAGACAATGAAAAACAATAATATAAAGCCATCCGGCACATAATGAAAATGAAAATGAAAAAACCTGTATGGACCAAAATTATGAGTGTGAAAAATAATTTAAACAGAGGACAAAAAGGAGCAAGATAAGCTCCGAGAAGCCCGGAAATATTTAAGAAAAGTATTCCCTGTAAAAAGACAGAGTTAATCTCATGTCTGAGAGTGATCAGAACAAGATAGCCATCAGATATTCAAAAAGCTGTTACACACAGAACAATATCTGTGCAGGACATAAGATCAGTCCTGATAGTGGTAGAACTGCTGAAAGGAAGTAATAATTACCCCAAGATGTTCCTCATGATACGAGAGAAAAGGGCAGGAATGTGGACGGTGAAGCTAAACGTGATCCCACGCGTTACGCCGCAACCTGTGCGGCTTCATCAGGGAAAGTGAACTAAGTAATACCAACATAGTCTTAAATACCTGTTGTTGATTGGGTTTCTAAACATTGTCAGCTGTGCGCAGCACTAGCCGCCCAGCCAATACAGAGGGCATAGCTAACAGCCAATGGATATGGTGTGTGGACGTCTCCACACATCAAAAGCTACTGCGCAGGCATGCAGTGGCACGCAATGGGTGCACTGATACCACGCCTGGTGTTGCTTGTGTTACGATGATGTAATCATGCGCATGCGCAATGCTGAAAGAGGAGGCAACAAGGTTCCCGGGGAACACAGAAAGGACAAACGGAATACATGAGGAATACACAAGGAACAGCCATACACATCCAAACCAATCATACATAATAGAAACATGGGCATGATGAATAGCTGAATCATTTATTAGTAGTTATAGGTATTTTTAAACAGAAAATAGATAAAGAAAATGAAAAATAAAAAAAATGATAAAAAAAAAATAAAATATAAGTGTATGGTATGTAAAAAGAAATATATGAGGCGTTGTAACTCCTGATGGGCAAGAACCCAGGCAGCCTAAGTAGCCAAGCAATCCTATGTGCATCGAACAGTGCACATAGGATGAAGGTAACAATGAAGTGAGAACAAATGATCCAGACTGAAAAACAATAACTGCCTGTACTGAAACATGATGTCCATAGACAAACTGATGGTAAATTGGTCCATACAGTAAAAGTAAAAAGGAAGTAAAAGAGAAGGAAAAAATTGAAAAAATAAGCTGACGATCCAACCCTACTAAACCAAAAACAGTCGGTCAAGAATATTAAGGATCTTACATGCCTGTCCGAAAACTGGCAATCTGTAAAAATGGCATCACACATCATTATTCACAACTCTTATGAGAGTCCAATTATCCAGTGATGAACCAGGTCATTGTTGAACCGTGAATCTACTCGATGTACGCCGAAAGATCCATTTATGCTCCAAGTCTTGAATGGTATGTCGACTAGTCGCTGTAATATAAATGGGTCCTTCCAGATGCAAAGAAGAAGAAAACGGGTAAGACGGGAATCAATGTCCCAAAAATACCCGTAAATAAAAGTTCTTCGTTTAAACCTGTTGAGCATAGAGTTAAGATTAAAAATCCACCTTGCTTCAATTTGCAAAAGAAGTTTCTTGGGGGGAAACCCCCCCTATTAGAGAACACTACCCGTTCCAAGCCCACACCCGAGTATTTCCAATCTTGCCCGCATGGTGCTTCAAGAAGTGGGAGGCCACAGATGTAAGGGGCTTACCCTTCGACAAATCTGTACTTGCCAAATTGATTGTAGAAAAATGTTTCTGTATCCGTCGTTTCAGTTCCTACGATGTCTGTCCCACATAAACCTGGTGACAGGGGCAAATAAGAGCATAGATAACACAGTTAGTTTTACAATTAATGTAACTGCGTATCCCATGTCTACCTCCATCAAGGGGATTAGTAAAAGAGTCACGAACTGGTTCATGTATGCACAGATAACACAATTCCCACAGGGAAAAGAACCCCTTAAATGGACCCCACGGTTCAAACGTGTGGTTTGTCTAGCACCAATTGTCAAAGTCAAGGCCCGCGGGCCAGATGCGGCCCGCAAATTGATTATCTATGGCCCCCTGGCAGGCGGGCCCTGAGCAGGCAGGGGGGCCCATTCGCAGTCTGCACCCCCGCGCCCGTTAGCGGAGGAGAGCGGTGTCAGCGCTGCCACTGGGCCCCCCCCGCCTGCTCAGGGCCCCGGCAGCAGCTGGCAACAATACTTACCTCTCCCGTGCCTCCGCTGCCGCAGCTCCGGGCTCCAGGGGCGCCGGCGCTTCCTCTCACAGCCGGCCGCTGAATGACGTCATCATTCAGCGGCCGGCTGTGGCACAGAGCGCGGGACGCTGAACAGGTAAGACGTCTCTGTGTGTGTGTCTCTGTGTGTGTATGTAGTGCGGTGCTTTGTGTGTGTATGTATGTGTGTGTGTGTGTATGTGTGGTGTGTGTATGTATGTATGTATGTGAGAGAGTGCTTGTGTGCTGTCTGTGTGTGATGATGGCAGGGATTGCTGATAATGGGAGGCATTGATGATGGGGAGAAGATGATGATGGGCAGGCATTGCTGATAATGGGGAGGCCATGATGATGATGGGGAGGCAATGATGATGATAATGGGGAGTCTTTCCACAGCGCCCTTTCCTGAGCTGTAACAGTGCAGAATGCAGTACAGCGCAGAGGAGAGCTCCATATTTTGTATGGAGCATTATATAGGGGCCAGTATCCTGTATGGAGCATTATATGGGACCAGTATCCTGTATGGAGCATTATATTGGGTCCAGTATCCTGTATGGAGCATTATATTGGTCCAGTATTCTGTATGGAGCATTATATGGGGGTGACATCCTGCATGGGGTATTATATGGGTGATGAGGGAGAGACTGTGGGGTGTTATGTTTCGGTAGCTGAGGAGTGCAGGTAAAAAAGGCAATACACCAGAGCAGTTGGAATCTATGGATTGCAGTACCCTGACTAACCACCACAACTAAGAGGCAGCCGTGGAGCGTTCCTACGTTGGTCCTAGACGCCTCGTCACAGCCTGAGAAACTAACTACACCTAAAGATAGAAATAGGAAAGCTATCTGCCCCGGAGCAGAACCCCAAAGATAATAGAAAGCCCCCAAACATGTAATGGCGGTTAGACAAGAGGAAATACTGACACAGAAAGAAAATAGAATGAGCAACGCTGGGCCCAAACTATCTAAATAGAAAAGGACAGGAAGGGTACTTACTGCAATCCCAAAACCTGAAAAACACCAACTCTACTAATTTAAAAAATCACCTGAGATCACACGACCACCCCAAAGCCTGAAAAAACGCATCAACATCACTCAAAACAGGATCCCCAGGTATCAGGGAAAAAGCCCAATCCTGAGGATCGCCGCGCAGGAGATACTACTGTTATGTTTCGGTAGCTGAGGAGTGCAGGTAAAAAAGGCAATACACCAGAGCAGTTGGAATCTATGGATTGCAGTACCCTGACTAAACACCAACTCTACTAATTTCAAATCACCTGAGATCACACGACCTCTACCACCTAAATTAGCTCTCTGGTGTAACAAAATCAAAACAGCAGCCACTGAAAAAACTGGAAAAAGCAAAAGAACAAAACTCAGTGGCTGAACTAAACTGAGAAGGCAGAAGCCCCCGGAGGGGACCCAGAAGGCCCCCAAAGAAGTGCAGGACAAAATGCAAAAATATAGCAACAACACAAAAGAAGAAAAATTCTTATCTGGTAGCAGGAGATGCAGACACGACACAGCAGGCTACAAGGGAAACTGGAATGAAGGATTCAGACCAGAACAATTGGGCCGGTGATACTGTATGTTTCGGTAGCTGAGGAGTGCAGGTAAAAAAGGCAATACACCAGAGCAGTTGGAATCTATGGGATTGCAGTACCCTGACTAACCACCACAACTAGAGGCAGCCGTGGAGCGTTCCTACGTTGGTCCTAGACGCCTCGTCACAGCCTGAGAAACTAACTACACCTAAAGATAGAAATAGGAAAGCTATCTGCCCCGGAGCAGAACCCCAAAGATAATAGAAAGCCCCCAAACATGTAATGGCGGTTAGACAAGAGGAAATACTGACACAGAAAGAAAATAGAATGAGCAAACGCTGGGGCCCAAACTATCTAAATAGAAAAGGACAGGAAGGGTACTTACTGCAATCCCAGAAAACCCTGAAAAACACCAACTCTACTAATTTTTCAAAATCACCTGAGATCACACGACCAACCCTTTCTGGTCAAATCAGTTAATGGTTTAACAATAACCGAGAAATTACCAATAAATTTACGATAAAAATTGGCAAACCCAAAATCTCTGAAGAGCCTTTAATGAAGTAGGTTATACGCTCCACGGCTGCCTCTAGTTGTGGTGGTTAGTCAGGGTACTGCAATCCCATAGATTCCAACTGCTCTGGTGTATTGCCTTTTTTACCTGCACTCCTCAGCTACCGAAACATAACAGTATCACCGGCCCAATTGTTCTGGTCTGAATCCTTCATTCCAGTTTCCCTTGTAGCCTGCTGTGTCGTGTCTGCATCTCCTGCTACCAGATAAGAATTTTTCTTCTTTTGTGTTGTTGCTATATTTTTGCATTTGTCCTGCACTTCTTGGGGGCCTTCTGGGTCCCCTCCGGGGGCTTCTGCCTTCTCAGTTTAGTTCAGCCACTGAGTTTTGTTCTTTTGCTTTTTCCAGTTTTTTCAGTGGCTGCTGTTTTGATTTTGTTACACCAGAGAGCTAATTTAGGTGGTAGAGGTCGTGTGATCTCAGGTGATTTTGAAATTAGTAGAGTTGGTGTTTTTCAGGGTTTTCTGGGATTGCAGTAAGTACCCTTCCTGTCCTTTTCTATTTAGATAGTTTGGGCCCCAGCGTTTGCTCATTCTATTTTCTTTCTGTGTCAGTATTTCCTCTTGTCTAACCGCCATTACATGTTTGGGGGCTTTCTATTATCTTTGGGGTTCTGCTCCGGGGCAGATAGCTTTCCTATTTCTATCTTTAGGTGTAGTTAGTTTCTCAGGCTGTGACGAGGCGTCTAGGACCAACGTAGGAACGCTCCACGGCTGCCTCTAGTTGTGGTGGTTAGTCAGGGTACTGCAATCCCATAGATTCCAACTGCTCTGGTGTATTGCCTTTTTTACCTGCACTCCTCAGCTACCGAAACATAACAGTGGTGCCCATAATATTGTATGGAGGACTGTACTGTCCAGTCTGTACTGTGCGCTGTGAGGATTTGGCGGTTTTTGAGCTATTGTACAATTTACAATAGATATCACTCATGTAATGGAAGAAGTGAAGTATTTGGCATTGTACTGTACCCATATTTCTCTGCTGTATCTGTGCATCATGAATCGTGGTCTGTGTTAAAGGGGCCCACTGAGGCTCTTTCGCCCGGGGCCCATAAAAACCTGGAGCCGGCCCTGGCACCAACACTACATTTCCCACAATGCACCGGTAGCAGGGCCGGCGTCAGTCTGGCCCTCGGCTTGTAGCAAATTTTTTTTTTTGGCCCTCGGTGTTTGACTTTGACATCCCTGGTCTAGCATAATGGCTTCTTGTCAATAAATCCCTTAAGTTGGGCGCTCGTCTTGCGGTCAAAAGTGGTTGTTCACTAATAACCCTCGAGGTTTGCAGGTCCGTGGTCAGAATCCCCCAGTGTTTATTCAAGATGCTCCTGATATAACTCCAGTGGGTGTTATATCTGGTAATATAACCTGGGTCTATCATCCCGTATTTTAGTCTTGGGAATAAGAAGAGAATTCTGTGTATGGCCTTTTGCCCTTTGGTAAGCCAAAGAGATGGTACGATGAGGATAACCTCTCTTTCTAAAGCGGTTGGTCAGATTCAATGCTTCCTGAGAGAAGTCGAGATCTGAGGAGCAATTGCGTCTGACCCGTAAAAATTGACCCATGGGGACGCCTCTCTTCGTGTGTGGTGGATGAAAGCTCTTGTACTCCAAAAGGCTATTAGTCGCAGTCGGTTTGCGAAAGAGGGTTGTATGGACCCTATCCTCATGAACATTTAACTGTAAGTCCAAAAATATGGCAGAAACAGGCGACAGTTGATAGGTCAAGATGATATTAAGGGAATTCTGGTTCAAGTTATGAATAAACTCTCGACAAGTGTCCAAAGATTCCACCAGACGAAAAATATATCGTCGATATATCGAGACCAGTGTCGAACGTGGTTCTTAAAAATTTCAGAAGGAAAAACCGTCGTTATTTCCCACCATCCGAGAAATAAATTCGCAAATGCCGGAGCACACCGAGCCCCCATCGCCACTCCTGACGTCTGTAAGTAAAACGAGCGATCAAATAAGAAGAGATTATGTGTCAAAACGAATCTAAGAAGATCCAGAATCAAGGAGTCATGCATCCTATCTGTATTCGGTAATATGTCAAGAAAATGCATGACAGCCATAATACCCTCCTCATGTCCGATATTAGAATACAGGGATTCTACGTCACAGTGACCAAGATGGCTTCTGGTGGTAAGCAAATATCTTGGCAAATTTTGACAAAGTGTAGGTATCTTGTACAAATGATGGTAAATCTTTGACCAAAGGTTGTAAAAAATGGTCCACATATATGCAAGCTTTTTCACACAAGCTGCCAATACTGGCCACGATCGGACGTCCAGGTGGTTTGTCGATGCACTTGTGCACTTTGGGTAGCATATAGAAAGTGGGCGTAATCGGGTGTTCGACCCACATAAAGGAATGTTCCTGGTTGTTAATGATGCCAAGCTCTTTAGCTCTATCCAACAGCCGTCTAAATTTGGCCGAAAAAATGCCCGTGGGATCTGAAGGTAATTTACGGTAGTATTTAGCATTGTTAAGTTGACGATGAGCTTCCTCTAAATAAAGAGCATGTGACCAGAGGACAACATTTCCCCCCTTATCAGCTTCCTTGATAATGAAGGACTGATTAGATTTAAGTCCATGAATGGCTAATCTTTCTGCTGAATTCAGATTTTTACTGGCAGAACCAGGGGAAGATAGAGATAGAATATCTTTTTTCACAAGTTCAAAAAATATTCGAATAGCTGGTACTAGTGAAAAGGGGGGAGCTGTTTGAGATTTGTTCCTGTAAGGGAATCGATTCTTACCCACACTTTCTTGATTTTCTTGTAATAAATCCAGCAAATCCCGTAACACCTGTCTGTCCGTGAAGTCCATGTTTCCCCATTGTCCAATATTTGAGGTCTGGAGTGCAATACCTTAAGAACCAAAAGGGTATGCCACACTAAACAACATCGCTAACGGATCGCTAAAAAACGTCACTATTTAGCGATCCCGTTAGCGATGTTGTTGTGTGCGTCATCTGCCAGCGACGAGCTTCCTGCTGTGATCTCGCTCGTCGCTGGAATCGTTCCGGACCCTATTTTATCGTCGGCGCTCCCGCTGGGTAAGTATTATCGCTGAGTGTGGCACCTTATTTAGCGATTTAGCGGTACTTTTGTACCGCTAAAGTCGTTAAGGAGATCGCTAGCCGCGATAGCGTCCTAACGACATCGCTAAATAAAGCCGCTACTAGCGATATTAAAACGATCCCGCTAGCGATCGCAATTAGTATGCGTCTTTATCGTGATCGCTAGCGGGATAGTTTAGTGTGGCAGTACCTAAAGTCCTACAAAATAGATATAAATCTTTGACAATGGTGAATTTGTCTAGAGTATGAACGGGAGAAAAAGTCAACCCCCTTTGCAGTACAGATAACTCGACAGCAGTCAATTGATGATCAGAGAGATTAATGACATTCAAAGTATCACCTGGTGCCTGTTGATCAGAGAGAGGTATTTCTGGTATACGCTGAATATTCATCGGCGGGTAGTCCTGCGTTGATACTGAGGTGGAAATCTCCGTCCCCTGAATCTGGTGGTTCTGATGGGGGCGTGATTTATATCTGCGACTCCTTCTGGTCCTGGATCTAACTCGCTTTCTGCTGATGATAAAAAATCGCTTCCCGAAGTTTGTTCGTTGCTCTGAGTGGAACCGTGAGGTGTATTGCCTAATCTATGCCCGGAGGAAGCAGTACGTTGGTTTCCCTGGTGTCTCCAATTGAATGCCCATTGTGATTCAAAATCTCTACGATCCCTTAGAAATTTGGACTTTTTGCTACGTGTAATGTCTTGATCATATTTGTCCAAAATGTCCTTTAGTTTACATTTAAAGGGCTGGACTTGTGTAGTGTCATCAAATGTGACAAGTTTATGTTTAAGTTCTTTGATATTATTTTAGTTGCCACCAACAGTTCCCTATCATGTTCCAATAACATATTCATAATAATATGGAACAACGTAGGAGGCCCTGTTCCCATGTGTTGCGAAAACTGTTTGACGGTTCCCAAGTCGGGTAAATCGGAATCCTGAGCCCCATAGGCACAATATTTGTCTTGATGTACTCCTCTAAACTCCGTATGTTCCACCATAATCTGATACCGCTTTTATGCAAAGCGGTCAATTCAGAGGTCAGTTGGGAAAAATCGGAGCTGGGTGTAACCTGATCTGATAATGAAAAAACATTAGCGGATTGGGCACGCCAAGCTGCCTCCCTGGAGTCCCAATCCATCTTGGCTATAGTAAAAGCGCACAAAGAATCAATGTAAAAAAAAACGAGGTAAAAAGACAATATAAATAAAGCCAAAATATCACGCTGATAATTTTATCTTCAATAAAGCAAAATAATAATAAACGGCATTAAATATACCACAGGAAAAAGTATACATTCGTTCATAATAGAACGTGTGCTGCCTCAAAGAAAAGGCCACCACCAGGGTGAAGCCAAAAGGAAACAGGAAGCTTTTAGGAAAATATGGGCGCACTACGTATACTAAAGATAATAATCGGGAGGTGCGAATCGGTAGAGGATATAACAAGGCAAACAAAAAAAGAAAAAGACACTACCGTATGAAACGCACACCGCACCACAATTAATACGTGAAAAAATCAACCATATTTATTATTGGTAATACAAAAAGTGAGATAAAACATAATTAAAAACATGATGCAATCATCCCACAAACCTAGCCCAAAGTATAAAGACAGAGTGGATAATAATGCATGTATAACAACATTAACAGAAAGACAATGAAAAACAATAATATAAAGCCATCCGGCACATAATGAAAATGAAAATGAAAAAACCTGTATGGACCAAAATTATGAGTGTGAAAAATAATTTAAACAGAGGACAAAAAGGAGCAAGATAAGCTCCGAGAAGCCCGGAAATATTTTAAGAAAAGTATTCTCTGTAAAAAGACAGAGTTAATCTCATGTCTGAGAGTGATCAGAACAAGATAGCCATCAGATATTCAAAAAGCTGTTGCACACAGAACAATATCTGTGCAGGACATAAGATCAGTCCTGATAGTGGTAGCAACCGCTGAAAGGAAGTAATAATTACCCCAAGATGTTCCTCATGATACGAGAGAAAAGGGCAGGAATGTGGACGGTGAAGCTAAACGTGATCCCACGCGTTACGCCGCAACCTGTGCGGCTTCATCAGGGAAAGTGAACTAAGTAATACCAACAAGTCTTAAATACCTGTTGTTGATTGGGTTCTAAACATTGTCAGCTGTGCGCAGCACTAGCCGCCCAGCCAATACAGAGGGGCGTAGCTAACAGCCAATGGATATGGGTGTGTGGACGTCTCCACACATCAAAAGCTACTGCGCAGGCGTGCAGTGGCACGCAAATGGTGTGCACTGATACGCACGCCTGGTGTTGCTTGTGTTACGATGATGTAATCATGCTGTGCTCTTCACAGATGAAAGCAGGTTCACACTGAGCACATGTGACAGACGTGACAGAGTCTGGAGACGTTGTGGAGAGCGATCTGCTGCCTGCAACATCCTTCAGCATGACCGGTTTGGCAGTGGGTCAGTAATGGTGTGGGGTGGCATTTCTTTCGATGTGCTCGCCAGAGGTAGTCTGACTGCCATTAGGTGCTGAGATGAGATCCTTAGACCCCTTGTGAGACCACATGCTAGTGCGGTTGGCCCTGGGTTCCTCCTAATGCAGGACAATGCCAGACCTCATGTGGCTGGAGTGTGTCAGCAGCAGTGGCGTAGCAACTGTTTGTGGCGCCCGGGGCGGCAAATTTTAGGCCACACCCTAGCCACACCCATTTCACTGGTCACACCCATATCCACGCCCTAACCACACCCACTTAGCACTGCTGATCACACTGTTTCATAAACAATAATTATAAACACATACCTCTCAACCGTCCCGGTTTCAGCGGGACAGTCCCGATTTCGGGACCCTGTCCGCTGTCCCGGCAAGGCGGTTTACTTTCCGCATTAGAATCGTACATACGGAAACCCCGGGGACCTCCCACACATTCTGGCAGCCACAAGTCACGTTCCATCGCTGACCTCATTTCCCCAGGATGGGGGGATCTCACCAGCTATGCAGCGCTCCATTCAATACCCGGCTCTCACTGAGCGAGACAGGCAGGATCTGGGGATCTCTTCATCTGTTGAACAGATCCCATGTTGAGATCCCCACATCCTGATTGTCTCGCTCAGTGAGAGTCAGGTATTGTATGCAGCGGTCCGTACAATACCCGGCTCTCACTCCAACAGATCCAGCGGCTTGATGCGTCGCCGTTCTGAAGACTCTCCCGAGAACGAGTTACAGTACCTGCTGCTGTAAGCTGAAAGCCGGAAATGAGGTCAGCGGTCATTTCCAGCGTTCAGCTGACTTACAGCACGTCACCTCCGGTGGAACGTGACGTGTGGCTGCCAGAACATGTGGGAGGTCCCCGGGTTTCCGCATGTACGATTCTAATGCGGGAAAGTAAACCTCCCGGCCAGGACATCGGGACAGGGACCCAGCCCTACACAGATAACAGCATTCGCTCCGTCCCCACGCAGACCCATGCACATAATGGCACCCCTCCTTCCCCCCTGCAGCCCCCAAGCACACAACTCCCGCAAGTAACAGGACCCTTGTACATGCGCGGCTCCGCTCTTTGTGGCCCTGTACACACACGGCTCCGCTCCACACACCTCACACGCACAAGGCTCCGCTCCGTACACCTCGTACACACACGGCTTCGCTCCGTACACCTCGTACACACACGGCTTTGCTCCGTACACCTCGTACACACACGGCTCCGCTCCGTACACCTTGTACACACGGCTCCGCTCCGTACACCTCGTAACACGGCTCTGCTCCGTACACCTCGTAGACACACGGCTTCGCTCCGTACACCTCGTACACACACGGCTTCGCTCCGTACACCTCGTACACACACGGCTTTGCTCCGTACACCTCGTACACACACGGCTCCGCTCCGTACACCTCGTACACACACGCTCTGCTCCATACACCTCCGCTCCGTACACCTCGTACACACACGGCTTCGCTCCGTACACCTCGTACACACACGGCTTTGCTCCGTACACCTCGTACACACACGGCTTCGCTCCGTACACCTCGTACACACACGGCTCCGCTCCGTACACCTCCGCTCCGTACACCTCGTACACACACGGCTTTGCTCCGTACACCTCGTACACACACGGCTTCGCTCCGTACACCTCGTACACACACGGCTTCGCTCCGTACACCTCGTACACACACGGCTCCGCTCCGTACACCTTGTACACACGGCTCCGCTCCGTACACCTCGTACACACGGCTCCGCTCCGTACACCTCGTAGACACACGGCTTCGCTCCGTACACCTCGTACACACACGGCTTCGCTCCGTACACCTCGTACACACACGGCTTTGCTCCGTACACCTCGAACACACACGGCTCCGCTCCGTACACCTCGTACACACACGGCTCTGCTCCATACACCTCCGCTCCGTACACCTCGTACACACACGGCTTCGCTCCGTACACCTCGTACACACACGGCTTTGCTCCGTACACCTCGTACACACACGGCTTCGCTCCGTACACCTCGTACACACACGGCTCCGCTCCGTACACCTCCGCTCCGTACACCTCGTACACACACGGCTTTGCTCCGTACACCTCGTACACACACGGCTTCGCTCCGTACACCTCGTACACACACGGCTTCGCTCCGTACACCTCGTACACACACGGCTCCGCTCCGTACACCTCCGCTCCGTACACCTCGTACACACACGGCTTTGCTCCGTACACCTCGTACACACACGGCTCCGCTCCGTACACCTCGTACACACACGGCTTTGCTCTGTACACCTCGTACACACACGGCTTCGCTCCGTACACCTCGTACACACGGCTCCGCTCCATACACCTCGTACACACGGCTCCGCTCCGTACACCTCGTACACACACGGCTTCGCTCCGTACACCTCGTACACACACGGCTTCGCTCCGTACACCTCGTACACACGGCTCCGCTCCGTACACCTCATGCACACACAGCTCAGCTACATCCACACTGTAAACCCCTTATGATCCCACATATAAACTTACCATCATCCAGCACCATGACGCAGGGGCCTGATCATGTGACACCTAACTCCTCCCCTCCTGTGACCTCATCACAGGTCCTGCTAGCATCTTTACAAAGCACAGCACAGCAATGGTAAATGCTGGCTGTGCGAAGTTGGGAGGGCAAGGAAGGGTGCGCCGCCCCCACACACAGGTGCCGCCCCCACACACAGGTGCCGCCTGGGGCGGACCGCCCCCCCGCCCACCCACGCTACGCCACTGGTCAGCAGTTCCTGCAAGATGAAGACATTGAAGCTATGGACTGGCCCGCCCATTCCCCAGACCTGAATCCGATTAAGCACATTTGGGACATCATGTCTCGCTCCATCCACTAACGTCACGTTGCAACACAGACTGTCCAGGAGTTGGCAGATGCTTTAGTCCAGGTCTGGGAGGAGATCCCTAAGGAGACCATCCGCCCCCTCATCAGGAGCATGCCCAGGCGTTGTAGGGAGGTCATACAGGCACATGGAGGTCATACAGGCACGTAGAGGCCACACACACCACTGAGTATCATTTTGACTTGTTTTATGGACATTACATTCCACTCTAATTTTGTGTGTGACTCCAAATCCAGGCCTCCATTGGTTAATAAATTTGATTTCCATTGATGATTTTTGTGTGATTTTGTTGACAGCACATTCAGCTCTGTACAGAACAAAGTATTCAATTAGAATATTTCATTCTAGGATGTGTTATTTGAGTGTTCCCTTTATTTTTTTTGAGCAGTGTATACAAGCGCAATAGAAAATAGGTTGTAAGCACTGGATATGTTCTGCTGCCAGTAGTGGTGGTCAACAAGTTATAAACAAAAGTATTTTTAGAGCAGTGTATGTATATCTATATATATATATCATGTATTAGTTCGTATAGGCCAAAGGATCTTTTGGGGCCTGGATAGGATTGCAACCCCTGCACCTGTTGTAGCTACACCCCTGCCTCTGATTTAACAGAATGAACTGCCATTTTTACTGTATCAATTAAGGGTATGGCACGTTCCCACATTCAGGAATTGCTGCGGTTTTGACACTGCATATTTATGCAGTGTCAAAACTGCAGCGGCCAAATGTTACATCATAGTGGATGTGATTTCTAGAAATCCCATGTCCACTATGCATCCAGTCGCCTGCGGATTACCCGTGGAGACTGACATGCAGCGCGTCAATTTCTTTTGTGGGTATGCGGATCTTCCCCATAGATTTGCATTATTTTTATGGAAAACCTGCATGTATAAAAAAAGTAAATGCGTGTCTGCTTATTTGCATAAGTGCGAAAATGATGCAGACATTCTACACCGTCAAAACCGCAGCAGATCCTGAACGTGGGAACGTACCCTTACTCAGCATGTGCACATAGCCTAAAGGGGTTGTCCAGGATAAAATGACGAGTCTTCAGTAGTGTTGAGCGATACGATACCGCAAGTATCGGGTATCGGCCGATATTAGCTGTATCGGACTTTCGATATTTCCCATATATCGTATACCGGAATCGGAATTGTCACTGTCACTGTGAGTGTCCGTCGGTCGGGTCTGTCAGGAGTCAGCGGCACTTACCTGGCAGAAGATCTCCGGTGGCCACGGCCTGGACTGGTTGATGGCCGCCATCATCTTTCCCCGGCGGTCACATGCAGTTTCTCGCGATAACTGCAGTGACTGCTGGGTAATCCCGGCCGTAAAGCAGTCAGTCCGATGACGTCACCGCCGGGGAAGCAGGTAATCAGCTGTGCTGCGCCGGGATGACAGCCTCTGCCTGTCATTCCGATGTAGCAGAGCTGGATCGTCGTGGGACAGTCGTTACTATGGACTGCATCGGACAGGTGGTATACTGTTGGTTTGTTTTTTTCCTTTTTTTACAGGAGATCGATGGCATCGCAGGAATGAGAGTATAATAAAAGAAATGAAAACTGTGTTGTCTCTTTTATTTCATTAAAATACTTTTTTCTTGCTGTGTCTTTTTTTTTATACATTAAAAACTTTGGGATTAATAATGGATCGGTGTCTTATTGACACCTCTCCATTATTAACCAGGCTTATTCTCACCGTGCAATCAACGGTGACATTAACCCCTTATTACCCCACTTGCCACCGCTACAGGGCAAGTGGGAAGAGCCGGGTAAAGTGCCACAATTGGCACATCTTTTGATGCGCCAAATGTGGGGCTGCTGTAGCCTGGTATTATCAGGCTGTTGAGGGCCAAAATCCATGGGCCTTGACAGTCTTTTAATACCAGGCCGCAGCAGTCTGCATTTTACTTGGCTGGTTAACAAAAATAGGGGGACCCCTACGCCGTTTTTTTTTTCGAGGGGATCCCCTATTTTTGTTAACCAGCCAAGCTAAGCAGACTGCTGTGGCCTGGTATTATCAGGCTGGCAAGGTCCATGGATATTGGCTCATTACCAGCCTGAAAAACCAGGCCTCAGGAGTCTGCTTCATCTGGCTGGTTAACAAAAATAGGGTGGACCCCACGCCAATTTTTTTTCGAGGGGATCCCCTATTTTTGTTAACCAGCAAAGATAAGCAGACTGCTGTGGCCTGGTATTATCAGGCTGGCAAGCAGGGTCGGACTGAGGCACCGGGACACCGGAGAAACCTACGGTGGGCCCCAGCTCCTGCGTGGTGGGCCCTGATTTGAAAGGATAGGTCGCGGGGCAGAGGGGGCGGTGGCTCCGAGGCCCGCGCTCTGAGGGGGCCCACCCGGAGCTACGATACAGTTACATTCTGCGGCAGAGCAGGGAGAATCGCTCTCCCTGCTCTGCTGCCCGGAAGCTATGGGGCCTGAACAGGCGTTGGGGGGGCCCGGTGCCAGCAGTGGGCCCCCCACCCGTCATCGGAGGGTCAGCTGTATCGGCATCCAGCCGATAAAGCTGACCGCATAGAGAGAGAAGGAGCGAGCGCTCCTTCTCTCCCATAATCCCCCTCTCAGCGTATGACAGCGGGCGCAATAACATCACCTGCCGGCGCCCGCTGTCAGACGCTGAGAGGGAGAACAGTGAGCAGCACAGGAGCCGGGAGGTGAGTATTTTTTTTATTTTTTTTTTAATGGGGGTGCAGTCGAGTCCTGGCTGGAGAAGTCGTCATGTCGATGTGGGCCAGATGGAAAAGACATGAAAAGTGAACAATTCCATTAGAAAGAACATCAGCGGTAAGTCATTATCTGTACCTGTGCTGTAATCTATATGTTCTGTAGGACTGGTATTATTTAACACAGACCATATGGCGGTAATATCAATATTGGTCTTTTTATATATAGATTATTTTGGCCAACAGCGCGGTCATTTGCTGAGGTTCTCTGATGATGGGCCCACTCAGAAGTTTTGCCCCCACTAAACCAAAACCCTAGCTACGCCTATGGCTCTCTCTCTAGTCTTTCTTTCTCGCTCTCTGTTCTTTCCTTCTCGCTCTCTGTTCTTTTTTCTCTCTGTTCTTTCTTCTCTCTTTTCTTTCTTTCCTCTCTTTCTTTCTCTGTTTGTTCTTTCTCTCTCACTGCTCTTTCTTTCTTTTCCTCAGTACCAGCCACTGTGCCCTCATTACCAGTCAGTGTGATCAGCAGTGCTAAATGGTTACTCTTGGGGCGAGGATATGGGTGTGATTAGCTGTGAAATGGGTGTTGTCGGGGCGTGGCCTAAAATTTTCAGCGGCGCGCAACACGCGCCGCAGCCTTTAATCCTCTTTCCTGTCTTCCAAATTTGGGAGGTATGCTGTATGACCTCCCTACAACTTCTGGCCATGCTCCTGATGAGCGCGATGGATGGTCTCGTGAGGGATCTCCTCCCACACCTGGACTAAAGCATCCACCAACTCCTGGACAGTCTGTGGTGCAACGTGGCATGGCCTAAAATTTTCTGCAGCATGCACAGCGTGCCACAGCCTTTGTCCCTCTTTCCCTTATTCAAAGGTTGGGAAGTATGATGTTGGGCCGCAAGAATATATTTTCTCTGGTGGGCCCAAGGTACTCCAGTCCGACGCTGCTGGCAAGGTCCATGTATGTTGGCTCCTTAACAGCCTTAAATACCATGCCTCAGCAGCAGGGGCGTACATATAAATCATGGGGCCCCATAGCAAAAGTCTGAATGTTCCCCACCCCCCCAAAAAAAAAACCCAGAGGCATTGTAAATGTAAAGTGCCAGCACAGTGAGGGAAGTTGAGTCGCACAGAGACAGGGGTTTTGGGGGTACTCGGCACCGATCACGTCGACTTCTATGGGGGATGTCACGAGTAGCACAGCTCGGTCCGTGACCTGGGCGATCACTGGAATGTGGGATATTTCCAGGGGATGATAGAATGTTCGTGTAGTTTGTCGTGACGCCACCTGTAGTACCTGGTCAGGGTGACCAGCGCTGCTGTGCAGGTCCTCTGGCAGGGATGGTGTAGTGTCAGCTAGGTGATAAGTCTTCTACAGGTAAGACGGTATCCTTCCAGGGCAGATAGATGTGAGATAGAGCAATGGTGCAGAGTGATGTAGCAGAGTGGAGTATGCGACGTAGTAAGAAAGCAGGAAAGGAAACAATTCTTACTACAAAGACATGCAGCATAAGGCTGCCTCAACCCCTCCCATCCAACTAGCTACACCCTGTTCTAACCAGCCTGAGCTAGACCATCCCATTGGGTCCGCCTACACTCAGCTGGCATAGTGTACTGTTGAATGCAGTGGTTGGAGTCAATGGGGTGTTTCCTCCTTACCTGAGAGTAAGTTGTCACACCGCTGGGTGCGATGCAACATCTCTGTGGCGACTGGACCCTCGGGTGCTTCTGTCTTTTCACAAATGCCGGCTTTACCCGGCAATTGAATCAGAGGCTATTTTACTATGTAGAAGTGAATAAACTATAAATATATGTATATATATATATGTCACAATGACATGTATATATATATATATATATATATATATATATACCGTGTTTCCCCGATAGTAAGACACCCCCGATTGTAAGACGTATCGGGAGTTTCAGAGGGGTCGGCTAATATAAGCCGTACCCCGAAAGTAAGACATATGTCTTACTTTCGGGGAAACACGGGGGTATTGCCGCCTCCCTCTCATCAAGCTGCGCGCTGCTTCCTGCCCACGTCAGCACCGTCCCCCTCTCCATACGTCGCCGCGTCTCATCTACCACCAGAAAAACTCAGCTGAGTTTTTCTGCAGCCGCCTTCCGCCACGGGCTCCGGCTCCCTGCAGCCGCTGGTCCCGCTGTCCTCCGTCGCTCCGTTCGCCCGCAGTCCCGGGCTGAAGTTCTCGCGCGCTCTATTTAAATTTCTTCTTCGGTCCCGAAACGTCATCACGTTGGTCACTCACGTGACCGGAGACTGGAGAGAACTGTCTATCACTGCGGCCTCCGGTCACGTGAGTGACCAACGTGATGACGTTTCGGGACCGAAGAAGAAATTTAAATAGAGCGCGCGAGAACTTCAGCCCGGGACTGCGGGCGAACGGAGCGACGGAGGACGGCGGGACCAGCGGCTGCAGGGAGCCGGAGCCCGTGGCGGAAGGCGGCGGTGAGTTTTTCTGGTGGTAGATGGCAGACGCGGCGACGTATACACAGTATTAATCATACATCAGTAAAACATATACACTGGCATACTGGGGTATCATCTGCTGTATGTAACCCAGTGGGTATCAGCAGGTGTCACACTGGATTAAATACAGCAGGTGGTACTGTATCACACTGGGTTAGATACAGGTAATTTTTTTTCAATATAAGACATACCCCGAAAGTAAGACATAGTGGGGCTTTTGGGGATAAAAAGAAAGTAAGACACTGTCTTACTATCGGGGAAACACGGTATATATATATATGTATTCTATGTGTGTATATTTTGTTTACAAGGAAAGAGTTTTTTTAGTTGCGATATTTTGTTCCCATAGACTTACATGGGACTTCCGGTATCGGATATCGCCGATATTTTAGTGATATCGGCGATACCATTCCGATCCGATATTTTTGGATATCGGAAAGTATCGCTCAACACTAGTCTTCAGTCACTCTATAGGACTGCAGACATGTGAATCGTCACAGCGCGCACAGTGAGGATTCTCTGGTGTCAGCGGCGGGAGAAGCAGTCGTGTGACCGCAAGTATGCGCTATGCATATTCCAGGCCACACTCCAACTAGACTGATCCGGCGTCCTCAATGCAAGTGTATTGTGCAAGGCCGGAAACAGTCCAGTCTGGTGCTGGCCGGGCATATGCATATCGCATACTTGCAGTCACATGACACGGTGAGCGGTGAGGCTTCACAAGTCTGCAGTGACAGAGTGACTGAAGCATCGTCATATTACCCCGGACAACCCCTTTCACTAACTGGAGGCAATATCCCCACAAATTGGGGAAATTTATCAAGTGTTAGAGGGAACAAAGAAATTGGTACACGACATATGCTCAGGGCAGCCGGGCGTACTCTGCACCCGTGTGGACAGCCGTATTTCTAGCAGTTTCCATCCACGACCATCCTACACCGCTGATACCATAGGAAGGAAGGCGTACCACAGAAACCTGACAGAACATCAGCGCGCCCTGCTCCATCTGTGCAAAGGCATGATGCAATGGGAGTTAGCCACCAATACACGGCCCTTACTGCTGGCTATGGGGCATCCTGCACTAATGACTGCCACCTTCACCACAAGGGCTGAGTGCAGCTAATTCTCCTAGCTGCCGCCATGTTTGTGCGCAGCAGCTATGGGGCTCTGTGTGACTAGTACTGAGACCGCCGTGCGTCTCCTTTGTCTACCACACAACCCCTTTGTCCTAACCCCTAGTTCTTCATTTATTCGCGTGCTTGTCGCCCCTCCTCTCACAACAACTAGGGACGCGCCCATCTTCCCTCGTTTTACTGAATGAGGGGCAGGGGAGTCAGCCGTAAGCGCCATTAATGAGGCGTGACGTCACCAGGAGAGCAGGGCTGGACATGAAGCCGGCCCAGCGCCCATTCATAAGAGCGGAGAGGAGGAGACGTGTGTGAATGGAGGAGACGGCTCTGCTCCTGCTTCCTGCCATTCACAGAGACAAAGAGCGCACAGAATAGAGCGAGACATGAGCTGTGTAGTGTGACCTGCAGGACCACAGGCTTGTATCAAATTCCCGCCGCCAGTGTAGACTACGTCAGTGCAACCTAATACAGGACGGTGTACGGCGGCCTCGGCTGCTGTGAGGTGACACACGAGCCTGAGGTGACGGGAAGGTGGACGAGGAAATGCCTCACATTTGCATACAATTTCTATTTTTAGCTGGAGCAGCTTTGCATAGTAAACCTAATGGTAAGCATCTCATTGATGCCATGAACAGGCTGGGAGGGGGCTCCTCGTAATATTAGCCAGGAGCCCTTCATTGTCACAACCGTAATTTGCATAAAATGACCTTTTTTTTTGCTATTAATAAACACTGCCTGCACAGCTATAGAAATCCAGTAAAAATGTCAGTGTTAAATGTATATGCTTTTTACTTATTTAATGGAGACTGATGTCTCTACATGGCTTAGATGTCATTGCAGATGAGCGTATGTCGGTTTGTCATCCGTATTCTGTCCGTGCTTCCATCCATGTGCCATTTCTATTTATACATCAACAGTGTAACATACAGGATCAGTTTCTTCAGTAATGGCAATGCATCCATAACAATGGGATAGAATATGGATGTCCCATATGGGACCCGATTATTTTATGCCCCCATAGACTTGTATAGGCCAGTCTCATCCAGCACACGGACGAGGATAGTGCACGCTGACACTGTTTTCACACTGACATTAAGCTGAACAGCCGTATTCTGTAACATCGGTTGGTGCGCTTTCAATGTGCCATCCAATTTTAACTTAAGTCTGTATAAAACGCACGTGAACAAACCTTTTGTCTATATATTGTTTTTTTTTTCTTTACAAAGACACGTGATATCTTCTGTGGAACTATTCACATGGCTTTTTTTTTTTTTTTTCGGCAGACTACTAGTCTTCATGAAAAAGACAGACACGTACTACACCTGGTCCATTTTCCCGACAGGACTAAAAGTCCGTTTACATGGACCAACCGGTGGCACAATACGACCACTGATTTCTAAACTTTTAGGCTATGTGCACACGTTGCGCAAAACCTCTGTAATTTTGCGGAGCATTTGCGCAACTACCCTCCGTGGGTAAAAGGCATACGTAATTAGTATGCGTTTTCCCGCAAAACACAAGCATTTTGCAAGCGTTTTTAGCTTGCAGAATGCTAGCGTTTTCCAAGCGATCTGTAGCATCGCTTGGAAAACTGATTGACAGGTTGGTGACACTTGTCAAGCATAGTGCTGACAAGTGTGACCAACTGTTTACTAAATGAGAAATGTAAAACATAATAAAAAATATTGCTATACTCCCCCTCCGCCGGCCCCCAGAGTCTTCCCGCTCCTCAGCGACGCTGCCGGCAAGTTCCGTTCCTAGGGATGCATTGCGCGAATGACCTCTGATGACGTAGCGGTCACGCAACCGCTACGTCATCTGGGGTGATTCTCGCAATGCATCCCTGGGAACGGAACTTGGCGGCAGCTTCGCTGAGGAGCGGGAAGACTCCGGGGCCGCCGGAAGATGAGAATATCAATATTTTTTATTTTAATTCTATTTTTTACACGAATATGGTACCCAGGGCCTGGAGGAGAGTCCGTGATGTACTGTATGGAGGAGCATTATATGCGGTTTTTGATATACTGTATGGAGGAGCATTACATAGAGCCCATGATGTACTATATGGAGGACCATTATATGCGGTTTGTGATATACTGTATGGAGGAGCATTACATGGAGCCCATGATATACTGTATGGAGGAGCATTATATGCGGTTTGTGATATACGGTATGGAGGAGCATTACATGGAGCCCGTGATATACTGTATGGAGGAGCATTATATGCGGCCCGTGATATACTGTATGAATGAGCATTATATGGGGCCCATCATACTGTATGGAGAACTGTGGTTGCCCAAAATACTGTATGGAGGACTATGATGTGCTCATAATACTGTATGGCAGACTATGAGGTGCCCATAATACTGTATAGAGGATTATGTGGTTGCCCATAATACTGTATGGAGGACTATGAGGTGCCCATAATACTGTATGGAGCACTGTGTGGTGCCCATAATACTGAATGGAGAACTACGTGGTGCCCATATATTGTACTATACCTGTATTTTTTTATCCGTGAATCAGGAATCGTGGCATGTGTTAAAGGGACCCACTGATACTCTTTCGCCCGAGGTCCACGAAAACCTGAAGCCGACCCTGACAACGCACATCAAGATGAATGCCAGCTGCAGCTATGACAGGGCACTCTGCTCTGTGACAGGCCATGTGTCAACGTCACATAGCAGTTACGTTAAATGACTCCTGCAGCCTTTGAAAGACCGGCGGCCTTTCAATGTTACTGCTATGTGACGTCAGTTCTCGGCCTGTCACAGAGCAGAGCACCCTGTCACAGCTGCAGTCGGCAGCCATTTTAACGACCATGCCAAATATGATGCCACAAGAAGACGCCGGGCAGTGCAAGAAGGTGAGAAGAATTTCCCCTGTGTGATTGGGCAAGGTAGGGTCCCAGGGAGGGGACATTATTAAAGTGGACATAAAGGCCTAGGATGGGGACATTGAATAAAGGGGCCCAGTATGGGGACATTATTATTGGAAGGGGTCCAGGATGGGGACCTTATTAAAATGAACACTGGAGTCCAGGATCGGGACTAAATAAAGGGGCCCAGTATCTGGCACTTTATTAAATTAAAGGGAATCTGTCACCCCAAAATAGCCATATCAGATAAAGATATGGCTGAATAGTGCGTCCAATAACTAAGCTAACGGTGGGTATCATATATCATGATACCCCCGTTTTCATATCAAAATACCTTTGTAAAGTTGGTGATTGTAGGTGTCAATCACTGCAGTCAGGTCCGGAGGGCAGCGGTTTTCATGTCCTCCCCCTCCTCTTCATCTGTTGCGTTATGTCGTCTGTGAATACCACAGACGGCGTTAGCTTCCCGCAATTGCGCAATTCAAAATCCGGCCCGGCGCATGCGCAGTATGCTTTGCCCAGCAGTGGGCAAAGCATAAAATGAGTACAGCGCATGTGCTAGTCTTTCCTTGCCCCGGAAGTCGTCCAAGGCAAGCAGTCATTTCCAGGGCAAGGAAAGACTAGCGCATGCGCTGTACTCATTTTATGCTTTGCCCACTGCTGGGCAAAGCATACTGCGCATGCGCCGGGCCGGATTTTGAATTGCGCAATTGCGGGAAGCTAACGCCGTCTGTGGTATTCACAGACGACATAACGCAACAGATGAAGAGGAGCGGGGGAGGACATGAAAACCGCTGCCCTCCGGACCTGACTGCAGTGATTGACACCTACAATCAACAACTTTACAAAGGTATTTTGATATAAAAACGGGGGTATCATGATATATGATACCCACCGTTAGCTTAGTTATGGGATGCACTATTCAGCCATATCTTTATCTGATATGGCTATTTTGGGGTGACAGATTCCCTTTAAGGGGTGACATAATTACTGTATGGAAGTCAGGATGAGGGACATACATTTTTGGTTTATGGTGGCAAGTGGGGACATAATTACTGTAGGGGCCAATCAGGGGACATTATTACTGCTGTAATTTAATTTACTTTTGAGGTTACTGTCCTCCATGGGGGAGAACAAAAGGGGGTCCTGCTACTGTGCAGTGCGGCATTATGTCTTTTTTTTTTCTTCATCTGACATAGTGTAGAAGTCAGGGAAAATAGTGGGGAATGTGCTCTGGATGCGATCAGCTATAGATAACTGATTTTCTGCAGAGCCGAGTACTGGCTGGAAGAAGTGACAGTGGTCTGCACTGGATGAAGATGAAAGACTTCAACTCCAACATCACCGGTGAGTCATTCAGTTACTTGTACAGTACACTTACACTATATACTGTGTACAGAGCTCCTCTGTATAATGTCACTGGTGATCACTGTATTATCTGTACACTGACGCTATATACAGAGCTCCTGTGTATAATGTCACTAATAATCCCTGTATTACTGTAATACCTGTGCCCGCACCGGGGTCCCCATCCCCACGCTGTGGTGCCTGTACCTCTGCAGAGCGCCCGTAGGGGTCCCCATTCTCAGTCTGCTTCCTGCCGCCCTGTCTCAGCTCTCTCCCTGCTTCCTGGTGCGCGGCCAGCACATCTCCAGGTATGAGGCTTAGGTCGCGCGCTCGCTCCCAGTCTCTTAAAGCGACAGCGTGCATTTTGCTGCCTGTGCAAGTTCCATTCGGCTCAGCCGTCCGTCACTTCGTTACCTACGACGACGTCAGTACTGCCTGTGCCAGCTTCGTCCCCCAGTCAAGTTCAACGCTACCTGTTATCCCTGCCTGTTCACCTGTTCCGCTGGGCCAGCTTCCACGTGTCCGTGCCTTCCCTGGACATTCCAATCTGACCCTGTTCGAGGGGTCTTACTACGGGTGTCTGGGACTCGCATAGTCACGCGCCCTTCGGAGCCCCCGGTCTGTGGCCGCGTGGTTCCACAAAAATAGCAATAAACGACTGTGCACTGCAACACCTGTGCCTCCACTTCTATTTGTTACAATTTGCTCCGGCCATGGAACGTGCCTGAAAGATCAGCAGGGCAAGATCTCGACCTATCTGCGCAACTTGTCTACATGTATGGACTCGGTGATATCATCGGCTACTCCCGTCTCGACCACTGGCTTCCAGATTCCCTGTTGTACGGCAGGTAAAGGTCTTTGTCTGTTCATAAATCAGTACACACTGCACTTTGAACTCTTGGGGCATATGTTTGCTTCTGAACGGGCCAAGGTCTTCAATATGTCACACCTCGCAAGAGAAGCCCTCGCCTGGCTAAATCCGTTGTGGGAGAGAGGGGATCCTCTGGTTAATAACCTCCATTTTCTAAAGGCGTTCTGCAGGACCTTCGACGAGCCTGGCCGTCCCACTGACAGCTTCATCGGTTCTTAATCTGCGCCAGGGGAGTCTCACTGTCGTTCAGTATCCAGTTCGTTTCCGAACCCTCTCAGAGTTATCCTGGAATGATGAGGCCTTGGTGGCTACCTTCTGGGAAGGTTTATCCGGGAGAATAAAGGACGAGCTGGCGGGTCGGGATACTCCTGCTACTCTGAATGACCTGATATCCTTGGCAACATGCATTGATCTTCGGTTTCAAGAACGTCCTAGAGAATCCAAGCGGGAGAAGAAACCTTATCGTATGGATCCTAGTTTCCAGAAACCGTCTGTGTCTCCTTCTCCAGCCTCTCTTCCTGAACCGATGCAAGTGGATCAAGTGAGCTTGGCCTGGCAGCGCCAAGAGGCGTGCCCCGTGGAAGGGAAATGTTTCTACTGCGGCAGTTCTGAGCATTGGATCCGCTTCTGTCCAGGGAGGTCGGGAAACTCCAGAGCCTAGGGTCAGTAGGAGAGGCTACCCTGGGTAAGGATCATCTCTCTCCATCCCTGCAAATGACTGTTTCCGTGTCCTTCAGCACAGTTAAATTTTCGGAACTTTGTCACTTGGATTCCGGAGCCGCTGAGAATCTCATCCAGCAAACGGTTAACCTTTTACCAGATTCCAGTTCAGCACCTTCCAAATCCACTGTGAGTGACTTCTGTGGATGGCAAACCCTTAACCGAGCCCATTCGTTTCCAGACTGTGCCAGTGGAACTCCGGGTAGATCTAACGCATTCTGAAAGAATCTGTTTTTACGTTTTGCCCGATTTGTCTCAAGCCTTGCTTCTAAGTTTACCCTGGCTCTGAACCCATAAACCCATTCTAAATTGGAGGACTGGAAAAATCCTGCTCTCGGGAGATTCCTGCTCCGATCGATGCATCTCTCCCATCCGTCCAGTTGCTTCAGTTCAGCCAGCTGCCCTACCGGGACTACTATCCTCTTACTTGGCCTTCTCTGATGTCTTCGGGAAAAAAGCTGAAAGACTACCTCCACACAGGTCGTATGACTGTTCCATTGATCTGCTTCCCGGAACATCTCGCCCTCGAGGGTGAATCTATCATCTTTCCCATGCAGAGACCCAGGCCATGTCGGATTACATCCAGGAGAACTTGACTAGAGGAGTTATCAAAAAATCATCTTCTACAGCAGTGGCAGGATTCTTCTTCGTTAAGAAAAAGGACAGATCTTTATGGCCCTGTATCAATTACGGTAAAAAATAGATACCCGTTACCGCTTATTTCAGAGCTGTTTGATCGTCTCCGAGGGGCCAAGATCTTCACCAAACTTGACCTCAGAAGGGCCTACAACCTGATTCGTATACGTCAAGGAGACGAATGGAAAACAGCCTTCAACACTTGAGATGGACAATATGAATACATGGTAATGCCATTTGGCTTCAGTAATGCACCCGCGGTCTACCGGAAGTTTGTGAACAACATTTTTAGAGATCTCCTCTATTTGTGTGTTGTCTACTTGGATGACATCTTGATTTACTCTGTAGACTTAGCTACTCATCGGAAGCATGTCCGCCAGGTCCTACAAAGGCTCAGGGAGAACAGACTGTGTGCTAAGTTTGAAAAATGCATCTTCGAGCAATCTTCCCTGCCTTTTCTCGTTTACATAGTCTCGTCCACAGGTTTATAGATGGATCCGGAGAAGTTATCTGCTATACTGAAGTGGCTCGTTCGGCCGGGCTTAAAGCGATGCAATGGTTCCTGGGATTTGCCAATTATTACCGCTAGTTTATTCCACACTTCTCTACTCGAGTGGCACCCATCTCGGCTTTAACTCGGAAAGGCGTTAATCCCAACAGTTGGACCCCAGAGGCAAAGGATGCCTTTACTTCATTGAAGGAGGCCTTCTCTTCTGCGCCCGTTCTCCATTGGCCAGACTCTGATAAACAATTTTTTTTTGAGGTAGATGCTTCCTCCATAGGCTCTGGAGCGGTTCTCTCTCAAAAATCATCTACCGATCGTATGGTCTCGTGTTTTTTACTCAAAGGTTTTTTCCACTTTTGAAAGGAACTATTCCGTTGGAGATTGGGAATTGCTGGCAAACAAGTTGGCCCTGGAAGAATGGAGACACCTCCTCGAGGGAGCAGTCCACTAGGTTGTCATATTCACCGATCATAAAAACCTTGCTTATCTCCAGTCTGCACAGAGGTCGAATCCCCGCCACACCAGGTGGGCTTTGTTTTTTGCTCAATTTAATTTTGTTATTCATTTTCGTCCATCTGACAAGAATGTCAAAGCCAATGCACTCTCCAGGGCTTTCCTGCCTCCCGACTTAGAGGAAGAACCTCAACATATCATCAAACCGTCCAGGTTAGTGTCAGTAGCCTCTGCCAATCTGTCTCGGCTTCCCCCAGGAAAAACTCTTGTGCCCACGTCAGACAGGAATTGTGTCTTTGGTAGGGTCACTCCTCCAAATTGGGCTGTCATGCCGGTCAGAAAAAGACTTTGCAACTTATCTCCCGTTATTACTGGTGGCCTACCATGTGCAAAGATATCCAGGAGTAAGTCGCAGCCTGTCCTTCGTGTGCCCGTAATAAAACTGCAAAACGCCAGCTAGGCAGCTTCTGCCACTTCCTATTCCATCCGCTCCCTGGCAGCATATCGCAATGCACTTTATCACGGATCTTCTCATCTCTTCAGGCTGCTCCGCTGTCTGGGTTGTGGTGGATTGTTTTTCGAAGATGGCTCACTTCGTTCCTCTGCCTGGGCTTCCGTCTGCTCCTGAGCTTGCTGAATACTTCATACAGCACATTTTCCGTCTCCATGGATTTCCTTTGTGTCCGACAGGGGCATCCAGTTCACTTCAAAGTTCTGGAGAGCGGTCTGCAAACTAATGAAGGTAGAAGTGGACTTTTCTTCTGCTTGCCATCCTAGATCCAATGGACAAGTGGAGAGGACCAATCAAATTTTGTCCGGTTTCGTGCGTCATTTTGTCAATGTGCATCATGATGACTGGGTCAAGTTACTGCCATGGGCCGAATATTCGTAAAATAACCAAGTAAGTGAATCCTCTGGAAGGTTTCTCTTGCAGATTGTGTTTGGACTGCAACCCGGAATCCCTCTTCCCATCTCTGGGCCATCTGGCGTCCCTGCAGCGTACACCTTTGCAGAGAAATTCTCTAAAGCAGGGGTCCCCAACCGCCGGTCCGCGGCCCACCACCGGGCCGTAGCAGTTCTGATGCCGGCCGCGGAGCCACGGCACAGAACGCTGGACCCACATGGAGCCGGCGGCTGTAGCGCTGTAGTGACAGCTACAGTCGTCGCCGGCTCCATCATCGATACTTACCTTCCGTCGCTGCGATCCCTGTCCCGGCCGTGGTAGCTTCATCCAGCGCTGAGCGGTGACGTAGTACCGCTCATTAAGGGCATGAATATGGACGCGACACCACTCCCATAGGCGTGGCATCCATATTCATGCCCTTAATGAGCGGTACTACGTGACCGCACCGCAAAGGAGGAAGCTGCCGGCGCCGACAGGGATGCTGGGAAGTTCAGCGACGGAGCGAGGAGGGTAAGTATGACAGGGATGACGGGGGAGCCCAGGAGAGGGTGGGAGAGGAGCCTTGTATACAGGGTGGGAGAGGAGCCATGTATATAGGGTGGGAGAGGAGCCATGTATATAGGGTGGGAGAGGAGCCATGTATATAGGGTGGGAGAGGAGCCATGTATATAGGGTGGGAGAGGAGCCATGTATATAGGGTGGAGCGGAGCCATGTATAGGGTGGAAGGCCATGTATATAGGTGGAGAGGAGCCATGTATAAGAGGGTGGGAGCAGAGCCTTGTATATAAGATAAGAATGACAAGAATGCACTACTACTAAACTACAACCCCGTCCATAGCCCCACCCCCTTATGACCAAAGCCCCACCCCTGCCACACCTCCATCCCCGCCCTGCCGGGCCATGGAAGAATGGTCTTGCTTGAAGCCGGTCCCTGGTGCAAAAAAGGTTGGGGACCACTGCTCTAAAGTATGGAGTGATACCAAGTCCGCCCTGGAAAAAGCCTCACAACATATGAAGAGACATGCAGACAAAAGACACCTGGATGCTCCAATCTTCCGGCCAGAGATAAGGTGTGGCTCTCCAAGTACATCCGTTTGAAGATGCCCTCCTACAAATTGGGTCCCCACTTCATCGGTCCCTTTGAAGTTTTGAAACAAATTAACGCAGTCTTGTATAAATTGAAATTGCCTGCTTCTTTACGTGTGCCTAACTCTTTCCATGTTTCCCTCCTCAAACCTGTAGTCTTGAGCTCCTTTTTTAAGTCAGTGAGGATGATGTCTTTGAGGTGAAAGAGATCTTGTCCACAAAGAGAGTACAGGGTAAGACCTAATTCTTGGAGGATTGGAACGGCTTCGGTCCTGAGGAGAGTTCTTGGGAGCCCAAAGAGAACATCCAGGCTCCTCTCATATTGGAGAGATTTTACGCAGGCTTGAAAAAGAGGGGGCGTAAGGAGGGGCATACTGTAACACCTGTGCCCGCATGGGGTCCCCAATCCCACCCTGTCGGGGTCTCCGCTCTGTCTGCTTCCTGCCGCCCTGTCTCGGCTCTCTTCCCTGCTCCTGCTTCCTGGTGCACTGCCAGCACATCCCAGGGTATGAGGCTTAGGTTGCGTATGCGTGCTCCCGGTCTCTTAAAGAGACAGCGCACATTTTTCAAAAATATTGTTAACCAATAGTATTCTTGTGTGTGGCATTTCTGGCCCCTCTGTCATAGAGTGGGCGCCGTAGCAACAAGTGTTTCCTGTTGCTAGTTCCAGTTCTGTGTTCTGACATGCCTGTGATCTGCTGTGCTTTTCTAGTCTCCTGCCAGTACCCAGCTAATACTGTTTATCTTCTTAGACTACCTGCGGCTTACTACGCTATTCCCGGGACAACACCAGTGTTGCATGTGCAAGTTCCATTCGGCTCAGCTGTCAGTCACTTCGTTATCTATGACGACATCAGTATTGCCTTTGCCAGCATTGTCCCGTGCTCCCGCTTCCCGCCATCAAGTTCAACGCTACCTGTTATCCCTGCCTGTTCACCTGTTTCGCTGGGCCAGCTTCCACATGTCCGGGGTCTAACTGGAGGTCGCACCTGCATCCCCTGGGCATTCCAATTTGACTGTAACAACCCTGCCGGCATCACTGCATGGCCTCCCATCCTCCTCCTGCCTTACACACCAACTTACTCACTACTTCGGGCCATGCTGTGAATTCTGTTTGCTGCCGGTTCCATGCTGTGTACCGCATGTCTCCTGCCTGCTCTGTGCATGCTTCCTGGCTGTGTGCATAGGGGTCGGCGCCGGCACGTCCTGGTTCTTATAGAGTCAGTGTGCATCTTCCTACGGTGTCCCCAGCCAATTGCCAAGAGGCCTCTGGTACATAAGGCAGCCCCACCACTTGGAGGCTGCCTGTGCAACACTTTATCTCAGTCAGTGTCTTGCTGCTGAGCTGCCAGGTCCTGTCCTGTTTTCGGCCTTCTCTGGGGGCTTAATACCCAGACCTGTTTACTGTGCTTTCTTACATTGGTCTTTACCAGTGTTTCTTCCTTAGTCCGCCACCCTGGGGGCAGAATTCCCAGGCCTTTGTCCTTAGTTCTTATACCTGTTCCTGTACCTGACCTTGTCTGTATTCAGTCCTATTTCTTTGTCCCTTGTATCCTTGTCTGTAGCTTTTCCCACCTGCTGTGTGTATCCTTTTGTATATTATGGTTCTGCTCTGTTCACCGCACCTAGCAGCTCTGCTCGCCGCACCCAGCGGCTCTGCTTTGCTCCGCACTCCTGCGGTTCCACCTTTGCTCTGCACTTCTGTGGTTCCGCCTTTGCTCTGCACTACTGTGGTTCCGCCTTTGCTCCACACTCCTGCGGTTCCACCTTTGCTCCTCCTGCGGTTTTGCCTTTGCTCCGCACTCCTGCGGTTCTGCTCTGCACTTGCTCCGCACTCCTGCGGTTCTGCTCTGCACTTGCTCCGCACTCCTGCGGTTCTGCTCTGCACTTGCTCCGCACTCCTGCAGTTCTGCTCTGCACTTGCTCTGCACTCCTGCGGTTCTTGCTCTGCACTTGCTCTGCCTACCTGCGGTTCTGCTCTGCACTTGCTCCGCCTACCTGTGGTTCTGCTCTGCACCTGCTCTGCCTCCTTGTGGTTCTGCCTTGCTCTGCTCTTTGCGTTATACTCCTGCTCCGCTCCCTGCAGTTCCAGCTCCATTAATCTGTACAGGTCAATGCCTGTTCCCATATATCTCTCATTCCAGTTTGTGTCTCTCTCCGTCCTGAACCAGCCCCTGCTTCTCCAGTCTGAACAGGTCCCTACCTGTTCCCTTGTTCCATTCGTACCTGCCCATGTTCCTGTGCCTTCCCAGTCAGTTCCTGTCCCTTCTGTCTCAGCCGTGTCCTGTCTGCCAGTGTCTCAGCTGTGCCCGCCTGCCAGTGTCTGTTGTGCCTGTCTGCCAGTGTCTTAGGCGCGCGCCCAGCCCTGTCTGCCAGTGTCTCAGCCGTGCCCGCCTGTCTGCCAGTGTCTCAGCCGTGCCCGCCTGTCTGCCAGTGTCTCAGCTGTGCTCGCCTGTCTGCCAAGAGTACCTGCCGTGCCCGCCAACTTTTGCCCACACCTGTCATAGTGTTCTGTTCCCAGTGGGATCAGCAGCCACAGCCAGACACTACCCTGGAGTGGTACTTGGCATCTACCAGCGGCACAAGCCGGATCTCACCATCAGAGGCTCCAGTGAACACCAAGGTAGCTGCTTAGTCACGCCCCTTTCAGGGTAGTCTTTTTTGTGGCAGTGGGGCCACACCCCCCACGCTCGCGCCAACCAGTCAATGAGCGAACTTAACAGTTTGCACATGATTTGTTCCACGCTGAGTCCCATGTCCTTTTGCTCTTGTAGCAATCAAATTCTTTACCCGATCTGAAGTTCAGACTTTTGTTGCACAACCCACCATCATAGTCTCTAATGAGCTATTTAATTGTCTTGAGGCATGCGCCCCTAAAGCTGAACCCCCAGCATATCTGCCATATTACAATGAGGATCCAAAGCAGTGCCGTATGTTCTTAGAGCCGTGCCTACGATTCTTCAAATGGCATGCTCCCCATTTTGCCTCTGATCGGGTAAAGGTAGGATTCCTAATGTTCTACCTAACAGGAGATGCCTTGGAGTGGCTTAACCCTCTGGGAAGCAGGGGATCCCATCACCTCGAGTCATCCGGCCTTCCTGATGGCCTTCTGCAAAGCCTTCGATATGCCTAATACAGCGTTTCCGGAAAAGTCTTCCCCTCCAAGCTTCCAGAAACAGACCAGACAAAAGAGACCTGTGAGAGAATCGTTTCATCCGTCCATGACCGTACATGATTCACCTGTTCCACAGCCTGCCAAGAGGCCTCCCATGCAAGATCCAAGAGGTCTAATAAAAAGGGGCTGGCAAAGCTGCAGCCGGAGTCTAGTCCTGAGAAGGAACATCTCGATGGTCTCTGCCCTGTAAAGTCTATACTCCAAACCCCTGGGCCAGTAGAAGAGGCAGCCCTTGGCGAGAGTACTCCCCCTCCATTAAAATCTATGACTTTCTCTGCCTTCTGGGAGCTTTGGTGTGTATAAACCGCCAGCCATACGGAGTCGGTGTGTGATCTCCATCTTACAGTTCCAGAATCCGGCGTGGGCGTTGTCTAATGATGACCGAGCCCTATTTAAGAACAGTCTTGTCCTTCAGGGACTATTTGAACTCCAAGTAGGAGAATTATACATGAAGAAGTTTGTCTTCCATTTGCTGTCTGGTATGCCCATGGGTCACTCAGAACCAAAAACTCCTTTACCCGTTCAGGTCTGGAGACCCAGCAAGGTGCTTCGGTTGAAACAACCAAGTTGCAAGAGGTATCTAGTTCCTATGCATCAGAGTCAGTCAGCAGTCTAGTCTTCTTCTTCTGGTCTGCTAGTCAGCGAGTCTAGGTGTGATGAAGTCTCCAATGAAGGGGAAGCGGTGGCGTTCTCTCCACACGGCCTCAACGACTGTACCTGTATACTGTTCCCAGGAGCATCCCTGCCTCTTGATTGTCTTCCTCTGGGTAACGTAACGGGCTGAAGTTGGATCCTGGGTATATGCCTTCAGCTCCCATGAGGCCAGTGGGTGAAGATACCAAGACAGGTTTACTCATCCTCTAACCTGGAAGAGATGACCCAGTTTTTTCAGGGTGATGGGCTGAAGATGCTTCCTGAATGTATGCCTTTAGCTTCCATGTCACCGGTTGGAGAAGATACCAAGACAGAAGTTTACTCATCTCTGCTTTCCACCAATTTGGAGGAAGAGGCCCAGGTCATTGTGGAAGTTGACCTTGTTGGGTACCAAGAGACTGGGCATTCTGTGATTCCTGATGGAACGCCTACCTCATTTTACCCGAAGGATGTCGTGATGGCATGGACTGTGTGTGGTCCCATACTTCTGCAGGTCATCCTGGCAGGCTTGAAGAAGAGGGGGCATAAAGGGGGGGTACTGTAACAACCCTGTCGGCATCACTGCATGGCCTCAAATCCCCGACCTGCCTTACACGCCAACTTACTCATTACTCCGGGCCATGCTGTGAGTTCTGTTTGCTGTCGGTTCCATGCTATGTGCCTCATGTCTCCTGCCTGCTCTGTGCATGCTTCCTGGCTGTGTGCATAGAGGGGTGGCGCCGGCACTTCCTGGTTCTTATAGAGTCAGTGTACATCTTCATATGGTGTCCCCAGCCAATTGTCAAGAGGCCTCTGGTACATAAGGCAGCCCCACCACTTGGAGGCTGCCTGTGCAACACTTTATCTCAGTGTCTTGCTGCTGAGCTGCCAGGTCCTGTCCTGTTTTCGGCCTTCTATGGGTGCTTAATACCCAGACCTGTTTACTGTGCTTTCTTACATTGGTCTTTACCAGTGTTTCTTGCTTATTCCGCCACCCTAGGGGCAGAATTCCCAGGCCTTCGTCCTTAGTTCTTATACCTGTTCCTGTACCTAACCTTGTCTGTATTCAGTCCTATTTCTGTGTCCCTTGTATCCTTGTCTGCAGCCTTTCCCACCTGCTGTATGTATCCTTGTGTCTATTGTGGTTCTGCTCTGTTCACCGCACCTAACGGCTCTGCTTTGGTCCGCACTCCTGCGGTTCCGCCTTTGCTCCGCACTCCTGCGGTTTGCCTTTGCTTCGCACTCCTGTGGTTCTGCTCTGCACTTGCTCCGCACTCCTGCGGTTCTGTTCTGCACTTGCTCCGCACTCCTGCGGTTCTGCTTTGCACTTGTTCCGCACTAATGCGGTTCTGCTCTGCACTTGCTCCGCACTCCTACGGTTCTGCTCTGCACTTGCTCCGCACTCCTACGGTTCTGCTCTGCACTTGCTGCGCATTCCTGCGGTTCTGCTCTGCAATTGCTCCGCACTCCTGCGGTTCTGCTCTGCACTTGCTCTGCCTCCTTGTGGTTCTGCCTTGCTCCGCTCTTTGCGGTTCTACTTCTGCTCCTCTCCTTGCAGTTCCAGCTCCATCAATCTGAACAGGTCCCTACCTGTTCCCATATATCTCTCATTCCAGTTTGTGTCTCTGTCCGTCCTGAACCAGCCCCAGCCTCTCCAGTCTGAACAGGTCCTTACCTGTTCCCTTGTTCCATTCATACCTGCCCATGTTCCTATGCCTTCCAAGTCAGTTCGTGTCCCTTCTGTCTCAGCCGTGTCCTGTCTGCCAGTGTCTGTCGTGCCCGCCTGTCTGCCAGTGTCTGTCGTGCCCGCCTGTCTGCCAGTGTCTGTCGTGCCCGCCTGTCTGCCAGTGTCTCAGCCGTGCCCGCCTGTCTACCAGTGTCTCAGCTGTGTCCGCCTGTCTGCCAAGAGTACCTGCCGTGCCCGCCATAGTCCCAGTTGTGCCCGTCGACTCTTGCCCGCACCTGTCATAGTGTTCTGTTCCCAGTGGGATCAGCAGCCACAGCCAGACACCACCCTGGAGTGGTACTTGGCAGCTACCAGCGGCACAAGCCTGACTCACCATCAGAGGCTACAGTGAACACCAAGGTAGCTGCTTAGTCACGCCACTTCCAGGATAGTCTGGTTTGTGGCACAGTGGGGCCACACCACCAGGGGTGAACCTAGCCGATCTGCTGCCTGAGGCGAACTGCAAAACGGCACCCCCCCATTGTAAAATCAGTACAAATAAATCTGGTTTACTTTTACTAGCCTAACGTGACGCACATGTGAAATACATACACTTTTAAATAGGAATATGTTTGAAACATCGATTTTTATATTTGTTAAAGTTCTGTATAAGTAGTACACCTTGTAAACACATGGCTCCACTCCGTAAACCTTGTACACATGCGGCTTTGGACCATACACCTCATACACATGCGGTTCCGCTCTGTACACACGTGGCTCCACTCCGTACACCACGTACACACATGGCTCTGCTCCGCTCCGTACACACACGGCTCAAGCACGGAGCCCTGTGTGTATGGAGCTGAGCGGCTCAGCTCCGTACACTTCGTACACACAGGGCTCCGCTTCGTACGCCCCGTACACACACAGCACTGCTACATCCACCTCGTACACACACGGCTCCGCTCTGTACACTTCGTACACACGGCTCCGCTCCGTACACTTCGTACACACACGGCTCCCCTTCGTACACACGGCTCCGCTCCGATACACTTCGTACACACGGCTCCGCTCCGTACACTTCGTACACACACGGCTCCACTCCGTACAATTCGTACACACACGGCTCTGCTCCGTACACTTCGTACACACACGGCTCCGCTCCGTACACCTCGTACACACACGGCTCCGCTCCGTACACCTCGTACACACACGGCTGCGCTCCGTACACCTCGTACACACACGGCTCCGCTCCGTACACCTCATACACACACAGCTCTGCTACATCCACACTGTAAACCCCTCCTGATCCCACACATAAACTTACCTTCATCCAGCACCATGACAACCAGCACAGCAGACCTGCACACAGGGAGCCTGACCATGTGACCCCTGACTCATCCCCTCCTGTGACCTCATCACGGGTCCTGCTCGCACATAAGAGGACAGCACAGCAACGGACTCCTGGCTGCGAGAAGCTGAAGTGGAGAGGTGGGAGGGTGAGGAAGGGGTGCATGGGGGGCGTGGCTGCTTCTCACTGCGGGACACATAGCACCGTGCACAGGAGTGTAAGATTCAGCAGGGATTAAGGAGATCTGGCACCACACCACGTGTTCTGAGTTCCGCTCTGCCGCCCCCTAGCTGCCGCCACCTGAGACAGAAGGCTCAACTCGCCTCATTATAGGTGCGCCCCTGCACACCACTCACGCAAACCATTCAGAGAGCGAGCGTAACACTGACCCTGTTTGAGGGGTCTTACTATGTCTGTCTGGGGCTCGTATAGTCACGCCCCCTTTGGAGCCCCCTGGTCCGTGGTTCCACAAAAATAGCAATAAACGAATGTGCACTGCAACATCTGTGCCTCCGCTTCCATTCGTTACAACTACCTGTACACTGACACTGTATACAGAGCTCCTGTGTATAATGTCACTGGTAATAATATTAGTGTTATTAGTATTGTGGTTTTTATTAATGATCAGTATTGTAGTACTCTCACTATGTGGTGGTAATATGTGATCTAGTCATGATTTGGTGGTATTTCTCTTGTATGTGGTAGTTTTTGATCACTATGTGGTCTGGTCATGATGTGACTGTATTAACCACCTGTATGTGGTATTACCACCTCATAGTGCCATAATAATATGTGGTCTGGTCGTGGTGTGGCATTATTTGTTCTGTATGTGGTATTATTTGGTCACTATGTGGTCTGTGTGGCCCTATTTGTTCCCTGTATGTAATATTATTTGGTTACTATGTGGTGGTAATATGTGGTCTGGTCATGGTGTGGCGGTATTTGTTCCCTGTATGTGATATTATTTGGTCACTGTGGTGTTAATATGTGGTCTGGTCATGGTGTGGCGGTGTTTGTTCCTTTTGTATGTGGTATTATGTGGTATTATTGATCTTGGTATAGGGGATTGTGTTTTGTGTGGAGGTCACTTGTTCTCTCTGACATCACTAAGGAGAAGATTGTTGATTTGCAGTAGAGATTTAATACTTGGTTGGTTAACCCTTCCCTGTCCTGTGACTGTTATGATTTGGTAGCTGAGGAGAGCAGGCAAAAACGGCAATACACCAGAGAGGTTGGAATCTACTGGATTGCAGTACCCTGACTAACCACCACAACTAAAGGCAGCCGTGGAGCGTTCCTACGTTGGTCCTAGACGCCTCGTCACAGCCTGAGAGGTTAACTACACCGAAAGATAGAAAGAGGAAAGCTATCTGCCCCGGAGCAGATCCCCAAAGAACATAGGAAGCCCCCAAACATGTAATGGCGGTTAGACAAGAGGAAATACAGACACAGACAGAAAATAGTAAGAGCAAACGTTGGGGCCCAATCTGCCTAGAAAGAAAAAGGATAGGAAGGACACTTACTGCAATCCAAAAAACCCTAAAAAATACCAACTCTACTAATTGCAAAAGCACCTGAGATCACACGACCTCTACCACCTAAATTAGTTCTCTGGTGTAACAAAACTAAGCCGCAGCCACTGAAAAAACTGGAAAAGGCAAATGAACAAATAACAGTGGCTCAGATAAACTGAGAGGAGCACAAGCCCCCAGAGGGGACCTGGCTGACCTCCACAGAAGTGCAGGGAACAATGCAAAAAGCAAGCACAAAAATAAAAACAGAAAATATCTTATCTGAGAGCAGGAGAAGAGGCAAGACTCAGCAAGCTTTCAAGTGAACCAGGAACCACAGTTGAGACAAGAACAATTGATCACCGGCAACCATGATGGGAGGGAACCTCCCTTATATAAGACCAGTCTGTAACTCCTGATTGCCAATCCTCATTGAATGGTTCAGTACTGTTTGTAACCACCAGAGGGAGCTTCTGCTCAGAATTCATTTCTAACACATTCACAACACTACCCCCCCCTTGAGGAGGGGTCACCGAACCCTCATTTGGGCAACCAGGTCGGTCAGGATGAGCTCTGTGATACGGACGGATCAGTCTCCTAGCATGGATGTCCGAAGCAAACACCCAAGAATTGTCCTCCTGACCAAAACCTCTCCACTTAACCAAATACTAGAGTTTCCATCTAAAAAAACGAGAATATTTTCTCAACCACATACTCCAGTTTGCCCTCAACCAAAACAGGGTCAGGAGGCGCAGCCATAGGAACCACTGGCTCGACAAACCTCTTCAATAAGGACTTGTGGAACACGTTATGGATCTTAAATGTCCCTGGAAGAAGTAAACGAAAGGAAACAGGATTAAGAATTTCCATGATCTTATAAGGTCCAATGAACCTAGGCTTAAACTTAGGAGATGCAACTCTCATAGGGATATTTCTTGAGGACAACCAGACCAAGTCCCCCACTTCAAACCGAGGACCATCAGTCCTATGCCGGTTGGCAAACCGCTGGGCCCTCTCCTGAGAAAGGGACAACCTCTCCACTACCTGGTCCCAAATCTGCTGCATACGCTCCACAACAGAGTCAACACCTGGACAGACAGAAGCCTCCGTCTGTCCCGAAGAAAATCGAGGGTGAAACCCAAAATTGCAGAAAAATGGAGACATCAAAGTGGCAGAGCTAGCCCTATTATTAAGAGCAAACTCAGCCAAAGGCAAAAAAGAGACCCAGTCATCTTGATTAGCAGACACAAAGCATCTCAGATAAGTCTCCAATGTCTGGTTTGTTCTCTCAGTTTGTCCATTGGTCTGAGGATGAAAAGCCGAGGAGAAAGACAATTGAACACCAAGTTTAGAACAAAAAGTCCTCCAAAATCTGGAAACAAACTGGACTCCTCTGTCAGACACAATGTTCTCAGGAATGCCGTGTAACCGAACCACGTGCTGAAGGAACAAAGGCACCAATTCGGAGGAGGAAGGCAACTTAGGTAATGGCACAAGATGTATCATTTTGGAAAACCTATCACAAATCACCCAGATAACGGTCATTCTCTGAGAAACAGGGAGATCAGAAATGAAATCCATTGAGATATGGGTCCATGGTCTCTTGGGTACAGGCAATGGCATCAACAAACCACTAGAGCGAGAGCAAGGCTTGGAGCGAGAGCAAGTCCCGCAGGACTGCACAAATTCCCTGACGTCACGAGACAAAGTACGCCACCAAAAGGACCGACTTACCAAGTCTCTGGTACCAAAAATTCCGGGATGACCGGCCAACGTGGAACAATGAATCTCAGACATCACACTCTTTTTCCACCGGTCTGGGACAAACAATTTCCCAATAGGGCAGCGCTCGGGTTTATCCTCCTGACACCCTTCCAGAGCCAGTCTCAAATTGGGCGAGATGACGGAAAGAACTACACCCTATTTCAAAATAACAGCAGGATCAGATAACTCAGGAGAGTCCGCAAGGAAACTCCTCGAGAGGGCATCCGCCTTAACATTCTTAGTGCCAGGAAGAAAGGAAACCACAAAATTAAAACGTGTGAAAAACAAGGCCCACCTGGCCTGTCTAGGATTAAGTCGCTTGGCTGATTCCAGATAAACCAGATTCTTATGGTCCGTGAGGACCACCACCTGATGTTTGGCTCCCTCCAGCCAATGTCTTCACTCTTCAAAAGCCCACTTCATGGCCAATAACTCCCGATTACCCACGTCATAATTACGTTCAGTTGGAGAAAATTTTCGAGAGAAAAAGGCACAAGGTTACTTTTAGAGGTCTCTGGATCTCTTTGGGACAAAACGGCACCTGCCCCAATTTCAGAGGCATCAACCTCCACCTGAAATGGCAGAGAAACATCAGGCTGCCGTAGAACAGGAGCAGAAGTGAATCTCTGCTTAAGTTCCTGAAACGCAGAGACTGCCTCAGGAGGCCAATTCACCACATCAGAACCCTTCTTGGTCAAATCAGTCAATGGTTTAACAATAACAGAGAAATTACCAATAAATTTACGATAAAAATTGGCAAAACCCAAGAATCTCTGAAGAGCCTTTAATGAAGTAGGTTGGACCCAATCACAGATGGCCTGAACCTTGACCGGGTCCATTTCAATAACAGATGGAGACAAAATGAATCCCAGAAATGAGATCCTCTGTACGCCAAAAAGACACTTTGATCCCTTCACATACAGAGCATTCTCTCTCAAAATCTGGAACACAGTCCGAACATGTTTCACATGAGAGTCCCAGTCATTGGAAAAAATCAAGATATCATCCAAATAAACAATCCGAAATGTATCCACAAAATCCCTGAAAATGTAATTCATGAAGGACTGGAAGACGGAAGGAGCATTAGTGAGCCCAAAGGACATCACTAGGTACTCAAAATGCCCCTCTGGGGTATTAAATGCAGTCTTCCATTCATCCCCGTGCTTAATGCGAATAAGGTTATACGCCCCCCTGAGGTCAAGCTTGGTAAACCAAGTAGCACTTTTCACCCTGGAAAACAGGACAGAAATCAAGGGTAACGGATATTGATATTTCACAGTAATATTGTTCAAGAGACGATCAATACACGGCCTTAATGAACCATCCTTTTTGGCCAGAAAGAAAAAACCGGCACCCAAGGGTGAAGAGGATGGTCTGATATGACCCTTCTCCAATGACTCCTTGATATAAGACCGCATAGCGTCATGTTCAGGTACAGACAAGTTAAAAAGGCGACCTTTAGGGAATTTACTACCAGGCACTAATTCAATAGCGCAGTCATAGCTCCTATGGGGGGGCAAGGATGCAGATTTACTTTCGCTAAACACATCAGAAAAATCAGTCAAAAAGTCAGGAACATCCTGAGCCTGGGGAGAGGCAGAAAAAACAGGAGTGTTGGCATTAACACATTGGCAGCCCCAACTGGTTACAGACACAGATTTCCAATCCAAAACAGGATTATGAGACTGTAACCAAGGGAAACCTAGTACAGTAATGTCATGCAGATTATACAGCACCAAAAATTTGCAACTCTCCTGATGATCAAGTTCAACCCTCATTATCACCTGAGTAGAGAACTGGGGTTTATTCTCAGCCAAAGGGGTAGAATCAATCCCCAGTAGGGGAATAGACTTCCATAGGGGTATCAAGGGAAACCCACAACGTTTAGCAAAATCAAAATCCATCAGGTTAATAGCTGCTCCCGAATCAACAAAAGCCTGAGCAGAAAATGTGGACAGGGAGCAAATCAGGGTAACAGTCAACAGAAATTTAGTCTGAACACTACCCAAGACAACTGAGCGTGCAAAACGTCTTCCCCGCTTAGGGCAGACTGAAATAGCATGAGAGGCGTCACCACAGTAGAAACATAACCCATTGCGTTTTCGAAACTCATGACGCTGTGCCCCAGAAGCCACTCTATCACACTGCATGGGTTCAGAAGCTGGTTCACAAGGCAACACTATTCCACGCATACCTCTACGCTCACGCAAACGTCTGTCAATTTGAATCGCCAATGACATAGAATCATTGAGACCAGAGGGAGCAGGGAAACCCACCATAACATCTTTTACATTCTCTGACAGACCCTTCCGAAAAAGGGCTGCCAAAGCATCATCATTCCATTTGGTCAGGACTGCCCACCTTCGGAATCTCTGACAGTACAACTCAGTGTCCTCAAGCCCCTGATTTAATGCCAACAAGGCTTTTTCAGCTTGATCAGTGACATTAGGTTCATCGTACAATAACCCCAGAGCCAGAAAAAATGCATCAACATTACTCAAAACAGGATCCCAGGTGTCAGGGAAAAAGCCCAATCCTGAGGATCGCCGCGCAGGAGAGAGATGACAATTTGAACCTGCTGTGCTGCGTTCCCTGAGGACTTAGGTTTTAAGGCAAAAAACAACTTACAGTTAGTTTTGAAATTCAGAAATTTAGCTCGATCCCCTAAAAACAAATCTGGCATGGGGATCCTAGGTTCCACAACCGGCAACCCTGCAAGATAGGTAGCAATACTCCGAACTTCAGTAGCAAGCTGATCCACACGGCCAGACAACTGTGCAAACTCCATTGAGAGAAAAAAAAATCCTCAGCACCCAGAGAAAAAGAGGGAAAAAAAAAACAAAAAAAACTCTGACAACTTTTTTTTTTTCTTTTTTTTACACTATCTTTCCCTTCTGTGACTAACATATAATTTTCAGTTTGGGCCGGTGATATTGTTATGATTTGGTAGCTGAGGAGAGCAGGCAAAAAAGGCAATACACCAGAGAGGTTGGAATCTACTGGATTGCAGTACCCTGACTAACCACCACAACTAAAGGCAGCCGTGGAGCGTACCTACGTTGGTCCTAGACGCCTCGTCACAGCCTGAGAAGCTAATTACACCTAAAGATAGAAAGAGGAAAACTATCTGCCCCGGAGCAGATCCCCAAAGAACATAGGAAGCCCCCAAACATGTAATGGCGGTTAGACAAGAGGAAATACAGACACAGACAGAAAATAGTATGAGCAAAGTTGGGGCCCAATCTTCCTAGAAAGAAAAGGATAGGAAGGACACTTACTGCAATCCAAAAAACCCTAAAAAAATACCAACACACTAATTGCAAAAACACCTGAGATCACACGACCTCTCCACCTAAATTAGTTCTCTGGTGTAACAAAACTAAGCAGCAGCCACTGAAAAAACTGAAAAAGGCAAATGAACAAATAACAGTGGCTCAGATAAACTGAGAGGAGCACAAGCCCCCGGAGGGGACCTGGCTGACCTCCACAGAAGTGCAGGACAAAATGCAAAAAGCAAGCACAAAAATAAAAGCAGAAAATATCTTATCTGTTAGCAGAAGATGCAGGCAAGACACAGCAAGCTTCCAAGTGAACCAGGAACCAAAGTTGAGACAAGAACAATTGATCACCGGCAACCCTGATGGGAGGGAACCTCCCTTATATAAGACCAGTCTGTAACACCTGATTGCCAATCTTCACAATCTTCATTGAATAGTTCAGTACTGTTTGTAACCACCAGAGGGAGCTTCTGCTCAGAATTCATTTCTAACACATTCACAACAGTCCCCCCTGATAACCATTCAATTGCAGGTGGTGGACTTTTGCTGTTCAACATAGGTTCAATACCCTCAGCAACCACCAGAGGGAGCCTCAGCTCCGAAGTCGTCTCCAACACGTTCACAACAGCTCACAGGCACAAAGGTGAGGAGCCCACGTATGCCAGTCTACTTCGGGATTAGTGGGAGGACACAATTATATTTGGGATGAATGATACAGGTGTACATGAATAGATTACATTTTTGTCATTGGTCAATTCAATAAGAACTGGATGTCCTGATTAGGAAATTTATAGAGGCACAGTACATATCAGCTCTTACAGAAAATCCACCTCAACAAACAATTTAATACTGGGAAAGCCATCATTCTAACCCTCAAAAAGGGCATTACAATAGCACAAGAACCTACGAATACAACCAACAAGCTAGAGAATTATGGAATAGATTCCTAGCAAGGGGGTACCCTGTTGAAGTGTTTAAAGTGGTTATCCGGGATTTTATTTTGTTTATTGTATGAGGCTGAGCACTTATCGGCACTTATCGTCAATCAACATGACATCTTCAGTGACACACCATTGATAAAGCAGAGTGGAAGAGAAATAATTTTTCTGTCAATGTGACATCACAAAAAGTAGGATAATCGCCACAAGGAGCAACCAGTGACTGCTATGTGCCAGGAGAGATCGTGGTGCTGCACAGCAGGCAGGTAGTTAGCAAACACTTGACGGTAAGTGCTTACCCCCTGTAAGGTGGCTGTCTGACACCTAGTGGTTGGGAGATAATGCTTTAATACATATAGGTAACTGCTCCAGCACACTAAGTGCTGAGGGGTTAATCGGCCATGACAGATTGATTGTGAGCAGCTGGTGAGTTGGGAGAGACTGCTGCTCACCATATCTCCACACTTGGGTGTGGTTCACTTTCGTAGATAACATATATACAACTAAAAAACAACACTCATCCACCCCCCTCTTAAATAGTCCATCACTTGGAAGGTGCTACCAAGAACAGACTCTTAATCTGAGAATTCACATCTTCCACCCAAATAAATATTGTATAGTAAGGTGCCAGTATTCATGCCAATATTCATTTTATATTGTAATCTATTCATTTTGAAAACCTTACTAGGGATAGAGAAAAATATAACGGAATCCTTCTACATAATACTTAATTTAGTTGGAAAAATGGTAGCATATTTAATACCACAAGTTCTTACATTTTTTCTTTAACATCAGCATATTTGAGTCCGTCCTTCGTTTTTGCAGCATAGTCAGCAAAAAACAGTCTTGATACTATTAAATTCCATCTGAAGACTCCTAGGTCGTTTAAGGATGAAATCTTTCAGAAACAATTTTTTTTAACCAGAATTGCTTTAGATTTAGCCGCCGGAATTGGTTCCTAAAGGGGTTGTCCACTACTTGAGCAATCCCTTCTCAATCCTTATATTTGCCCAATATAAAAAATAACTAATAATAATAACTCACATGGCAATGACATAAGGCTCACATGACATTATGTCACGTGAACCCTGTAGTCACTGCTTGAATCTCATATTCTTCAGATGAAACTGACAACCAGTGAGAGTTGTTGCTGTTGTTTGGCTTCCTCCGAATGTCAGTTTTGTCCAAAGGTGGTAAGAGTGAAGCATCCACTGATTGACTGCAGTGCTCACATGACATACAGTAACAATGTCATGTGAGCCCCAGGATCCTAGGTGCCCACATCGCTTTAACCGCGCCCACATCGGAGCTGAGTACAGTGGTTATTATTATTGAGAAAAGGTTGTCCAAGTAGTAGACAGTATGCACCTATAGGATTTATTTATAGCCACTGTGTTTTCTAAGTTGGGCCGATTTGTCTTCGACCTATGTTATTACAATATATATGTCATTTTATAAAGAGTGTTTTTGCTGGGGTGGTTTGCTTCTTTACATTAGAAATAATCTTTTTTCACCCTATTTCCTATGTATATCTTTTAGTTTGATCTTACGTTACTACGCTGTTATTTTGTGCATTTATTAATGAACTTTGTATATATTTTTTATTACCGTATATACTCATGTATAAGCCGAGGCACCTAATTTTGCCACAAAAAACTGGAAAAACTTATTGACTCAAGTTTCAGCCGGGTATGCATTGTCCCCTCATCCCTATACTGGTATGCATGGTTCCTCAACCCCATCCTTGTCTGCATGGCTCCTTATTTCCATCCTTGTCTGTATGGCCCCCCATGAGAAAGGCATAAAAAAGAAAAAAAAAAACAAAAAAAACCTCCTACATAAAATACCTACTCATTAAGGTAATGAATATTCAACTCTCTCCACTCAGCGGGGACATGTTATCCCTTGGCCCAGGAGCTGCTGGACGCCGGAACAAGATGCTGCGAGGGTGTGCAGGGAAGGTAAGTTGGAGGGGTTTTTTTTTTACAGCTGCTGGAAGCTGACGGCTGCAGCTGTAACTGTGTGCACTCTTAGAGAAATGAATATTCATTGCCAGTGCAGTGAATATTCATTTCTCTTTAGCAGCGGGCACAGTAACAGCCGCAGCTGCTGGCTCCTGCCTCCTGTGACCCGCTGCTTCGCCACTCCCCTTCCCCCACCGTCTTCTGGGACAATGACTTGTGTATAAGCCGAGGGGGGTTTTCAGCACAAAAAATGTGAGGAGCCATGCATACCAGGACAGGGATGAGGAACCATGCAGACAAGAATGAGGATAGGGAGCCATGCATATCAGGACAGGGGTGAGTTGCCATGCATACAAGGATGGGATGAGGAACCATGCATACCAGGATGGGGATGTGGGGACAATGCATACCTACCTGGCTTATACTCGAGTCAATACATTTTCCCAGTTTTTCGTGGCAAAATTAGTTGTCTCGGCTTATGCTCGGGTTGACTTATACACGAGTATATACGGTAATGCTGATATAAAGTTTATCCGTTCTAGAAGGATTTTTCTGACATTTTCTTAGTTGAATTTTACAGCAAAAGCCATGGTTTGTAAATTACTTTCAACTCAGCACAGGGATCTCATTGTTAAAAATTATCAGTCAGGAAAAGGATAAAAAAATTTCCAACTCATTAGATGTGCCATGGAATACTGTGAATACAATCATCAAGTGGCTTAGATTTGGTACACATTACCTACAACTTTTTGGTATTATTATTTACATGACAAAAACCTGGTAATTTGACCAGTGTGTCGACTTTGTATAAAAAAATATATAATCTAGCCTTTACAAGCTAATATCTCTGTAATGGAGATGAAAAATTAAAAAATAAAAGCAACATTTTACTCAGCTCTGCAGCAAGTGTTCCATAATGTGGCCAGTTTAACATGGTCATACTGCTGAAAGGTCCTCTTTAATCAAGTAAGAAAAAAAAAATGTTCTTTTTTTCCCTATCGTAAAAAACTGTCATAGTGGTAAAATAGGACCAGTCTATAAAGTCATCTCTTGAAAATGTCGCGTCACCCTCATATTGAGGATTGAAACATGACTTCATCATAATTTGGAAAGGGAACAATAGTTAGCACTCTAAACACTCCACATGAACCCCTGCTGTGAACAGGTAATTTAAGTGGATTATCTGATGGACAGCACATACAAAGTCCAGACTATATAAGAGGCTGAGAGGTGACTTTTTCTACTCCAGATATAACTGCTGTTGTCTTCAAAAGAAAGAACTACATGCATTGTGACAAAGTGGTGTCATGACAAAGTGGGGAACTTAATACATTTACTTACATCAATGTGCGGTCTGCCAATTAGCCAACAATTAATATCGGCCAGATAGGAGATTTGGCATATCCAACTTTCTCTATAGAGAGATAAAATCATGACAGAAAATATGGCCTTAATATCTCCCACCTGGGACCGCCAGGTAGGCAGATATCCTGAAGATTGTGGATCCCATAATTTTTGGGGACCTAGCCGCATCCCATTGACCAGCCCCCATTTGAACTCACCAAGGGGAAACGTGTCATAAAAGTAGATTCTGAATAATAGTCATGGTACAATACTGGGAGTTACAGCTTGCTGTAGGACTGCACCATTTTCCAGAGTTCTCCTCTGTGCTAAGATCTATTTCTGAGTGTCATAGAATGTTAGAGTTGGAAGGCATCTCAAGGGTCATTGTGTTCAGCCCCCTGTTCAATGCAGGATTCACTAAACCAGTGCTGACAGATGTCTATCCAGTCTCTGTTTGAAGACTTCCATTGAAGGAGAACTCACCACCTGTTGTGGCAGCCTGTTTCACTCATAGATCACCCTCACTGTCAAAAAGTTTTTTCTAACATCTAATCTGTATGTTCTCCCTTTCAGTTTCATTCCATTGCTTCTTGTGTTTCCATGTGCAAATGAGAGTAAGGATGATCCCTCTACACTGTGACATCCCTTCAGATATTAGTATATAGCTCTTAATTCTACTCTTAGCCTTCTTTTTTGCAAGCTAAACATTCCTAGATCCTTTAATCGTTCCTCGTAGGACATGCTTTACAGTCCGCTCACCATCCTGGTAGTTCTTCTCTGAACTTGCTCCAGTATTGCAATGTCTTTTTAAAATGTGGTGCCCAGAACTGGACACCACATTCCAAATGTGGCCTGACCAAGGAGGAATAGAGGGGATAATTATTTCACGTGATCTAGATTTTATGCTTCTCTTAATATGTCCTAGAACTGTGTTTGCCTTTTTTTGCTGCTGCATCACACTGTTGACTCATGTGCAGCCTGTGATCTATTAGTATACCCAAGTCTTTTTCACACGAGCTGTTGCTTAGTTCTATTCCTCCCATACTGTATATGTAATTTTTGTGTTTCTTGACCAGATTTAGAATTTTGCTTTTCTTCCTGTTAAATACCATTCTATTAGTTGCTGCCCATTGTTCAAGTTTATCTAGATCCTTCTGAATCCATTGTCTGTCTTCTCTAGTGTTAGCTCTTCCTCCTAGCTTTGCAGCTTCTGCAAATTTGATCAGTTTACTTTCAGTTCCCTTATCTAGATCATTTATAAAAATGTTGAACAACACTAGGGCCAGGACAGAGTCTTGTGGTACCTGTTGTGAATACTTTGGAGGGACTTCGGAGCTTGGGCTCCCTCCGGTGGTTGCTGAGGGTAATGAACCAATTGCTGAATGGCTTTCAGCTGGGTCCGAATGGTCTGATATAAGTGACCTGAACTCCCATCAGCGTTGCTGGTAATCAATTGTTCTTCCAGGTCTTGCTTGGAGCTCAGCTTGCATTCCTGCTCTCATTCAGATAAGTGACTTGTTGTTTTTTTTTCCTCTGGTTGGATTTTCCTTGCTGGTTTGCTGCCTTGCAGTGGACTTCAGCCTGGTCCTCTTTTGGGGCCTGGCTCTGCATATGTGCTCAGTTTGTGTTTGCACTTTTGCTCTCTTCCTGTGTCACTTTTTATTTGCTGAATTGCTGTGTGTTACACCAGAGATCTGATTTGGGTGGTAGAGATCGTGTGATCTCAGGTTTTTTGTTAATCAGAAGTATTGGTATTTTTGTCAGGGTTTTTTGGGGTTGCAGTCAGAATTCTTTCCTATACTTTTCTATCTAGACAGTATTGAGCCCCAGCTCTGAAGTCGCCTCCAAAGTATTCACAACACTGGACTGTCAATGAGGTGCAGGTGGAGATGTTATCATGGATTGAGAAAGATGTGATATGCTCGGTGTCTGAGATCTGTCAAAAACAGCAGGCATGTCCACTTCCGTAACAACTGACAGGTTCTTACTCACCCCAACTGTAGCGGGTAAACAAATGGAGGTTCTGCGGCCGGAGACCTGTGTGAGAACAGTTGCCATGTTGATGGAGGAAGAAGAAGCAGCAGATAGGGTGGCCAGTGGTTGGTGAGGGCCACTAGGCCGCATTTTAGAACAGTGAGATTCCAAGGCTAAAGCATGTTTATCGCGCATGTGCCTGTTCATGCATGTAGTAGTCAAATTTTTGGAATTTTTGCCTCTACTGAGTTTTTTTTACAAGGTTGGCAGATAATGCGAGTTGGGTCATCCTTTTTGGTTTCAAAAAAGGCCCAGGCTAAGCAACCCTTGCCACCCATGCAAGCTGTGGACCCATGAACGCTTCTGGCAACAGCCAGAGTCATGGCTGAGGTAGTAGTGCTTGTCGTGGTTGCATTACTCTATGTTTGTGCGGGAAAGCGCAATGTAACTTCCATCTCCTTCACCTCCTCTGATGAGCTACTGAGCCGTGTGCCTCTGGGTTCACATCAAGTGGGATCTACAACCTCATTGTCATCCTCTCTGTTCTCCAACTCCTAGCCTTGACAGCACAGTACAGTCCGCTCGTGCCTCAGATATCTGAGTCTCATCAGGATCACCTCCACCTCTGGGGGTTAACGTCTGGTGACTAGAATCTGGATTCTGCTAGGACCCTACGTCGTCCAGCCCCGGATCCAAGTGAAAACATTTTTTGACATCAGTGCAGATGATTTCCTCCTTTTGATTCTATGAATCTTTATAGCAGACTTCTGATGCCCATGGAATAGAATGTGTGAACAGCTCTGCAGACCCACTCATATGTGGTTTCCCATTTTCAGTTGGACAGTTGTGACGTGGTAGGAAACAAGGGTAATTCGGGTGCCACTTCTGAGGACTCTACTGTGTGTGATGTTAAGGTGGAGGAATAGGAGAAGAGTCCACTTGATGCAGCGCTTGCCATCCACTGGCCCACATGCTCTTTCTGACCCTCATCTACAAGGCATAGATGAGGGCGTCCCCAATCTCTCTGCCTCAGGGTAGCCATGGACTCTGATCTTTCCTTAAAAATGCATATCCATGCCCTTTACACTTCCTGCCAACTACAACTGAAAATGTGTCCCGGATCTGTATATTCCTTAATCAAGAATCTGCAAAAAATTCTAGTCCATGCACTTATCATCTCCCGCCTCCACTACTGCAACCTCCTGCTTTGTGGCCTGCCTTCGAACAGTCTCACATCCCTCCAATCCTAAACTCTGCTGCCTGACTAATCCACCTATCCCCTCTCTATTCCCTGGCCTCTCCTTTGTGTGAATCCCTTCACGGTCTCCCATTACCCAGAGACTCCATTTCAAAACCCTAACCATGGCATACAAAGCTATCCAGAACCTGTCTCCTCCATTGATTTGTGACCTAGTCTCCCGGTACTTACCTGCACGCAACCTCAGATCCTCATAAGTTCTCCTTTTCTACTCCCCTATTATCTGCTCTTCCCACAATCGTATACAAGATTTCTCCCATGCATCCCCTCTATTCTGGAACTCTCTACCTCAACAAATCAGACTCTCGCCTACCATGGAAAAATTTAAAAGGAACGTGAAGAACAACCTATTCTGACAAGTCTACAACCTATAATGAATATGGAGATAAGGAATAAAGAAGCACCAGTGCTTTGTCTTCTGTTACTAGACTGCAATGGCTGCTAAGGAAACTTATTTTCTTGTGGTGCAAAGTCCATAAATTGTGGTAAGTAATCATATAGAAAGTAGAAAGGCAGCACTCACCATTTCCTTTGTGGTTAAAAGTCCTTTATTTTAACTCATATGGACATCCATTAAGCAGTGCGGCAGTAAGTGGAGGGAGACATGCGGGAGAGTGGTGAATGACCACCGTTTTTTCTCTTGGATAGCGCTTCTACAGGTCCAATCATCAGTCCATATGAATCAAAGTAAAGGAGATTTAACCACAAAGGAAACGGTGAGTGCTGCCTTTCTACTTTCTATATGATTACTTACAACCTACAGTAACTATCGTTCCACAATACTGCTGCACGACCAGCTCTACCCTCACATACTGTATCCTCACCAATTCCTTGTAGACTGTGAGCCCTCACGGGCAGGGTCCTCTCTTGGACAGCACGGTGGCTCAGTGGTTAGCACTGCAGCCTTGCAGCGCTGGGGTTAAATCCTACCAAGGACAACATCTGCAAGGAGTTTGTATGTTCTCCCCATGGGAGCGTGGGTTTCTTTTGGGTACTCCGGTTTCGTCCCACATTTCAAAGACATTCTGATAGGGAAATTACAGTGGGTACGTAAAGTATTCAGACCTCTTTACATTTTTCACTCTTTGTTCCATTGCAGCCATTTGGTAAATGCAAAAAAGTTCATTTTTTTTCTCATTAATGTACACTCTGCACCCCATCTTGACTGAAAAACAGAAATGTAGAAATTTTTGCAAATTTGTTAAAAAAGAAAAACTGAAATATCACATGGTCATAAGTATTCTATAAGAGAATACTGATTTTATAGTGTAGAATCTGCTAGACAAAAAAAAAATATGAACACACAAATCTCCAAAGGTGCCCAAACTTTTGCATCGGCCCATTTTCCTTTTTGTAATTTTTAAAATGTAACAAATGACAATATATTTTTTTGCCTAAAATACAAAGGAAATGTCTCATCTTTAATTTTAAGCCTTTTAGCTGGTTCTCGAGCAACGAGCGGTGGTTTCAGTAAGTTTAACGCAGTTCATCGGCTGTGAACTGCAATAACCTTACTGACGTCACTGCTCGTTATTGCAGCCGAATTCGCACACTGCTCTCAGTGTGTTCCAGCGGCTGTGGTGAGTGGCCACGTTACTGATGTGACCGCTCATCACAGCCTCTGTAAACTGCAGAGTCGTGGATCATCGTAGGACATCCATATTATGGATTTACGGTGGACCCCATTTGATTATTTTATTTTTTTTATGGTAATAAATGGGTAAAAGGTGGTAACTGTTGGGGTGTGCTTTTTACAATTAAAGGACTTTGAGTTTTATTTCTTTTGATTACGGGGTTAGAAATAGGGGTGTCTGACAGACATCTTTCCGTTACTAACCCTTGGGCTTGATGTCAGCAGACATTACACAGCTGACATCAACCCCAAAACCTCTACCCCAATTGCCAATGCACCAGGGCAATTGGGAAGAGAGGAGGCTAAGTGCCACAACTGGTGCATCTAAAGGATGCGCCATTTCTGGGTGGTTGAGGGCTGGTGTTATTATTCTGGGAAGGGGCCAATGTACATGACTCATGAAATGCTCCCCAGACTGTCTAAGGCCATGTCCATGTTGAGAATTTAGTGCGTTTTTTACCTCAGGATTTGTAAACCAAAACCAGGAATGGGTGAATAAAGCAGAAGTTGTGACGTATTTTCTTTTATACTTTTCCTCTGATTGTTCCACTCTTGGTTTTTGCTTACAAATATGGAGGTAAATTACTGAACCCTCATACCAGACGTATCTAAACCAGGACACCTTTTTTTTCTGCTTTTCTCTTTTCTGCTTTTGTTATTTATAGTAATGTGGTTATGAAAATGCTATGACATTATGTTATGTATACTACATATTACTCAAAAGTGTCAATTTCGCTCTGACTATGCATTGTAGGTTCGGAGTTCTCTAATTTTGTCTTCCTATACTCCCTATCCAACCACCTACCCCACCCCCTTTCTCTTGTGTTCCCTCAGCCTTCCAAAATATACTAAAATCAATAAATACATTTGAAAAACAAATATGGAGGTAAAAAAACCTCACCAAATACTCAACGTGAGCATGTGGCCTAACATAGATATTCTCCTTTAAAGTTCGTTCAGGCGAGAATATTTTAAGGATGTGTGCTGTCAGAGTAAAAGTTGGACAGCACACTTTTTCAAACCTTTCTAATGACCCCAGTCTTATTGGTGAATAAAAATCTATTGTCAGATATGAAAATTATTTAGAATTGAGAGTCCTCAGTGGTTGATACCTTTTAATGGCTAACAGAAAAGATGGTAACAAATTGCAAGCTTTCGAGACTACTCAGGTCTCTTCATCAGGCAAAGACTAATACAACATCTGAAGAATCACATATTTATACACAACAGGACACAGGAATAGTGCAATGGATAAGACAAGTGACGTAAAGCAGAACTATCCATATGGGAGAGGGATGAACAGTTGTGGCAATAAATATTGGACCAGTTCATAGATAAGGAGTGTGAAAGTTTTATTGCCCTCTGATTGGGGTCTGGTAATGTTTTGTGATGTTCCCACAGGGTCCTGGGAGCAAATTCCTTAATTGATGTAAAAAGTCATAAATCCATGTGATAGGTTCATTCCAGCATTGAGAGTGTCAAATGTCATCATCAGTTTGTATTCACAAACTCTCCTGTGTCTCTGAGATGTGAAATTACCCTTCAATACAAGTAATTTCATGTCCATCATGCTATGACCGGGGATACAAAAATGTTTGGCCACAGGTAGATCCATTCTCTTTTCTCTTATTGTGTGGCGATGAGAATTCATCCTAGTTCTCAGTTTTTGACCGGTCTCCCCCACATACAGACCCCCAGTTGGACATTTAGTACATATAATTAGGTACACCACATTAGATGTGATGCAGCTGAAAGTACCTGGGATCTTGTAGTCCTGATGTGAGTTGGGGATCTTTATCTAACTAGGATAAATTCTCATCGCCACACAATAAGAGAAAAGAGAATACAGATATAGAAGTTATGCTTAATAGGCACTTCCAAATCAAATATAAATCCGAAAGAAAACAAGGAAGCATATCATGCCATAAAGAATCAAATTTTATTATAGAAAAATATATCAAAGCAACAATGCAAAGAGATTAAAAAGTAGGGACAACAGTACAACAAAGAAGCCGCATTTGAATCAGGATACCGTAATAGGTAAATATTGCACAAATAGCTGTGGCAAATGGAGAAAAAAATTTTAAATTCTAAGGGAAATATATCAATAAATATCCCTCAGAAGAAAATATAAGCAAGTGCTTAATACAAATGAATAAACAAATATGCCAGTTTTAACCCCTTAATGTCCACTGACGTGCAGAGTCCGTCATGGCAAGGTGCCAGTTCCGGCACCAGGACGGACTCTGCACGTCATGGCTTTGATCTACCACTGCGTGTAAACACGCAGTGGTAGATCAGTGCCGACAGCTGTCACAGACAGCTGACAGGCACGGCAAGCGGTGCGGGGACCTTTGCCGTCGGTCCCCGCACCTACAGCACTGTGCTTGGTCAGTCAATCTGACTGACCAAACACAGCAGCGATCGTGCAGGAGAAGCTGAAATTTCAGCTTCTCCAGCGCGATCAGTGCAGGAGCCGGCGCTGCAGTGGCCAGGCTTCCTGCACTGACAGCCAGGAGCGGAGCCCCCACCGCCCCTGGCTGTTAACCCCCTGACTGCTGCGATCGAGCGCGATCGCAGAGCTCAGGGGGGGAGGCAGAGAGTCGGGAGCTCCCTCTGCCTCAGATCGGCACCCTGCAATGTATTTTCAGGGGCCGATCTCTGCCTTGATGACCCGGGGGTTGTCATGACAACCTCCGGGTCATTTAGCTACGGGAAGCTGCTGTGATCATTGTCACAGCAGCTTCCACTATAGTTGCAATGCATTGCAATGCCAGAGCATTGCAATGCATTGTAACTGCAATAAAAAGTAAAAAAAGTGAAAGTCCCATAAAGGGACAAGTTAAAAAAAATCATTTTTTTTTAAAAATTGTAAAAAAAAATATTAAAAAATAATTTTAAAAAAATCCCCTAAAAAATACACATTTTTATGTAATAAAAAAATAAAAAACAAAAAACATACACATGTTAGGTATCGCCACGTCCGTAAAAATCCCATCTATAAAAGCGTAACCCTAGTTAACCCCTTCAGTGAAAGCCGTAAAAAAAAACACAAAAAAGTAGTAAATTATACTTTTTCCAAGCGGTATCATTATACCGCTTGGAAAAAGTGCAATAACACGCGATCAAAAAGTCAGATATAAATAATCATGGTACCGCTGAAAACGTCATCTTGTCCTGCAAAAAACAAGCCACTATACAACATCATCAGCAAAAAAATAAAAAAGTTATAGCTCGCGGAATAAACTGATGCAAAAATAATTATTTTTTCTATAAAATTTTTTATTGTGTAAAAAACGCCAAAACATAAAAAAATATATAAATGAGGAATCGCCGTAACCGTAGTGACCCAAAGAATAAAGCTGCGTTATCAATTTTACCACACACGGAACGGAGGAAAAAAAAAAAACAATTCCTGAATTGCTGGTTTTTGTTCATTCTGATTCCACAAAAATCGGAATAGGATAAACGTTATGTGCCTGAATATGGTACCAATAAAAACGTCAGCTCGTCCCGCAAAAAATAAGCCCACAGATAACTCTGTCGGCCGAAATATGGAAGAATTATAGCTCTCAAAATACGGCGATGCAAAAATTTCTTACAAAAAATTATTCCAAGAAAAAGCATCTTTTAGTGTGTGACAGAAGCTAAACATGAAAAAAGGGTGTAAATCTGGTATCGCTGTAATCGCACCGATCCGAGGAATAAAGTCGCCTAATCACTAATACCGCACGAGTAACGGCGTAAAAAAGAAAACCAATTCTTCACCTTTTGTGGATTTGTTCATTGTGCCTCCCAAAGATCGCAGTAAGGCGATCACAGTGGTTCCCCCCCACATATGGGGTATCAGCGTACTCAGGACAAAATGCACAATAGCTTTTGGGGTCCTATTTCTCCTGTTACCCTTATAAAAATAAAAATTTGGGGCAAAAAGGTAATTTTTGTGGAAAAAAATATGATTTTTTTATTTTCACGGCTCTACATTATAAACTTCTGTGAAGCCCTTGGGGTTCAAAGTGCTGACCACACATCTAGATAAGTTCCTTGGGGGTCTAGTTTGCAAAATGGGGTCATTTGTGGGGGGTTTCTACTGTTTAGGCACATCAGGGGCTCTCCAAGCGCGACATGACACCCGCAGACCATTCCATCAAAGTCTGCATTTAAAAACGGTGCTCCTTCCCTTCCGAGCTCTGCCATGCGTCAAAATAGTGGTTCCCCCCCACATATGGGATATCAGCGTACTCAGGACAAATTGCACAATAGCTTTTGGGGTCCTATTTCTCCTGTTACCCTTAGAAAAATAAAAATTTGGGGCAAAAAGGTAATTTTTGTGGAAAAAAATATGATTTTTTTATTTTCACGGCTCTACATTATAAACTTCTGTGAAGCCCTTGGGGGTTCAAAGTGCTGACCACACATCTAGATAAGTTCCTTGGGGGGTCTAGTTTGCAAAATGGGGTCATTTGTGGGGGGTTTCTACTGTTTAGGCACATCAGGGGCTCTCCAAGCGCGACATGACACCCGCAGACCATTCCATCAAAGTCTGCATTTAAAAACGGTGCTCCTTCCCTTCCGAGCTCTGCCATGCGTCAAAATAGTGGTTCCCCCCCACATATGGGATATCAGCGTACTCAAGACAAATTGCACAATAGCTTTTGGGGTTCTATTTCTCCTGTTAGCCTTATAAAAATAAAAATTTGGGGGCAAAAAGATTATTTTTGTGGAAAAAAATATGATATTTTTATTTTCATGGCTCTACGTTATAAACTTCTGTGAAGCACTTGGGGGTTCAAAGTGCTCACCACACATCTAGATAAGTTCCTTGGGGGTCTAGTTTCCAAAATGGAGTCACTTGTGGGGGGTTTCTACTGTTTAGGCACATCAGGGGCTCTCCAAACGTGACATGACACCCGCAGACCATTCCATCAAAATCTGCATTTGAAAAAGGCGCTCCTTCCCTTTCCAGCTCTGCCATGCGTCAAAATAGTGGTTTACCCCCACATATGGGGTATCAGCATACTCAGGACAAATTGCACAATAACTTTTGGGGTCCTGTTACCCTTTGGAAAATAACAATTGGGGGTGGAAAGATCATTTTTGTGGAAAAGATATGATTTTTTAATTTTACTGCTCTACGTTATAACCTTCTGTGAAGCCCTTGGGGGTTCAAAGCTTTCACCACACATCTAGATAAGTTCCTTGGGGGGTCTAGTTTCCAAAATGGGGTCACTTGCGGGGGTTTCCACTGTTTAGGCACACAGGGACTCTCCAAATGCGACATGTGGCGTCCAATCTCAATTCCAGCCAAAAAAGTCAAATGGCGCTGCTTCCCTTCCAAGCTCTGCCATGCGCCCAAATAGTGGTTTACCCCCACATATGGGGTATCAGCGTACTCAGGACAAATTGCACAATAACTTTTGGGGTCCTTTTACCCTTTGGGAAATAAAAATTGGGGGTGGAAAGATCATTTTAGTGGAAAAGATATGATTTTTTAATTTTCACAGCTCTACGTTATAACCTTCTGTGAAGCCCTTGGGGGTTCAAAGCTCTCACCACACATCTAGATAAGTTCCTTGGGGGGTCTAGTTTCCAAAATGGGGTTACTTGTGGGGGGTATCCACTGTTTAGGCACACAGGGGCTCTCCAAATACAACATGGCGTCCAATCTCAATTCCAGCCAAAAAAGTCAAATGGCGCTGCTTCCCTTCCGAGCTCTGCCATGCACCCAAATAGTGGTTTACCCCCACATATGGGGTATCAGCGTACTCAGGACTAATTGCACAATAACTTTTGGGGTCCTTTTATCCTTTGGAAAATAAAAATTGGGATGAAAAGATCATTTTTGTGGAAAAAACATGATTTTTTAATTTTACGGCTCTACGTTATAACCTTCTGTGAAGCCCTTGGGGGTTAAAAGCTCTCACAACACATTTAGATAAGTTACTTGGGGGGTCTAGTTTCCAAAATGGGGTCACTTGTGGGGGGTTTCCACTGTTTAGGCACACAGGGACTCTCCAAATGCGACATGGCGTCCAATCTCAATTCCAGCCAAAAAAGTCAAATGGCGCTGCTTCCCTTCCGAGCTCTGCCATGCGCCCAAATAGTGGTTTACCCCCACACATGGGGTATCGATGTACTCAGGAGAAATTTTACAACAAATATTGTGGTTCATTTTCTACTGATACCCTTGACAAAATTTTAAAAAATTGTGTCGAAAGAAAAATTTTGGGAAAAAAAGTTAAATGTTAATTTTTTCCTTCCACATTGATTCAATTCTTGTGAAGTACCTAAAGGGTTAATAAACTTCTTGAATGTGGCTTTGAACACGTTGAGGGGTGCAGTTTTTAGAATGGTGTCACTTTTGGGTATTTTCTGTCATATTGACCCCTCAAATTCACTTCAAATGTGAGGTGGCCCCTAAAAAAAATGATTTTGTAAATTTTGTTGGAAAAATGAGAAATTGCTGGTCAACTTTTAACACTTATAACTTCCTAACAAAAAAAATTTTGGTTCCAAAATTGTGCTGATGTAAAGTAGACATGTGGGAAATGTTATTTATTAACTAATTTTTGTGACATATCTCTCTGATTTAATGGCATAAAAATTAAAAGTTTGAAAATTGCAAAATTTTCCAAATTTTTGCCATATTTCCGTTTTTTTCATAAATAAACGCAAGTTATATTGAAGAAATTTTACCACTATCATGAAGTACAATATGTCTCGAGAAAACAATCTCAGAATCGCCAAGATCCGTTGAAGCGTTCCAGAGTTATAACCTCATAAAGAGACAGTGGTCAGAAATGTAAAAATTGGCCTGGTCTTTAACCTACAAAATGGCTTGGTCGTTAAGGGGTTAAGGTGCAAGTGCAATAAACAGACAAATGTAAAAATACAATATCGAATTGACAAATCTCCAAAGCCGGCACAAAGTGCTAATACATATAGAAAGTATAACTGAAAGCGGCTGACACCCCGACGCGCGTTTCGCACTATAGCTTCCTCCAAGGGATGTGTATGTCTAATACTGAAAACATGCGTGCTTTTATAGCCAAAATGAGTCATTAATGGCAGTGGGATTAGGTGCGTCATATCCTTTAAACAATGAAACCTGTTGTGAGTGGGCTTGGGATGAGTTCTGAGCAGAGGCTCCCTCTGGTGGTTACAAGCGGTGCTGGTCTGTCCAGTGAAGATTGTGAGGATTGGGAATCAGGTGTTACTGACTGGTCTTATATAAGGGAGTCACCTTCCCATCAGGGTTGCCGGTGATCAATTGTTCTGGTCTGAATCCTTGATTCCTGCTTCCTTGGTAGCCTGCTGTGTCGTGTCTGAATCTCCTGCTAACAGATAAGACATTTTCTTCTTTTTGTTTTTGTGCTTGATTTTTGCATTTTGTCCTGCACTTCTGTGGGGGCCTTCAGGGTCCCCTCCGGGGGCTTTTGCCCTCTCAGTTCAGTTCAGCCACTGATGTTTGTACATTTGCTTTTTCCAGTTTTTTCAGTGGCTGCTGTTTTGATTTTGTTACACCAGAGAACTAATTTAGGTGGTAGAGGTCGTGTGATCTCAGGTGTTTTTGAAATTAGTAGAGTTGGTGCTTTTCAGGGTTTTCTGGGATTGCAGTAAGTACCCTTCCTATCCTTTTCTATTTAGTTAGTTTGGGCCCCAACGTTTGCTCATACTATTTTCTGTCTGTGTCTGTATTTCTTCTTGTCTAACCGCCATTACATGTTTGGGGGGTTTCTATTATCTTTGGGGTTCTGCTCCGGGGCAGATAGCTTTCCTATTTCTATCTTTAGGTGTAGTTAGTTTCTCAGGCTGTGACGAGGTGTCTAGAACCAACGTAGGAACGCTCCACGGCTGCCTCTAGTTGTTGTGGTTAGTCAGGGTACTGCAATCTCATAGATTCCAACTGCTCTGGTGTATTGCCTTTTTTGCCTGCACTCCTCAGCTACCGAAACATAACAGTATCACCGGCCAAAAATTTAAAATTGTATGGTACTCACAGAAGGGAAAAAATTTGTGAAAGAAAAAACGGTTGTCAGAGTTGTCAGAGATATTTTTCTGTTTGTTGCATTTTTTTTTTTTTTTCCCTATGTATCTCTGGGTGCTGGGGAGGATTTTTTCTCTCAATGGAGTTTGCACAGTTGTCTGGCCGTGTGGATCAGCTTGCCACTGAGGTTCAGAGTATTGCTGCATATCTTGCTATGTTGCCTGTTGTGGAACCTAGGATTCCAATGCCAGATTTGTTTTTAGGGGATCGAGCTAACTTTCAGAATTTCAAAAATAATTGTAAATGTTTTTTTGCCTTAAAATCTAAGTCCTCAGGGAACGCAGCGCAGCAGGTTCAAATTGTCATCTCTCTCCTGCGCGGCGATCCTCAGGATTGGGCTTTTTCCCTGACACCTGGGGATCCTGTTTTGAGTGATGTTGATGCATTTTATCAGGCTTTGGGGTTATTGTACGATGAGCCTAATGTCACTGATCAAGCTGAAAAAGCCTTGTTGGCATTAAATCAGGGGCTTGATGACGCTGAGTTATACTGTCAGAGATTCCGTAGGTGGGCAGTCCTGACCAAGTGGAATGACGACGCTTTGGCGGCCCTTTTTCGGAAGGGTCTGTCAGATAATGTAAAGGATGTTATGGTGGGATTCCCTGTCCCCTCTGGTCTCAATGATTCTATGTCATTAGCGATTCAAATTGACAGACGTTTGCGTGAGCGGAGAAGTATGCGTGGAATAGTGTTGCCTTGTGAACCTGCTTCTGAATCCATGCAGTGTGATAGAGTGGTTTCTGGGGCACAGCGTCATGAGTTTCGAAAGCGCAATGGGTTATGTTTCTACTGTGGTGATGCCTCTCATGCTATTTCAGTCTGCCTGTCATGTATAGTGTACAGTTCCTATAGCGTCTTGTGCTTGGGTGCGAGGAAAACACATGAGACATAGGTTGATATGAAATGACTTGTATTACTTCATACAAGCATGCAGAAAAGGTCACACAGTTTGCAGGAACAGAGGCAGGAGAACACAGCAGGCCAGAGTAACTTCAAGCTCTACAATAACTCTCCAAGCAGGTTCAGGATCTCTTCTCTGTACCGTAATTCCTCTGCAAATATGGATTCACCAGACAGCAGGTTTCCAAAGTCCAAAAGTGTTCGAAAGTTCCTCAGTAGGAAATAGCTGGAGTCCAAAATCCTAGGTTTCCAGGAGTCAGGTCACAGGCTGACTGAGGCTTGATTCAGGAGCACTGATTGTTCAGCTGAGGCTGCTTAAGAAGCAAGAGGGAGAGAATCAGGGCGGGAACATGAAAACTGGAAACTCCATATTAACTGAGGGCAAGAGCTGCAGAAAGACAGAAAGCAAAATGGCCGACGGAAAACTGAGTTTCAAGGAACATGTCAAAAGAGACAAAGAACCTTACATTACTCCCCCCTTAAGGACAACCTCCGGTTGACCTCAGACCAGGCTTGTCAGGGTACCTCTGATGAAACTGGCGGAGCAGGCGAGGAGCATTTACATTATTGACTGGTTCCCATGAGTTGTCCTCCACTGGGTAGCCCTGCCATTTAATCAAATATTGCAACTGATTTCTGTACAACCTGGAATCTAGAATCCTTTCCACCATAAATTCTTCCTGACCATCGACCAGCACTGGGTCAGGGCAAGGAGAAGAGCGTCCAGGAAACGTATTGGGTGTTGCAGCCTTTAGTAGGGATACATGAAAGACAGGGTGGATTCTCATAGTTCTGGGCAGTTGAAGACGACAAGCAACAGCACTTATAATCTTACTGATCTTATAAGGTCCAATGTACTTATGTCCCAATTTAGACGATGGAATCTTTATTTTAAGATTTCTGGTTGACAGCCAGACCAAATCTCCTACCTTGAAAGCTGGTGCAGGTTTACGAAATTTATCTGCTGCTTTCTTGTACCTTTCCTGAGCCAATTCTAGATTTTCCTTTAGAAGATCCATATTCTTTTGTAAAGAAGTGATTCTTTCAGCCACTGCCGGCAAGGGCGTATCTATGGGAAATCGAGGAAGAATGTTAGGATGATAACCTAGATTGGAGTAAAAAGGAGACTGCTTAGTGGAGGCGCTCTGAGAGTTATTATAAGAGAACTCAGCCAGTGGAAGTAGATCCACCCAATCATCTTGTAGGTGGCAGATAAAGCAGCGGAGATACTGCTCCAGGGTCTGATTGGTTTGTTCTGTCTGTCCATTAGTCTGGGGATGAAAAGCAGAAGAAAGGTTTACTTTAATGTCCAATGCAGCACAGAAATTTTGCCAAAACCTTGAAGTGAATTGCACCCCTCGATCCGAAATGACCTCATCCGGTACTCCATGTAAGCGAAACACATTCTTAATCATCAAGTCTGATGTCTGTTTTGCAGTGGGTAAGCCGACACAAGGGATAAAATGAGCTGCCTTTGTTAGACGATCAACCACCACTAGAATGGTGTTCTTCCCTTGAGAGGTTGGTAACTCCACAATGAAGTCCATAGAAATGGATCCCCACGGGCGGGACGGGGTGGGAAGAGGTTGTAACAGACCAGTTGGTGAGGAGCGAGGTGTTTTGCATCTTGCACAGACTTCACATGAAGTGACATAGTTTAAAACATCTTTCCTGTAAGTGGGCCACCAAAAGAAACGAGAAATTCTTGTGTCTTTAGAATTCCCCTATGCCCGGCTATCTTGGAATCGTGGATGAGTTGCAATACTCTCAATCTGACTGTTTCAGGTATATACAGACGTTGTCCCTGAATCCACACACCATTCTTAAAGACAAGACTTACGTCCCTTGGGGGTTGAGCCAACAAAGAATCCGCATGGTATGCTTCCTTGATGTCCTTAAGTAGGTCTTGATTATGAATCACTCCCAGGAATCTAGAGTCAGGAAGAATAGTCTTAGGAGGAGTAAGTGGACGTGTCTCTGCTGAATGAATCCTAGAGAGTGCATCAGCCTTTCCATTGCGCGATCCTGGTCTATAAGAAATTACAAAATTAAATTGGTTTAAGAAAAGATTCCAGCGAGCCTGGCGAGGAGTCAGGCACTTAGCCGACCTGATAAATTCAAGGTTACGATGGTCTGTCAGGACGACTATTTGCTGTGCAGCTCCCTGAAGAAGGTGTCTCCATTCCTTGAAGGCGGCAATAATGGCCAACAATTCTCTATTGCCCACATCGTAGTTCCTCTCAGCCGAAGACAACTTCTGGGAAAAGAAGGCACAGGGATGCAAGACATTCTTCTCACCTGTTCTCTGAGAGAGTATAGCTCCAACGGCACAGTCTGAAGCATCCACCTCTATTATGAAGGCAAGCTCGGGGTTGGGATGTACTAAGATAGGTGCGGTGGTAAATTTATCCTTTAAACAGGAAAATGCTTCCTGAGCTTGCGGGGTCCAGGAGAACCTAGACTGTTTCCGGGTAAGTTGGGTGATAGGTGACACTACCTCAGAGAAATTCCTAATGAAACGTCTATAGAAGTTGGCAAACCCGATGAAGCGCTGCACCTCCTTCACATTTCTAGGAATTGGCCAATCCTTGATGGCTTGGGTCTTGCTTCCATCCATACTAATCCCTTGCGTAGATAGTACATACCCCAGAAATTGAATTTCGGTCCTATGGAATTCACACTTTTCAAGTTTGATGTAGAGATGGTTTTGTCTTAGGCGTTCTAAGACCATTCTCACATGTCCATGATGTTCCTCTGTGGAGTTAGAAAAAATTAGAATATCATCCAGATAAATCACTACAAATGTATCTAGGAGATCCCTGAAGATGTCATTCACCAAGTGTTGGAAAGTGGCTGGGGCGGTACTCAGACCAAAAGGCATAACTAGATATTCGAAGTGTCCATAGCGTGACCTGAATGCAGTCTTCCATTCATCCCCAGGTCTAATACGGACCAAGTTATAGGCCCCACGGAGATCCAGTTTAGAGAAAATTTTGGCGTGCCGCACTCTCTCCAACAACTCAGGGATTAAAGGCAATGGATAACGGTTTCTAATAGTAACCTTATTGAGTTCCCTATAGTCTATGCAGGGTCTCAGAGATCCATCTTTCTTCTTCACAAAGAAGATGGGTGCACCTGCGGGAGATGAAGAGGGGCGTATGAAGCCTTTGGCTAGATTTTCATCTATGTAGTCCTTCAAAGCTTTTAGCTCGGGCCCCGCTAGGGGATAGATCTTACCAAAAGGTATCTCGGCTCCAGGCAATAATTCGATTGGACAATCATATGGACGGTGAGGAGGAAGCTGATCAGCGTTCTTCTTGTCACATAAATCCACATTGTCCTGGTATACAGCTGGTAGTTCAGGGACTGACATGGTTCCTTTAGGAACAGAGCAAGCTGAAACTCCTTGACTCATCTGTTTCTCCGGAAAGTGTAATTCCTTGGTCTCCCAGTTAATCGTAGGATTCTGCGCCTGCAGCCATGGTAGCCCTAGAATAATGGGAAAGTGGGGAGAAGAGATAAGCATAAAAGACATTTTCTCCTGATGATCTTTACCCATAAGGACCCTCAAAGGCTCTGTTTCCTGATCCACTGGTCCAGAGGTCAGCAGGGAGCCATCCACAGTCTCCATCTGTACTGGAGTAGCCTTCTTCACTGAACGTATCCCCTGTTTCAGAGCAATGGAGATATCCATAAAATTTCCACTTGCTCCTGAGTCGATCATAGCAGAGCTAGACACCCAGACTGAGTCCACCCAGAGTTTGATGGAAAGGAAGCAATGAGAATTATTTCTTTTACAACTCAGCTGGGACACCGCTGAGGAAACTTGAAAAATTGCAGCGTTTATACCGTCATTGTCCCCAGAACTAACAGAGTTTAAGTCCGAAAAATCAAGATCTCTTGCAGCAGATCTCTCTGGAGTCTGAGGCTCGGACATGACAGAGCTCCTCTCGCAACACTCACAGTGAATGACTGCTGCAGTAGTCTTACGAGAACGGCTGGGGCAGTTTATAATGAAGTGCCCTGACTTACCACAGTAAAAACATAGATTTTCCTTTATACGATGTTCTTTGCGTGCATCACTAACCCGTCTTTGTAAAGAGTCCACCTGCATGGGTTCAGGTTCTGGTTCCCTTGTGATCCTACTCAAAGGTTCCTTAGCTGAGGAGGGAGGTAGGAAAAGGTTAGTGCGATTATTTTCGAACCATCTCTCTTGTCTGCGTTCAGTCAGACGAGCATCAATACGGATACAATAGTTAATAAAGTCACCTAACGCAGTGGGAGGGTCGGCACGAGCAAGTTCATCCTTAATCAGTGGAGACAACCCTTTCCGAAAAATAGATTTTTTGGCGGAAGTGTCCCAAGTGGTATCAAGAGCCCATCTCCTGAAATCCAAGGCATATTCGGCTACTGAACGCTTACCTTGGCGCAAAGTTAACATGGCTGCTTCAGCTGTTGCACCTCGATTGGGGTCATCAAACACCTGCCCCATGGCTGAAATAAAAGCATCAAGGTGATTCAAACAATCATCCTCAGTCTCAATCAGAGGGTTTGCCCACATCAAAGACTTATTGGTAAGCAACATGATTATAGTAAGCACTTTGGATCGTTCAGTGGGAAATTGTGAAGCATGTGCAGAGAAAAATAGATTGCATTGGTTAATAAATCCCCTGAATTTCTCACGTTCACCGCCAAAACGAAAAGGAGGTAACTTGGGGATCCCAGAACTCGGGGTTATGGCAGGAGCCTGGACTCGTTCCTCTAGAGCCTCAATCCTGGCTCGTAATTCCTGAGTAGTTTGTCCAAACACTTGCAAATTATGATTAGTGAGGTCCTGTAGGCTTGCAAAACGGGTCTTTATAGTCTGTATATCTGCAAGGATTGTATCAGTCATTCCGCAAAGCTCCTTTATGCGGGCCTCCATCTTCCAGATCTTTTAAGGCAGAAGTGCTGGAAGGAGAAGAGGAAAGGAAAAAAACAAAAACAATAGTGTTTACCTGTGGTAACACTCCAGAGTAACATTTAAGGGAATGCGCTCACCTGGAATGGTTGTGAGAAGTCACAACCACTGTCATCACAGAAGGTATTAAACGGACATCTGATATCCACAGTCACAGCAGACACGGCTTTCCCAGACCCAGCAGACACTAAACATTGGCTCCTGAATCTTGTCATGTATAGTGTACAGTTCCTATAGCGTCTTGTGCTTGGGTGCGAGGAAAACACATGAGACATAGGTTGATATGAAATGACTTGTATTACTTCATACAAGCATGCAGAAAAGGTCACACAGTTTGCAGGAACAGAGGCAGGAGAACACAGCAGGCCAGAGTAACTTCAAGCTCTACAATAACTCTCCAAGCAGGTTCAGGATCTCTTCTCTGTACCGTAATTCCTCTGCAAACATGGATTCACCAGACAGCAGGTTTCCAAAGTCCAAAAGTGTTCGAAAGTTCCTCAGTAGGAAATAGCTGGAGTCCAAAATCCTAGGTTTCCAGGAGTCAGGTCACAGGCTGACTGAGGCTTGATTCAGGAGCACTGATTGTTCAGCTGAGGCTGCTTAAGAAGCAAGAGGGAGAGAATCAGGGCGGGAACATGAAAACTGGAAACTCCATATTAACTGAGGGCAAGAGCTGCAGAAAGACAGAAAGCAAAATGGCCGACGGAAAACTGAGTTTCAAGGAACATGTCAAAAGAGACAAAGAACCTTACACTGCCCTAAGCGGGGAAGACGTTTTGCACGCTCAGTTGTCTTGGGTAGTGTTCAGACTAAGTTTTTATTAACTGTCACTCTGATATGCTCTCTGTCCTCATTTTCTGCTCAGACTTTCGTTGATTCTGGAGCAGCTATTAACCTGATGGATTATGATTTTGCTAAACTTTGTGGGTTTCCCTTGATACCCCTACAGAAGTCTATTCCCCTACTGGGGATCGATTCTACCCCTTTGGCTGAGAATAAACCTCAGTTCTCTACTCAGGTGATAATGAGGGTTGAACCTGATCATCAAGAGTGCTGCAAATTTTTGGTTCTGTATAATCTGCATGATATTATCGTACTGGGTTTCCCTTGGTTACAGTCTCATAATCCTGTTTTGGATTGGAAATCTGTGTCTGTAACCAGTTGGGGCTGCCAATGTGTTAATACCAACACTCCTGTTTTTTCTGCCTCCCCCAGGCTCAGGATGTTCCTGACTTTTTGATTGATTTTTCTGATGTATTTAGCGAAAGTAAATCTGCATCCTTGCCTCCCCATAGGAGCTATGACTGCGCTATTGAATTAGTGCCTGGTAGTAAATTCCCTAAAGGTCGCCTTTTTAACTTGTCTGTACCTGAACATGACGCTATGCGGTCTTATATCAAGGAGTCATTGGAGAAGGGTCATATCAGACCATCCTCTTCACCCTTAGGTGCCGGTTTTTTCTTTGTGGCCAAAAAGGATGGTTCATTAAGGCCGTGTATTGATTATCGTCTTTTGAACAATATTACTGTGAAATATCAATACCCGTTACCCTTGATTTCTGACCTGTTTTCCAGGGTGAAAAACGCTACTTGGTTTACCAAGCTTGACCTCAGGGGGGCATATAACCTTATTCGCATTAAGCACGGGGATGAATGGAAGACGGCATTCAATACCCCGGAGGGGCATTTTGAGTACCTTGTGATGCCCTTTGGGCTCACTAATGCTCCTTCTGTCTTCCAGTCCTTCATGAATGACATTTTCAGGGATTTTGTGGATAAATTTCTGATTGTTTATTTGGATGATATCTTGATTTTTTCTAATGACTGGGACTCTCATGTGAAACATGTTCGAACTGTATTCCAGATTTTGAGAGAGAATGCTCTGTATGTGAAGGGATCAAAGTGTCTTTTTGGCGTACAGAGGATCTCATTTCTGGGATTCATTTTGTCCCCATCTGTTATTGAAATGGACCCGGTCAAGGTTCAGGCCATCTGTGATTGGGTCTAACCTACTTCATTAAAGGCTCTTCAAAGATTTTTGGGTTTTGCCAATTTTTATCGTAAATTTATTGGTAATTTCTCGGTTATTGTTAAACCATTAACTGATTTGACCAAAAAGGGTTCTGATGTGGTGAATTGGCCTCCTGAGGCAGTCTCTGCATTTCAGGAACTTAAGCAGAGATTCACTTCTGCTCCTGTTCTACGGCAGCCTGATGTTTCTCTGCCATTTCAGGTGGAGGTAGATGCCTCTGAAATTGGGGCAGGTGCCGTTTTCTCCCAAAAAGATCCAGAGACCTCTAAAAGTAACCCTTGTGCCTTTTTCTCTCGAAAATTTTCTCCTACTGAACGTAATTATGACGTGGGTAATCGGGAGTTATTGGCCATGAAGTGGGCTTTTGAAGAGTGGAGACATTGGCTGGAGGGAGCCAAACATCAGGTGGTGGTCCTTACTGACCATAAGAATCTGGTTTATCTGGAATCTGCCAAGCGACTCAATCCTAGACAGGCCAGGTGGGCCTTGTTTTTCACACGTTTTAATTTTGTGGTTTCCTTTCTTCCTGGCACTAAGAATCTTAAGGCGGATGCCCTCTCCAGGAGCTTCCTTGCGGACTCTCCTGAGTTATCTGATCCTTCTGTTATTTTGAAAGAGGGTGTAGTTCTTTCCGCCATCTCACCTAATTTGAGACTTGCTCTGGAGGGGTGTCAGGAGGATAGGCCCGGGCGCTGCCCTGTTGGAAAATTGTTTGTCCCGGACCAGTGGAAAAAGAGTGTGATGTCTGAGATTCATTGTTCCGCGTTGGCTGGGCATCCCGGAATTTTTGGTACCAGAGACTTGGTTAGTCGGTCCTTTTGGTGGCCTACCTTGTCTCGTGATGTCAGGGAATTTGTGCAGTCCTGCGGGACTTGCTCTCGCTCCAAGCCTTGCTCTCGCTCTAGTGGTTTGTTGATGCCATTGCCTGTGCCCAAGAGACCATGGACCCATATCTCCATGGATTTCATTTCCGACCTTCCTGTTTCTCAGAGAATGACCGCCATCTGGGTGATTTGTGATAGGTTTTCTAAGATGATACATCTTGTGCCATTACCTAAGTTGCCTTCCTCCTCTGAATTGGTGCCGTTGTTCCTTCAGCACATGGTTCGTTTACACGGCATTCCTGAGAACATTGTGTCTGACAGAGGAGTCCAGTTTGTTTCCAGATTTTGGAGGACTTTTTGTTCTAAACTGGGTGTTCAATTGTCTTTCTCCTCGGCATTTCATCCTCAGACCAATGGTCAAACTGAGAGAACAAACCAGACATTGGAGACTTATCTAAGATGCTTTGTGTCTGCTGATCAGGATGACTGGGTCTCTTTTTTTGCCTTTGGCTGAGTTTGCTCTTAATAATAGGGCTAGCTCTGCCACTTTGATGTCTCCGTTTTTCTGTAATTCTGGGTTTCACCCTCGATTTTCTTCAGGACAGACGGAGGCTTCTGTCTGTCCAGGTGTTGACTCTGTTGTGGAGCGTATGCAACAGATTTGGGACCAGGTAGTGGAGAGGTTGTCCCTCTCTCAGGAGAAGGCCCAGCGGTTTGCTAACCGGCATAGGACTGATGGTCCTCGGTTTAAAGTGGGTGACTTGGTCTGATTTTCCTCAAAAAATATTCCTATGAGAGTAGCATCTCCTAAATTTAAGCCTAGGTTTATTGGACCTTATAAGATCATAGAGATTCTTAATCCTGTTTCTTTTCGTTTGCTTCTTCCAGGGACATTTAAGATCCATAACGTGTTCCACAAGTCCTTGTTGAAGAGGTTTGTTGAGCCTCCTGACCCTGTTTTGGTTGAGGGCAATCTGGAGTATGTGGTTGAGAAAATATTAGATTCTCGTTATTCTAGACGGAAACTCCAGTATTTGGTTAAGTGGAGAGGTTATGGTCAGGAAGACAATTCTTGGGTGTTTGCTTCGGACATCCATGCTAGGAGACTCATCCGTGCGTACCATAGAACTCATCCTGACCGACCTGGTTGCTCAAATGAGGGTTCAGTGACCCCTCCTCAAGGGGGGGTACTGTTGTGAGTGGGCTTGGGATGAGTTCTGAGCAGAGGCTCCCTCTGGTGGTTACAAGCGGTGCTGGTCTGTCCAGTGAAGATTGTGAGGATTGGGAATCAGGTGTTACTGACTGGTCTTATATAAGGGAGTCACCTTCCCATCAGGGTTGCCGGTGATCAATTTTTCTGGTCTGAATCCTTGATTCCTGCTTCCTTGGTAGCCTGCTGTGTCGTGTCTGAATCTCCTGCTAACAGATAAGACATTTTCTTCTTTTTGTTTTTGTGCTTGATTTTTGCATTTTGTCCTGCACTTCTGTGGGGGCCTTCAGGGTCCCTCCGGGGGCTTTTGCCCTCTCAGTTCAGTTCAGCCACTGATGTTTGTACATTTGCTTTTTCCAGTTTTTTCAGTGGCTGCTGTTTTGATTTTGTTACACCAGAGAACTAATTTAGGTGGTAGAGGTCGTGTGATCTCAGGTGTTTTTGAAATTAGTAGAGTTGGTGCTTTTCAGGGTTTTCTGGGATTGCAGTAAGTACCCTTCCTATCCTTTTCTATTTAGTTAGTTTGGGCCCCAACGTTTGCTCATACTATTTTCTGTCTGTGTCTGTATTTCTTCTTGTCTAACCGCCATTACATGTTTGGGGGGTTTCTATTATCTTTGGGGTTCTGCTCCGGGGCAGATAGCTTTCCTATTTCTATCTTTAGGTGTAGTTAGTTTCTCAGGCTGTGACGAGGCGTCTAGAACCAACGTAGGAACGCTCCACGGCTGCCTCTAGTTGTTGTGGTTAGTCAGGGTACTGCAATCTCATAGATTCCAACTGCTCTGGTGTATTGCCTTTTTTGCCTGCACTCCTCAGCTACCGAAACATAACAGAAACCCATATTAACCTCAGCTGGAGAAATTGCCGTCGTCATGGTGCCCGAAGCTGGCGTCCGCTCACAATTAAGATCGAATGATCAGAAGAAGGAGCGGGCCTCCCAGAGACGCGTCGCCGAGGTAACACAGAGGCTCCGAGGAATCAGCAAACCGCCCACCGCTCGACGTCAGAGCAGGGGGAGTGCCGGAACCAGAGCGTCAGTGCCATCTCGACAAAACGGGACTGGACTCCGCCCACCTCTCAAAGAGGGGAGACGGAGAACAGAAGAGGGCAGGCTGCAGCGTCATCAATGGCAGGGCGAAAGACCTCAAAGATCCTACGCCTCATCCATTGCCCGACATGTCAGGGCAAAAGGAGAGGAGGGATCCGAAGTCCCTGTCCCGTCATGACGGCGCTGACAGGATATTATATCGTGGAAACGACATCAGCATGAGGAACATGGGGGGAAAAAAGGGAAATGATAATGAGAAATAAAATAAAAAAATAAAGAAAAATGAAGTGGCGTGATGAATAAAAACAGAAAAAAGGAAAATAGTGAATATATATAAATAAATAATTATTGGGGTGGAATATAAAAGGTGCAATAATAAATCTGTATACAATATAAATTATATAATAATAAATAAAAGTATAAGTGCATGTGCAAAAATCTGGACAAAAAAGTGATATGTATTGAATATATAATGGATAAAATACATAAAAATAGTGATAATAAGAAAATGAATTAATAATAAACAATCAGTGTAAGAAAAATAATAAAAGAAAAAAAACAGAAGAATCTTCATTGTTGATGATCTAGGTTTGGCTCATCTTCAAAGCTATAAGTCTTCTCCTTTTCGAAGAACGGGGTTAGATGATGCATCACCATAGCCACAAAGCAGAAACGACTCAAGAATACATGAAATAGATATATATGGCAGTAGATAACTATAATAGAAAAAATAAAGAGTTAAAATCAAATTAAAAAACTTTAAAAGCAAGCAAATAGAAGTTTTATAAGAAAGGGGCATAACTGAGCATCTCATTTAAGCCAGCAGGATGGACCGATCCAACCTTGGAGATCCATTTGGCTTCTAATTGGGCCAAGTCCTTCCTCCAAATGCCTCCCCTGAAGTCGATCCAGACTTTATCAATGCCTCTGACTTTCAATAAACTGGCATTGCAGTTATGGAAGGTCTTAAAATGCCTTGGAATAGGTTTCAAATTAGTCAGATCATTGATGTCAGTGGCATTTAGAATATCGCGAAAATGTTCCCTGGTGCGAATTTTAAGAGCTCTGGAAGTGAGACCTATGTATATTTTGGGACAGGGGCATACAGCATAATAAACTACCCCTGCGGTGTCACAAGTAATATGCTGCGTGATTTTAAAATTCTTACTACCATCGCATGATTCAAAGTGAGTAGCACGCTGCATATTAGGACAAGAAATACATTTTCCACAGGGGTAAAAGCCCCATTTCAGTTTAGTGGATCCTAATAATGGTTGTGGTTGTGGTCCTGGATAGTGGCTATGTACCAATTGATCCTTTAGATTTGAAGAACGTCTATAAGTAATGGAGGGGCCTTTAGAAACAAATTTACATAAAGTTGAATCCAAGCGTAAGATAGACCAATACTTCTCCAAAGCCTGCTTCATCTCATTCCATTTCTGGCTGTAAGTGGAGATAAATCTCACCGTGGAATCATTCGCATTTTTTTCTCTTGGCTGGAGAAGGTCATTCCTCTCAGCTCTCTTTGCTCTTTTGAAACCTTTTTTAATGCTTCTCTTTGAATAACCACGCTCTTCAAATCGCTGGGACAAAACTTTGGCTTGTCTCAAAAAATCATCTTCGTTGGAACAAATCCTCCTTATCCTCAAAAATTGCCCAGTTGGTATACCATTTATGAGCGGTTGTGGGTGAGAGGACTTGGCGTGGAGCAGGGCATTGACCGCAGTCTTTTTACGAAAAACATCAGTCTTTAAAAGGTGGCTGCTATCTTTAGCGATCATAACGTCCAAAAAATCAATTTGAGTTTGGCTGCATTTGCAAGTCAATTTGATGTTTAGAGTATTCTCATTTAGAATATCTACAAATTGAAGAAGGTCCTGTTCTGGACCCTGCCAGAGGATAAGTATATCATCTATGTAATGGGCCCAGAACAGGACCCGCTCAATAAATGCCACTGGTTTAGAAAAAAACAAATCCCTCTCCCACATACCTAAAAATAAATTTGCCTAAGAAGACGCAAAAGACGCCCCCATTGCAGTCCCCTGCTTTTGTAAATAGATATTCCCTTTGAAGGTGAAAAAATTGTGTTCCAACGCAAATTGCAATAAGATTAATAGGAAATTGGTGAAATCTTCATTGTAATTTGACATATTCAGAAAGCTTTTTACTGCCCGTATACCATGGTCGTGATGAATTGAAGTGTATAAGGACTCAACGTCCATGGTAACCAACCAGACATCATCATCAGCGGGTATTCCTTCGATCCTTTTAAGGATATCTCCAGTGTCCTTCACATAAGAAGGTAAGTCGTTAACCAGTGGTTTTAGGTAGAAATCCAAGAATTTACCAATGATCTCACAAAGGTTCCCATTCCCAGACACAATAGGGCGACCTGGGGGAATTTTTGGATCTTTGTGTATTTTAGGTAGAAAGTATGTACACGCCATCTTAGGGTATTGTGGAATTAAATGATCTTTCAAATTTTTTGTGATTATCCCATTTGCAAAAGCCTCATCAAGAGTCCTTTGGAGATCCCCTTGGAATTGCGAAGTAGGATTGAAGGTAAGTTTTTTATAGCAATTAGGATCTTTTAATTGCCTGAATGCCTCCCTCTCGTACATAGGAGTGGGCCATATTACCACATTGCCCCCCTTATCGGCAGATTTAATTATAGCCCCTTTCAAATTTTCAATTCTTTAAGAGCTAGCCTTTGGGTCTGGGTTAAGTTGTCATGAGTTATTCCATTTGGAATAGATTCAAATTCTTGTGCAACAAGTTTGACAAATAACTCAATATTGGGATATAATTGCAAGGGCGGAAATTTCTTTGGAGTTGGAGGAGTGAATTTACCTATGGTGGTAGTGGTCTCAGCTGTATCTTCCAATTCCTCCAAAGTTGAAATAGCTTCTAATTCACGTTCAGTCCATACTTCTCCACTGCTAGATTTATTGTGTAATTTCTTGAGAACAAGCTTGCGTGCAAACAGATGAAGATCTTTTATGGCTGAAAATGAATCAAAAGATGAGGCAGGCGAAAAAGATAAACCAAGGCTTAGTACTTCAAGTTGAGGCTGTGTAAGCTGAAAGTCAGATAAATTAATTACCTGCAACCTGGAAGAAGAGACAGAAGACAAAGAATTGGTATGCTTAGTGTGTCTTCTGGATGTATCATTTTTTCTCCTATGATTATTTCTTCTCAAATTGTATACACGGCCAAAGGTTTCACTATCCTCTCTTGATGACAAAGATGAGAAGGACGAAGATCTGGAGAGATTATGTTCTTCTTTATTAGCGGAGAGCCACTTATATACCATTCCAGTTTTAAAATCTTGTAAGTCCCTCTGGAATGTTTTGGTTTTAATACCTTTGACTTCCTTTTCCCAGATCTGAAATTGGGACTCAACATCCTTATTAAAAGTTTCTAATTCTTGTGAAGAGAGACTTTGGGATAATTTCTGACGTAAACTTTCAACCTCCAAATCCAATTTGTCAAGGCTCTTCTTATTATTACCAATGAGTAATTCAATGAAAATTTTTTAACATGATGAACAGGCTTCCTCCCAACGTGCTTTAAAATTAATATCTTCCACAGGGAAAGAAGGCATAACCCGAACACGAAGTCCCCTGGGGATTAACCCTTTAGAGAGATAATTTTCTAAAGATGCCTTGTTCCACCATGTACGAGTCCTCTTTTTCAAAATAATTTTCATCGAATTCTTTAGCTCAGTTTTTTGCCCGTTTTCAGTATTATCAGATTGTATATTGTCCCCATTAAAAACAGAATCCAAACAGGAAAGCCAGCTCTGGTCTCTGGCTTTAACGTCCATTAAAGCGAAAAAAACTGTAAACAAAGTACAGTGCACAATATGAATACAGATATAGAAGTTATGCTTAATAGGCACTTCCAAATCAAATATAAATCCGAAAGAAAACAAGGAAGTATATCATGCCATAAAGAATCAAATTTTATTATAGAAAAATATATCAAAGCAACAATGCAAAGAGATTAAAAAGTAGGGACAACAGTACAACAAAGAAGCCGCATTTGAATCAGGATACCGTAATAGTAGGTAAATATTGCACAAATAGCTGTGGCAAATGGAGAAAAAAAATTTAAATTCTAAGGGGAAATATATCAATAAATATCCCTCAGAAGAAAATATAAGCAAGTGCTTAACACAAATGAATAAACAAATATGCCAGTTTTAAGGTGCAAGTGCAATAAACAGACAAATGTAAAAATACAATATCGAATTGACAAATCTTCAAAGCCGGCACAAAGTGCTAATACATATAGAAAGTATACCTGAAAGCGGCTGACACCCCGACGCGCGTTTCGCACTATAGCTTCCTCCAAGGGGATGTGTATGTCTAATACTGAAAACATGCGTGCTTTTATAGCCAAAATGAGTCATTAATGGCAGTGGGATTAGGTGCGTGATATTACTTTAAACAATGAAACCCATATTAACCTCAGCTGGAGAAATTGCCGTCGTCATGGTGCCCGAAGCTGGTGTCCGCTCACAATGAAGATCGAATGATCAGAAGAAGGAGCGGGCCTCCCAGAGACGCGTCGCCGAGGTAACACAGAGGCTCCGAGGAATCAGCAAACCGCCCACCGCTCGACGTCAGAGCAGGGGGAGTGCCGGAACCAGAGCGTCAGTGCCATCTCGACAAAACGGGACTGGACTCCGCCCACCTCTCAAAGAGGGGAGACGGAGAACAGAAGAGGGCAGGCTGCAGCATCATCAATGGCAGGGCGAAAGACCTCAAAGATCCTACGCCTCATCCATTGCCCGACATGTCAGGGCAAAAGGAGAGGAGGGATCCGAAGTCCCTGTCCCGTCATGACGGCGCTGACAGGATATTATATCGTGGAAACGACATCAGCATGAGGAACACGGGGGGAAAAAGGGAAATGATAATGAGAAATAAAATAAAAAAATAAAGAAAAATGAAGTGGCGTGATGAATAAAAACAGAAAAAAGGAAAATAGTGAATATATATAAATAAATAATTATTGGAGTGGAATATAAAAGGTGCAATAATAAATCTCCTGTATACAATATAAATTATATAATAATAAATAAAAGTATAAGTGCATGTGCAAAAATCTGGACAAAAAAGTGATATGTATTGAATATATAATGGATAAAATACATAAAAATAGTGATAATAAGAAAATGAATTAATAATAAATCGGTGTAAGAAAAATAATAAAAGATAAAAAACAAAAGAATCTTCATTGTTGATGATCTAGGTTTGGCTCATCTTCAAAGTTATAAGTCTTCTCCTTTTCAAAGAATGGGGTTAGATGATGCATCATCATAGCCACACAGCAGAAACGACTCAAGAATACATGAAATAGATATATATGGCAGTAGGTAACTATAATAGAAAAAATAAAGAGTTAAAATCAAATTAAAAAACTTTAAAAGCAAGCAAATAGAAGTTTTATAAGAAAGGGGCATAACTGAGCATCTCATTTAAGCCAGCAGGATGGACCGATCCAACCTTGGAGATCCATTTGGCTTCTAATTGGGCCAAGTCCTTCCTCCAATTGCCTCCCCTGAAGTCGATCCAGACTTTATCAATGCCTCTGACTTTCAATAAACTGGCATTGCAGTTATGGAAGGTCTTAAAATGCCTTGGAATAGGTTTCAAATTAGTCAGATCATTGATGTCAGTGGCATTTAGAATATCGCGAAAATGTTCCCTGGTGCGAATTTTAAGAGCTCTGGAAGTGAGACCTATGTATATTTTGGGACAGGGGCATACAGCATAATAAACTACCCCTGCGGTGTCACAAGTAATATGCTGCGTGATTTTAAAATTCTTACTACCATCGCATGATTCAAAGTGAGTAGCACGCTGCATATTAGGACAAGAAATACATTTTCCACAGGGGTAAAAGCCCCATTTCAGTTTAGTGGATCCTAATAATGGTTGTGGTTGTGGTCCTGGATAGTGGCTATGTACCAATTGATCCTTTAGATTTGAAGAACGTCTATAAGTAATGGAGGGGCCTTTAGAAACAAATTTACATAAAGTTGAATCCAAGCGTAAGATAGACCAATACTTCTCCAAAGCCTGCTTCATCTCATTCCATTTCTGGCTGTAAGTGGAGATAAATCTCACCGTGGAATCATTCGCATTTTTTTCTCTTGGCTGGAGAAGGTCATTCCTCTCAGCTCTCTTTGCTCTTTTGAAACCTTTTTTAATGCTTCTCTTTGAATAACCACGCTCTTCAAATCGCTGGGACAAAACTTTGGCTTGTCTCAAAAAATCATCTTCGTTGGAACAAATCCTCCTTATCCTCAAAAATTGCCCAGTTGGTATACCATTTATGAGCGGTTGTGGGTGAAAGGACTTGGCGTGGAGCAGGGCATTGACCGCAGTCTTTTTACGAAAAACATCAGTCTTTAAAAGGTGGTTGCTATCTTTAGCGATCATAACGTCCAAAAAATCAATTTGAGTTTGGCTGCATTTGCAAGTCAATTTGATGTTTAGAGTATTCTCATTTAGAATATCTACAAATTGAAGAAGGTCCTGTTCTGGACCCTGCCAGAGGATAAGTGTATCATCTATGTAACGGGCCCAGAACAGGACCCGCTCAATAAATGCCACTGGTTTAGAAAAAAACAAATCCCTCTCCCACATACCTAAAAATAAATTTGCATAAGAGGACGCAAAAGACGCCCCCATTGCAGTCCCCTTCTCCAGCCAAGAGAAAAAAATGCGAATGATTCCACGGTGAGATTTATCTC
>JARQOD010000001.1:324628108-324764919 GCA_033576555.1 Oophaga sylvatica | reverse complement strand
GAAAGAAAAAAACATGTAATTTAGAGCAAAATGTGTGCTGTAATACTTACTTTCTGCTTGCTAGCCTCCTAGCTTGGAGGTCCTCTCCTCCCCTCTGCTCAACTTGCGCTTCAGCCGCCGCCGCCGCCGCCGCTTGTTGAATTCTTCTGCTGTTGAATAAGGACACAAAAAGGGACAGTGAATATATGCGGATTCCTTGTCCCTGGCTGAAAGAGAAAAACAAACATTTAATTTTTAGGCACATGGGGGATGTCATATTTACTTTCTACTGGCTTGCCTCCTTGCATCCAGGATCTCCTGCGCCCTTGGATCAGCAGCATCAATTCTTCTGCTGTGGAATTAACAGACAAAAAGGAATTGTGTTTATGTGTATTGATTGTCCCTGTTTTAAAATATAACATTCAAACAAGGACATTATTCCGACCACATGCAATCATTTGTAGCCATCAACAGTACCATGGGTAAACCGTATCCCTGGACAAAAAAAAAAAAAAAAAACAATAAATAAAAAATTACAGTTTGAATCAACCGATCCCCAATACCAAAAAAAAAAAAAACAGTACAAACATAATGATAATAAAAACATGGACATTTCACATATGAGCATGAGTAGATTTAAGGTACTGCCACACTACTCGATCCCGCTAGCGATCTCGTTAGCGTTGCATACTAATGAGATCGCTAGCGGGATTGTTTCTATATCGCTAAATGCTGCCGCATTTAGCGATATAGTTAACGACGCTATCGCCGTTAGCGATCTTCTTAACGACTTTAGCGGTACAAAAGTACCGCTAAATCGCTAAGAAAAGGTGCCACACAGCGATTAGATACTTACCCAGCGGGAGCGCCAGCGATGAAATAGGGTCCGGAGCGATTCCAGCGACGAGCGAGATCACAGCAGGAAGCTCGTCGCTGGAAGCTGCCGCACTGAACAATATCGCTAACGGGATCGCTAAATAGTGACGTTTTTTAGCGATCACGTTAGCGATATTGTTTAGTGTGGCATACCCTTTAAGGTCAGAGGCACACAAAAAACAAAAATTGCAACAAAAAGAAAAGTAGATCAACATTTGGATACTAAACACATGCAAATGTAATAGCAGCATGAGTAGATAAACCGTGACAGGCCACAATGAACAAAGATTGCAAACAAAAAAACAATAGCATACAATGCAAGAGACCATGAGTAGATAAACCGTGACAGGCCACAATGAACAAAGATTGCAAACAAAAAAACAATAGCATACTAAACAAATGCAAGAGACCATGAGTAGATAAAACGTGACAGACCACAAAGAACAAAGATTGCAAACAAAAAAACATTAGCATACTAAACAAATGCAAGAGAGCATTAGTAGAAAAACCATCACAGGCCCCAAAAAATAAACATTGGCAAAAAAAATGGAGATAAACATTACCATAGTAAACACATGCACATTTCAGATAGTAGAAGGACAAGCAACCACATCACAGGCCCAAAACAAAAAAACATTTAAAAAAAAAACAAAACAAAACATTATATGATACACAAATACATCCACATTTCATATTGTTTGCACATCACTGCAAAAAAACAGTACCAGTAGATCTACATTATCAACATTCACAACAGTAGCAGGGAATACACAATAAAGTTCACAAACAAATGCATTTTAAACTCGGGGACCCACCCCATCATCGGCAATTTAATTTCATACAATACCAGGGGAACCAATCCCCATCACAGAAAAAACATGAAATATAAAATGTACCAGGGTGCCAAAAATAAACATCAGCTCACACAGCATTGGTGACATATGTATTGTAAATTTTGGATTTTGGGGGGGGTGGGGCATATTTACCGTCTGTTTTCCTGGCGCTCCATGGTGCGGATCCTGGCTGCGAGTCTCCGGTGGCTGAGGCGTCGGTGGCTAGTCTCCGGTGGCTGAGGCGTCGGTGGCTAGTCTCCGGTGGCTGAGGCGTCGGTGGCTGCGTCTCCGGTGGCTGCGTCTCCGGTGACTGCGTGGGTGGCTCTGTGGCTTCTGTGGATGTGTCTGATGTCCCACAAATTTTTTTTTTTTATATGTTTGCTGAGGGGTGGTATCTGTTTGTTGTGGGCTGGTATATCAATTAAAAAACCGGATGCGGCTACCGGATGCGGCTCAAGCTGGATGCGGCGCATTGCGGCGTCCATAGACTTTCATTGTAAAAAAAAAACGCACGCGCCGCATCCGGCGCATGCGGCTTTTTCGCCGCAGACAAAAAACGTTACATGCAACGTTTTTTCCAGACACCGGACGGTGACCAGACACCGCATCCGGCACCAACCGGACGCGCCGCAGTGACATGTGGCGCCATCCATCGCTAATGAAAGTCTATAGGAAAAAAAACGCATGCGGTGCATACGGTTTTGTGATGCGGCGCTGAGGAAAAATGCCGGGGGCGCCGCAAGGAGAAAAAAGGATGTGTGAAAGAGGCCTTATTCGTCTCTCTTTCCTAGAATCAGCCCCTGAGTGGGCAGACATGTTCACACCCTCCCCTCCAAAACTAACTGTGCATTGGTGTATTTTCCTCCAGCTGAACCCATCACCTGGGACTGCAGGTGAGACTCCCTGTGGTGATGGCTCCACTGGGTCTACTAACTCCATCTGCACAATGCTACTAGTGACTGTGAGAGCAATGGCTTGAGGCCCCTGAGACACTAACCAGAGTTATCAAATGTTTGCTTTCCTTGATTATTAATCTTGGGTCTGGCCTTATATATGCATAAGGCTAGTTTCACACTTGCGGATGGAAGTGCTGCGGAGGGCTGCGTACTTCCACCGTGAAGCTCCGCCCACCACCGCACCTCCTCTGGTCAGCTCTGCCTATGTCTGTATGCGGCCTGCGTACCTATATTTAACATGGGTACGCAGGGCCATGCGGATGCGTCTGCAAGCGTCGTTTTGACGGTGCGGCGACCACGACAATGCAACATGTTGCATTCGGCGCAGGTCGCCGCACCATCAAAACAATGGATGCGGACGCATCCGCATGCATCCACATGGCCCTGCGTACCCATTTTAAATATAGGTACACAGGCCGCATGCAGAACTCATGCAGACTTAGTCGGAGCTGACCGGAGGAGGTGCAGCGGTGGGCAGAACTTCACGGAGGAAGCATTCACCCCTCCGCAGCACCTCCGTCCGCAAGTGTGAAACTAGCCTAAGATCCAGCCTGCATGTCTTCCTCTGATTACTGTCACTGAATGGAAAAATTGATTTCTGAGGCTGAATTGAAGAGCAAGCAAATCTCTTATAAAACACAGCAAGCAAATCTCTAATAAAACACAACAATGAGACTAGCGTAACTGATACTCCATGCTGCAGACTCAGCTGTACGTGCATTGCCCCAATAGTCTTTAGAACAAGGGCAAGCTCCTCACAGTATATTTGTGGCGCCCCAGAGGGTCCAGTCGCCACAGAGGTGTTGCATCTCGCCCAGAGGTGTGACACCTGACACTCAAGTAAGGAGGAAGCACCTGAGTCGCCCGCCAGGGCCGTGGGGTACTCAACACCGAGCCCGTCCACTTCTATGGGGGATGTCACGGTAGCTGCAGCTCGGTCCGTGGCCCTGGGCGCTCACTAAAAGGGGAATTAAGGTTTGTAAAATGTTTGTGACGCCACCTGTGGTGCCTGGTAAGGGTGACCAGCGCTGCTGTATAGGTCCCCTGAAGGGTTGGTATTGGGCAGCAAGGTGTTAAGCCTTCCACAGGTAAGGCTGGGTCCTTCAGGTAGATAGAATGTAAGGGTGCAGGACGGAGGAGAATCCGACAGTAGGAGTAATAAGATGGACACACACACATAAGTCTCTTTCTGTACCTTTACTGTTGTTATTGCAGGCACGTCTCGGGGCGCTGTAGGGTGAAGGATGCACATCCAGTTCTTCCCACTGAGTAGGTGTAGGGCCTCCTTACTCCTAAAATGAGTCTCTGACCTGTGTGAAACTAGGCCTGAGTTTGTCACCACACTACGCCCGGCTGACCTTGTGGTAGGGCCTTCTCCTGGAGAACATAGTCCCTGTTTGCAGTGCACTGCTCGACTCCATCCTCCTTACCCAATTACGTATCAGCACAAAAGGGCTCCTGCGATTTTTAGTCCCGCAGGAACTCCGGTATCTCCTACTGGGTCGTGAAGATCCCAGTAAGCTCGGACCCGTTGTCCGGTTGTAATGATGGGGATGAGCTGTTTAGGCTCCTCTGTCCCTCACTTGCTTTCCACTCGCCTTTCGTCCTACTCGGGCCCTCAAACGATCACACACTGGCAGTTGGTGGGCTGCTTCTTCTTCTTCTTCACCGCTCTCTAAGCGTCGGCACGCTTTCTCACTGAACTGCACTCACTTGACTCAGCTCTGACTAGGCTGGAGTGGTTTCCATTCCACTTTTACTAGCCTCCACTCTGTTGAACTAGGCTACATGCTGCAGACTTCAGACTCCTCAGCTAACAGCTGAACTCTCTCTTTTGAGCTCTGCTCCGATGTGCCAGCCTGCACACACTGCGCTCTCTGCGCTCACAACACTCTCTCAGCCTAGACCGTCTGCTCTTCACTTCACCCTCCTTTTATATCTAACTAAACAGCTCCCTCTGGTGGCTCTAGGGATGGGTGAAGGTGTGTGAATGTAAATGTTGGACCTCTAGTGGTGGTTACCTTCAGTGCACCCTTCTGGGAATTAGGAATCCAAGCACAGCTGGGCTCCACATCCCCCCCTGGTAAAACTCAGCACTCCCGGGCTGAAAGAAAAACATTTTAAATCAAACATTAACATTAACTCTTCCCTTACGGGAGGTGAGGATCTTTAACCGTTGCATAATAAATAACACTTTTAATATCAACATCAAGTATAGTGCAAATATCAGTAGCTTCACAGTTCAAGTAGACATATACTTGTGGAGGACCCGCTCCAAACCTCCAACGGTGGTCCTGGGTGGGCTGCAAGACTTTTCTGGATCTCTGTAGCAGACCTCACCTTCGGCCACACCAAACGGGTTTTGAGTTATGAGGTAGCACTGGTTTACGTAAAACCAAGATGGAGCACCGAAGTGCTAACTATATACAGGAAAGTTTTTTGGGCTGGCAGAGTCCTCAGCCACACAGTTCAGAGAAAATATTGCAATACACATTACCCAACTGGGGTATACTTAAGGCATAAATATGTAAAACTTTCAAACAACAGACACCTGTCCGGGTGCAGCAACAATTTTAAACTATTTTACAGTACAGTAACCCTGTTCGGGTTTCTATTGCGGCATCGCTATATCTTCAACCCCTGGTGCTGCAAGCACATGGTGCCTCTTGGTACGGAACACCATAACATCGTGGCCGGATATAGGGGTCTGTGTGGCTACAGTTCTCTTTTCAACACGGGTTCCCGGAGGCCTGACAGGTGCCTCACCTAAACTTAAGCTCTGCAGTTCGTGCAGGTGGGACTCAGCAGGGGGTGAGCGGGCAGCAGCTGCAGACAGTCGCTCAGCAGGGCATGGCACAGGTGCGCAGACTGGCGCTGGATTTGCAGAGGCCTGGGACGCTGGGACACGGGGTATGCTTCCTGCTTCAGGGACCGTGGAACTGCTTCGGGAGACGTTTAGGGCATACCACCCCTTAAGCCCCCAATGCCGCGTGTAGGTGACTAAGTCCCCTATTAACAGGTCCCTGTCCGGGTGTCCCTCAGGTAAATGGGCCTCTACGTCCCGGCGATTTAAAAAGATTTCCTGGTAGAGGCCGGGCTCGTGTATGAAACCCCAGCCTCCCTGGAGCTTAAAGTCACGCACCCCCCCCTTGCGCCGCTGTTCCCAGAGTGTACCTTTATCTCGCCTGACGTTCTCTTTGTCGGCGAGATCTCTCTCCCGGTACCTCTGGCGTTGCCGCTGCGCCTCTCGCTGGTCACGTCGTTGCTGCTCTTCCTGCTCACGGCGTCTCCATTCGTTTTCCTGCCGTGCGGCGTACTCCTCGTCGTCCAGGAGCTCCATCTCCTCCCAATCGACCTGGATATCGCTGGGTTTTTCCTCCTTCATCCCTGCCGGGGGACAGTATTCCTCTGCTACAGGTACGGCGTCTGGTTCCGGGCCTAGCTGGTGTTCCGGTCCTGGCAAGGCCTCCGCAGCCTCCTCTCCTCCCGCCGCGTCCTCGGCGGGGTCAGGAGCAGCTTCTCCGGGTTCAGCCTCTGGCCAGATTTCAGCCACTGGCTCAGGTGGTGGCGAAGGTGACAGTCGCGCATCCGGAACAGAGAGTGGTCGGCTCTGCTGCAGCCGCAGCTTTAGAGCCCGCCAGCTTCGCTCCATCTGCTCCACTTCAGCCCGGTGCCAGGCCAGATACAGCAGGGCCGCGTCCACCTCTTCCTCCTTATATCGCTCTCCATCTCCTTCCAGAACTGGGGATGGTTCAGGCACAGGCTGCGCCTCTTCGTGAGGGAAGGGTTTGCACACCTCCATTCCCCCACACAGCGACTCCTGTCCTTCCGCCATCTCTCTCCAGTCCAGACTGAACTTTCTAACAGAAGTGGACTGGTCTTTTCCGTGGAGGCGGGACTTTCGCTTTCTTTTCCTCCCACTGAGGAGGATGAGGAGGCGGATCTCCTTTGCAGTGGGGCATGATCTTATGTTGTAGAAACACTTAGACAGGGCGGCCATAATTTTCGCGCCACAGGGGGGTGTACGCCCACAAATTCACGCCCTCCTTCTTCACCAGCACCTCATGGCGCGAACATGGCGGCAAAATGGCGGTAAATGGCGGCAAAGTCACAAAAATAGCAATTACAGTCTTTTTGCACAAAACAGTCAATTCAGGCACACAGGACTCGCATTGCACGAGCTTCAGAATCCTGTTCGTGACGCCAGATAGATGAGTCGCCCGCCAGGGCCGTGGGGTACTTGGCACCAAGCCCGTCCACTTCTATGGGGGATGTCACGGTAGCTGCAGCTCGGTCCATGGCCCTGGGACTCATCTCAAAAAGGGGATATTTACAGGGGATTAAAAGGTTTGTTGAATGTTCGTGACGCCACCTGTGGTGCCTGGTAAGGGTGACCAGCACTGCTGTATAGGCCGCTGAAGGGCCGGTATTGGGCAGCAAGGTGTTAAGCCTTCCACAGGTAAGGCTGGGTCCTTCAGGGTAGATAGAATGTAAGGGTGCAGGACGGAGGAGAATCCGACAGTAGGAGTAATAAGATGGACACACACACACATAAGTCTCCTTCTGTACCTTCACTGTTGTTATTGCAGGCATGTCCCGGGGCGCTGCAGGGTGAAGGGTGCACATCCAGTTCTTCCCACTGAGTAGGTGTAGGGCCTCCTTACTCCTAAAATGAGTCTCTGACCTGTGTGAAACTAGGCCTGAGTTTGTCACCACACTACGCCCGGCTGAGCTTGTGGTAGGGCCTTCTCCTGGAGAACATAGTCCCTGTTTGCAGTGCACTGCTCGACTCCGTCCTCCTTACCCAATTACGTATCAGCACAAAAGGGCTCCTGCGATTTGTAGTCCCGCAGGAACTCCGGTATCTCCTACTGGGTCGTGAAGATCCCAGTAAGCTCGGACCCGGTGTCCGGTTGTAATGATGGGGATGAGCTGTTTAGGCTCCTCTGTCCCTCACTTGCTTTCCACTCGCCTTTCGTCCTACTCGGGCCCTCAAACGATCATACGCTGGCAGTTGGTGGGCTGCTTCTTCTTCTTCTTCACCGCTCTCTAAGCGTCGGCACGCTTTCTCACTGAACTGCACTCACTTGACTCAGCTCTGACTAGGCTGGAGTGGTTTCCGTTCCACTTTTACTAGCCTCCAATCTGTTGAACTAGGCTACAAGCTGCAGACTTCAGACTCCTCAGCTAACAGCTGAACTCTCTCTTTTGAGCTCTGCTTCGTGTGCCAGCCTGCACACACTGCGCTCTCTGCGCTCACAACACTCTCTCAGCCTAGACCGTCTGCTCTTCACTTCACCCTCCTTTTATATCTAACTAAACAGCTCCCTCTGGTGGCTCTAGGGATGGGTGAAGGTGTGTGAATGTAAATGTTGGACCTCTAGTGGTGGTTACCTTCAGTGCACCCTTCTGGGAATTAGGAATCCAAGCAGAGCTGGGCTCCACACACCCCTAGGACTCCACACCTGCATCCAACACACCATGCCAGCTGAGCGTACGGACGGACCCTTAGGGTATGTTTCCACGGTCAGGAAACGCTGCGTGTTTGGCGCAGCGCCAAACACGCAGCGTCCAGATGTTACAGCATAGTGGAGGGGATTTCAAGAAATCCCATCTCCACTATGCGTAACAACACGCAGGCGGAAGACCTGCGTATCCGGACATGCGGCGCGTTTTTTCAGACCGCAGCATGTCCTAGCGTATTGCGGCGACGCTGCATCGCCGCAACGGAATTTAACACAGGGCAATGTAGCCCTGCGTTCTTTCCGGAGGTGTTCCGGAGGTGTCCTGAACACCTCCAGAAAGAGCGCGCATCAAGAAGGGGGCGGGGCTTTGGGCGGTGCGGAATTTCCGCTCCGTCCAAAGCGCTGTGGTTCCGGACCGTGGAACCACAGCCTTAGGGAGGATGGTCTGACTCAACCTGGTTAGGAAAGGATGTATAGCTGGGTGGGTGGAGCTTCGGCAGCACTTAGGCTGCATGTTAGATTAGAGAGCAGCCAGTCCTGGACTGGGGGCTTCCCCTGAGCTGATCTTGGGAAGCAACTGCCAGAGGAGCGAGAGGGTCCTGGGCAGAGGCAGTGATTGAAGCTGTAGCCCATTCTAGGCTTAGAAGGACCAGGCCAACATGGGGCACGGCCCCTAGACTAGCGGGAAGGCTTCAGGCTCTGCTAGTAAAGCCGACAGTGGTGGTCACTTCATGGGCCATTGCTATATACCACCAACATCTCTACCGGAAGGCAGCATTACGGGGTCAAGTACGTGCAGATAAAGGATTGATCTGTTTACTGAAAGGGCTCACAGCTCCCTTCGTCTGAGACCTCTGATCTGGTGAAGGTGCATGGAAGTAAGGAGTAATAGCACAGAGAGAGAGAGATAGAAGGCCAGAAAGGAACATTACTGAAGGGGAGTCTTTGGGAGTGCGACCAATTTACCTGCGGGTTGCTGGACCACTTCCCTGGAGGACACAGTGCCAGGCGGGCATCTGTATGGATCCGACAGACTGTTAGTAAAAACCCTGAACTGCACGTGGACTGTCTCCCAGAGTTATTCCAGTGTCGCACACTCCCCTCTGCTACATCGCAAGCACCATTCCTGCACTACCACATCCATCTGCCCTGGAAGGACACAGCCTCACCTGTAGGAGGCTTATCATCTGCACTACACCATCCCTTCCAGAGGACCTGCACCGCAGCGCTGGTCACCCTGACCAGACACTACAGGTGGCGTCACGAATTATTATACGAACACTAATCCCCTGTAAATATCCCCTTTTTGGTGAGCGCCCAGGGTCACGGACCGAGTCGTGGCTGCCGTGACATCCAAAATAGAAGTCGACGGGCTCGGTGCCGAGTACCCCACGGCCCTGGCGGGCGGCTCATATTCACAGCAAATACTTTAATGCGCCAGATAAGATTTTTTTTATTGTAAATTAGTATCTGGAAGGATTCTAGGAACAGAGCCCACTATATTTTCTACTATACTGTATGTATTTTCAGCTTGCAGAGTGTGCAACGAACATATTGAAGATTGCATATATTGCAATCTATAACATATACCGCATAGGTGGCATTGCATTTAACAAAGGAACAAATAGGGTAAGTGTGGGTATGTTCTGGCATGGACAAAAAATTTTTCATTGTCTGTAATCGAGAGCATAGAGCATATTTTAGTGAACATTTAAAACACCCAAGAATGTACAACCAATTTTTGTTATTCGTTCAGTCAGTACCTAAAAAGTTACTAGGTAGAATTATGTTTCCTATTGTGTATACTCTTCTATCCTCAAAGTTAATTCCCTTCTCCAATATGTGTGCCAATTGTTCATTTTTATAAAAGGTAGTAAAATGTAATGGTGGTCATTTTAGGTTTATCATCACGATTCAAAAAAATGATATGGACATTAATTCAAAGTGTACTGAAGAAATCAAATTGGCATTGTTGGAATTATGGTATTCACCAAACAGTGGAATAGTCATAATGGTACCACTCCAAATGAAGAGTAAGTCATCTACATATATGCCACCCATACCACCGTATGTGGGAACTAAATAGATTGTGGAGGGTATATAGATGAGTCTCCTAACACCAAACCATATACAAGTTAGCAAGGGATATAGAAAAGCACAAGTCCATAGAACAACCATGAATCTGTAAAAAGAAATATCATTAAAGGAGAAAAAATTATTTGTTAGTAACAGAAACCATATACTCCTTGAGGTCAGTGGAATAATTGCTGTATTTGTGTAAGGGTGTCATAAAAGACTGTCTTGTACCCCAAAACACGTCCCGGTAGAGTATTTTGTTATGTGTTCTTAAGCAATGTATATATATTCTATAATGTAAAGTGCTGCGGAATATATTGGCGCTATAGAAATAAAATTATTATTATTATTATTATTACTGTATATATAGTGTAGAGCAGGGAAACATCAGAGGGCGGTCACCTTGCCATGGTTGATGGGCATACATGAATTAGCCAATTTGTGCGCTAAGAACCTTCATTTTTCATCTATTACTGTAAGTAAAAAAAAAATAATATTTTTTTTGAGAAGTTTAATCTAAATTGAATGTTTTTAATGTTTTTCTGTGTTTTCACATGGCCCAGATTCATGCACGTGTGCTGCTGTGTTCTTTTTTGTCTATATTATGCAGTCTTCACAGCTTGCACGTGTTCGCACTAGGAGGTGCTGATCGGTTTTTCTTTGCTTATTTAAGTAACTGGATGCTGGTATCCTCCAGTCTGATCTTGCACCCCTCCCATTGGCCTTGCAGGTGCCACAATCAGCTCTACCAGCCCATAAATTGAGGCTTAGCTCAGTAGTGACATGTTTGTCTAAAGTTGTAGGCTTATAGTGTAGAGAAGGTACCCATCAGAGGGAGGTCACCGTGCCGTGGTTGATAGACATACATGAATTGGCCAATTTGTGCGCTAAGAACCTTCATTTTTCATCCATTACTGTAAGTAAAAAAGAATTTTTGGAAAAAAATTTTTTTTTTGAGAAGTTTAATCTAAATTGAATTTTTATAATGTTTTTCTGTATTTTCACATGACCTAGATTCATGCATATGTGCTGCTGGTTCTTTTTTGTCTATATATATGTATGTATATATTTTTGTCATCTGCTATTTGTTATGTATGTTAAGATAGGGAAAGCGTAGTACCCGAATCGGACACTAGATGGGGCACATTAGTGTACATAGTTTTACATAGGAGGAGCTAAGCAGGAATAAGATAGAGGGTTTTCCTGTTTGTAGAGTGGTAGGGTCCAGGTGCCCGTGTACAGCGAACAACTCCGCAATGTTAAACCAGAAAACCCAGCCATCTAGGGCCCATTGGGCCAGAATTGCAGCTTTAGCAGTCATGTGACAGCAGTGGTGGAACAGAGAATTGTTGTGAATGCTCTGGATCTGACTTCTGAGTTTGGGTTCCCCCTGATGGCTGCTGATAGTAATGAAGCTGCTTTGGCTGACACAAGTCTATCAGCTGGGGGCGATGATTGGCAATCAGGTATTGCTGACTGGGGAGATATAAATGAGCAACCTTCCCATGATCCTTGCCGGTGATTGTTTCTTCCTGGTCCCATTTGGAAGTCAGCTTGCTTCCTGCTTTGTCCTGCAACTTTCAGATAAGTTATTTGCTGTTTATTTCTGTGGCTTTTGTTTTGTTTTGGTCTATCTCAGTTTTCTGCCCTTCTGGAGTTAGCACAGCCAGGTTCCCCTGCTGGGGCCTGCGCAGGACTCTGTTTCTCTTTTGCCACTGTTTCTGTATTTTCTGTTCCCTGTTATTTCGGTATCTGCTGGTTTGCTACCAGTTGAAGCCGGAGTTCTGATCTAGCAGGGGCGAGATCGCGTGGAGTTTTTTGCGGGATTGCAGACAGTATTCTTTCCTGTCCTGTTCTATCTAGACAGTTTGGGCTCCAGCATTTGCTTACTCTATTTTCTGCCTGTGTTTGTATTTCATCTTGTCTCACTGCCAATATATGTTTGGGGGCTACCTATTCCTTTGGGGCTCTATTTTGGGGAAGTTAGCCTTCCCCTTTCTCTCTTTAGGCTTAGTTAGTTCTCCGGCTGTGTCGAGGCGTCTAGGGCACTGTAGGCACATCCCACAGCTGCTTCTAGTTGTGCTGTCAGTTTAGGGGTGTGCAATCCGCTAGTTACCAACCTCTCTGGGTGTCTGGTGGCCTGGTCTATTTTTGCTGCTGTCCTCCTCGGCTACCAAATCATAACAGAATCACCGGCCTGACTGTAAATTCCATGGTACTCAAAAGAAGGAAAGAATAGTAAAAAAAAAAAAAGTGTCAGAATTTTTTATATATTTTTTTCCTCTTTTTCTCTGGGGGCTGTAGGAGGATTTTTTCTTCAATGGAGATTAGGCAGTTGTCTGGTCATATTGATCAGCTCACTTCTGAAGTTTGGGGAATTTCTGTCTATCTCACTCAGTCGTCTGCTGTGGAACCTAGGATTCCTATTCCTGATTTATTTTCTGGGCATCGGTCAAAATTTTTGAACTTTAAGAATAATTGTAAGTTGTTTTTTGCCTTGAAACCTAAGTCCTCGGGGAACGCGGCGCAGCAGGTTAAAATTGTCATATCCTTGTTGCGCGGCGACCCTCAGGACTGGGCCTTTTCCCTGACACCGTTTTTTCAGGCTCTGGGGTTGTATGATGAACCTAATGTTATTGATCAAACTGAGAAAACCTTGCTGGCATTGAACCAGGGTCAGGAAGCGGCAGAGTTATATTGTCAGAAATTCCGAAAGTGGGCAGTCCTTACTAAATGGAACGATGATGCCCTAGCGGCTCTTTTTCGGAAGGGTCTGACAGAAACTGTAAAAGATGTTATGGTGGGATTTCCTGTCCCATCTGGTCTCAATGACTCTATGTCATTAGCCATTCAAATTGACAGACGTTTACGTGAATGTAGAAATATGCGAGAGGTGGTGATACCTTTCGAACAAACCTCTGAGCCCATGCAGTGTGATGTGGGGTTGTGTCTGGGGCTCAGCGTCGAGAATTTCGAAAGCGTAATAAGTTGTGCTTCTATTGTGGGGACTCTTCTCATACTATTTCCGTCTGCCCTAGACGAGGAAGACGTTTTGCGTGTTAATTTGTTCTGGGCAATGTACAATCTAAATTTCTCTTGACTGTTACCTTGATCTGCTCCTTATCTTCATTTTCTGCTCAGGCTTTTGTTGATTCAGGAGCAGCCTTGAACCTGATGGATTTTGATTTTGCCTAACGTTTTGGGTTTCCTATGATACCCTTGCGGACTTCTATTCCTTTGCTGGGTATTGATTCTACCCCTTTGGCGGAGAAAACCCCCCAGTTTTGGACCCAGGTGATAATGCGGGTAGCCCCGGACCACCAAGAGAATTGTAAATTTTTGGTGTTACATAATTTACATGACATTATTGTACTGGGTTTTCCTTGGTTGCAGACCCATAATCCTGTTTTGGATTGGAAGTCTGTGCCTGTGGTCAGTTGGGTTTGTCAATGTGTTCATGGTGACACTCCTGTTTTTTCTACCTCTCCCCAGTCTCCGGATATCCCTGACTATTAGGCTGATTTTTCTGATGTGAGAGTAAGTCTGCGTCCTTGCCTCCACACAGGAGTTATGATTGTGCGATTGAGTTAGTGCCCGGTTGTAAATTTCCCAAGGGTCGGCTCTTCAATTTATCTGTACCTGAGGATGATGCTATGCGATCTTATATCAAAGAGTCGTTGGAGAAGGGTCATATTAGACAGTCCTCTTCACCTTTAGGTGCGGGCTTTTTCTTTGTGGCCAAAAAGGATGGTTCATTGAAGCCATGTATTGACTATCGTCTCCTTAACAAGATCACTGTTAAATATCAGTATCCATTACCCCTGATTTCCGATTTATTCTCCAGAGTCAAAGGTGCTAGTTGGTTTACCAAACTTGACCATAGGGGGGCGTGTAATCTTATTCGCATTAAGCATGGTGATGAATGGAAGACGCCGTTTAATACCCCTGAGGGGCATTTTGAGTACCTAGTGATGCCTTTTGGGCTCACTAATGCCCTTTCTGTCTTCCAATCTTTCATGAACGATATTTTCCGGGATTTTGTGGATACGTTTCTGATCGTTTATTTGGATGATATTTTGATTTTTTCCAATGATTTGGATTCTCATGTGGAACATGTTCGGATGGTATTCCGGATTTTGAGAGAAAATGCTTTGTACAGTTATATGAAAAAGTTTGGGCACCCCTATTAATCTTAAGCTTAATGTTTTATAAAAATTGGTGTTTTTGCAACAGCTATGTCAGTTTGATATATCTAATAACTATTGGACACAGTAATGTTTCTGCCTTGAAATGAGGTTTATTGTACTAACAGAAAATGTGAAATCTGTATCCAAACAAAATTTGACAGGTGCATAAGTATGGGCACCTCACCAGAAAAGTGACATTAATATTTAGTAGATCCTCCTTTTGCAAAAATAACAGCCTCTAGTCGCTTCCTGTAGCTTTTAATGAGATCCTGGATGAACGTATTTTTGACCATTCCTCTTTACAAAACAGTTCCAGTTCAGTTAAGTTTGATGGTCGCCGAGCATGGACAGCCCTCTTCAAATGATCCCACAGATGTTCAATGATATTCAGGTCTGGGGACTGGGATGACCATTCCAGAACATTGTAATTGTTCCTCTGCATGAATGCCTGAGTAGATTTGGAGCGGTGTTTTGGATCATTGTCTTGCTGAAAGATCCATCCCCTGCGTAACTTCAACTTTGTCACTGATTCTTGAACATTATTGTCAAGAAACTGCTGATAGTGAGTGGAATCCATGCGTCCCTCAACTTTAACAAGATTCCCGGCGCCGGCATTGGCCACACAGCCCCAAAGCATGATGGAACCTCCACCAAATTTTACTGTGGGTAGCAAGTGTTTTTCTTGGAATGCTGTGCTTTTTTTGACCCCATGCATAACGCCTTTTTGTATAACCAAACAACTCAGTCTGGTTTCATCAGTCCACAGGACCTTCTTCCAAAAAGAAATTGGCTTCTCCAAATGTGCTTTTGCATACCTCAGCTGACTCTGTTTGTGGCGTGCTTGCAGAAACGGCTTCTTTCACATCACTCTCCCATACAGCTTCTCCTTGTGCAAAGTGCGTTGTATAGTTGACCGATACACAGTGACACCATCTGCAGCAAGTTGATGCTGCAGCTCTCTGGAGGTTCCCCTTGAAAAAGCGGTGCTTCCTGCACGCGAAACGTGCGTCGGGGGTCTCTCTATACCCAGCCCAGGGACACTCACGGTGCTCCACTTTACCTGGTGAGTTATTTGGTGTCTTGGCTCTTTTTGTTCATATGGATACTATTGCCTTTACTGCGACTTAGGATCCAAGCACCAGCAGCTCTTCCTGTGTAACATATGCTGTAGTTCATGCATTTGCACTTTTTAACCCACATTTGTCTTGATATGTTACCTTATACATGAAATAGCACTGTGGGTTAATTTCCCTGTGGTACATTCTGGCCCAGGGACACCCACGGTGCTTTATTTTACCTGGTGAGTTACTTGGTGTCTTGGCTCTTTTTGTTTACATGGATACTATTACCTTTACTGCGATTTAGGATCCAAGCATCAGCAGCTCTGCCTGTGTAACATATGCTGTAATTCATGCATTTGCACTTTTTAACCCATACTTGTCTTGATATGTTACTTTATACATGAAATAGCACTGTGGATTAATTTCCCTGTGGTAATTCTGGTTCTACCTTGTTCTGTCTCTCTATATTATGGATTGTGATACTTTTTATATGATGTATTCTGTTGAATAAAGATTGATTATATTTTTCACATATTTGCTCCTTTGTTTTCTCCTGCTACACAGCTCTCTGGAGGTGGTCTGAGGATTGTCCTTGACTGATCTCACCATTTTTCTTCTCTGCCTTTCTGATGTTTTTCTTGGCCTGCCACTTCTGGCCTTAACAAGAACTGTCCCTGTGTTCTTCCATTTCCTTACTACGTTCCTCACAGTGGAAACTGACAGGTTAAATCTCTGAGACAGCTTTTTGTATCTTTCCCCTGAACAACTATGTTGAATAATCTTTGTTTTCAGATCATTTGACAGTTGTTTTGAGGAGCCCATGATGCCACTCTTCAGAGGAGATTCAAACAGGAGAACAACTTGCAAGTGGCCACTTTAAGTAGCTTTTCTCATGATTGCATACACCTGGCTATGAAGTTCAAAGCTCAACGAGGTTACAAAACCAAAAAAGTGCTTTAGTAAGTCAGTAAAAAGTAGGTAGGAGTATTTAAAACAAGAAAATGATAAGGGTGGCCATACTTATGCACCTGTCAAATTTTGTTTGAATGCAGATTGCACATGTTCTGCTAGTACAATAAACCTCATTTCAAGGCAGAACCATTACTGTGTCCAATAGTTATTAGATATATCAAACTGAAATATCTGTTGCAAAAACACCAATTTTTATAAAACATTAAGCTTAAGATTAATAGGGGTGCCTAAACTTTTTCATATAACTGTATGTTAAGGCATCAAAATGTCTCTTTGGCGTACAGAGGGTTTTGCTTTTGGGATTCATTTTGTCTCCGTCCGCTATTGAAATGGACCCTGTCAAGGTTCAGGCCATTTGTGATTGGGTTCAGCCCACTTCCTTGAAGGCTCTTCAGAGATTTTTGGGTTTTGCTAATTTTTACTGTAAATTTATTGGTAATTTCTCTGGTATTGTGAAAACACTGACGGATTTGACCAAGAAGGGTTCTGATGTAGTGAATTGGACTCCAGAGGCAGTTTCGGCGTTTCAGGAGCTTAAGCGGAGATTCACTTCTGCTCCTGTTCTACGGCAACCTAATGTTTCTCTACCATTTCAGGTGTAGATAGAGGCTTCTGAGATTGGTGCAGGAGCCGTTTTGTCCCAAAGGGATCCTGTAATCTCTAAGAGTAACCCTTGTGCCTTCTTCTCTCGAAAATTTTCCCCAGCTGAACGTAATTATGATGTGGGGAATCGGGAATTATTGGCTATGAAGTGGGCTTTTGAAGAGTGGAGACATTGGTTGGAGGGAGCCAAACATCAACTTGTGGTCCTCACTGACCACAAGAACCTGATTTATCTCGAATCAGCCAAGCGATTAAATCCTAGACAGGCCAGGTGGGCCTTGTTTTTCACGCATTTTAATTTTGTGGTCTCCTTTCTTCCGGGCACTAAGATTGTTAAGTCGGATGCCCTGTCTAGGAGTTTCTTTGCGGATTCTCTTAATGTGACTGAGCCTACTGCCATTCTGAAGGAGGGTGTGGTTCTTTCCGCTATCTCACCCAATTTGAGACTGGCCCTGGAGGAATTTCAAGGGGATAAACCTAAATGATGCCCTGGGGGAAATTGTATGTCCCCGACCAATGGAGGAAGAAAGTAATGTCTGAAATTCATTGCTCCGCATTGGCTGGTCATCCCGGTATTTTTGTTACCAGAGATTTGGTGAGTCGGTCCTTTTGGTGGCCTACTTTATCTCGTGATGTCAGGAATTTTGTGCAGTCCTGTGGGACTTGTTCTCGGTCCAAACCCTGCTCTCGCTCTAGTGGATTGTTAATGCCACTGCCTGTGCCCAGGAGGCCATGGACCCATATCTCTATGGATTTTATTTCCGACCTCCCTGTCTCTCAGAGAATGACTGTTATCTGGGTGATCTGTGATAGATTTTCCAAGATGGTCCATCTTGTGCCACTGCCGAAGTTGCCATCCTCTTCCGAGTTGGTGCCCTTGTTTTTTCAGCAGGTGGTTCGTTTGCACAGCATCCCGGAGAACATTGTGTCTGACAGAGGAGTCCAATTTGTTTCCAGATTTTGGAGAGCCTTTTGTTCTAAACTGGGAATTCAGTTGTCTTTCTCCTCTGCATTTCACCCTCAGACCAATGGACAGACTGAGAGAACAAACCAGACTTTGGAAACTTATTTGAGATGTTTTGTGTCTGCTGATCAAGATGACTGGGTCTCATTTTTGCCCTTGGCGGAATTCGCTCTAAATAATAAGGCTAGTTCTGCCACTTTGATGTCCCCTTTTTCTGCAATTTCGGGTTTCATCCTCGGTTTTCTTCGGGACAGGTTGACTCTATGGTAGAGAGAATGCAGCAGATTTGGGATCAAGTATTGGATAAGTTGTCTCTGTCTCAGGAGAGGGCCCAACACTTTGCCAGCCGGCATAGGACTGATGGTCCCCGGTGTAAAGTAGGTGACATGGTTTGGTTGTCCTCAAAAAATATCCCTATGAAGGTTGAGTCTCCAAAATTTAAGCCAAGGTTCATTGGACCTTATAAGATTTTGGAAATTCTTAATCCCGTTTCTTTCCGTTTGGCTCTTCCAGGGACGTTTAAGATTCACAACGTCTTTCATAAATCTTTATTGAAAAGGTTTGCTGAGCCAGTAGTTCCTATGGCTACACCCCCTGAGCCTGTTTTGGTTGAGGGCACTCTGGAGTATGAAGTGGAGAAGGTATTGGATTCTCATGTGGCTAGACGGAGACTTCAGTACTTGGTCAAGTGGAAAGGTTATGGTCAGGAGGACAATTCTTGGGTGTTTGCTTCTGACATTCATGCTGAGAAATTGGTTCGCGCATTTCACCGGGCTCATCCTGATCGGCCTGGTGGCGCAGGTGAGTGTTCGGTGACCCCTCCCCAAGGGGGGGGTACTGTTGTGAGCGCTCTGGATCTGACTTCTGAGTTTGGGTTCCCCCTGGTGGCTGCTGATAGTAATGAAGCTGCTTTGGCTGACACAAGTCTATCAGCTGGGGCGATGATTGGCAATCAGGTATTGCTGACTGGGGAGATATAAGTGAGCAACCTTCCCATGATCCTTGGCGGTGGTTGTTTTTTCCTGTTTCCATTTGGAAGTCAGCTTGATTCTGCTTTGTCCTGCAACTTTCAGATAAGTCATTTGCTGTTTATTTCTGTGGCTTTTGTTTTTGTCTATCTCAGTTTTCTGCCCTTCTGGAGTTAGCACAGCCAGGTTCCCCTGCTGGGGCCTGCGCTGGACTCTGTTTCTCTTTTGCCACTGTTTATGTATTTTCTGTTCCCTGTTATTTCGGTATCTGCTGGTTTGCTACCAGTTCACGCCGGAGTTCTGATCTAGCGGGGGCGAGATCGTGTGGTCTCAGTATTTTTGTATCTCAGACGTGTTGGAATTTTGCTTAGAGTTTTTTGTGGGATTGGAGACAGTATTCTTTCCTGTCCTGTTCTATCTAGACAGTTTGGGCCCCAGCATTTGCTTACTCTATTTTCTGCCTGTGTTTGTATTTCATCTTGTCTCACCGCCAATATATGTTTGGGGGCTACCTATTCCTTTGGGGTTCTATTCCGGGGCAGTTAGCCTTCCCCTTTCTCTCTTTAGGCTTAGTTAGTTCTCCGGCTGTGTCTAGGCGTCTAGGGCACCGTAGGCACGTCCCACGACTGCTTCTAGTTGTGCTGTCAGTTTAGGGGTCTGCAATCCGCTAGTTACCAACCTCTCTGGGTGTCTGGTGGCCTGGTCTATTTTTGCTGCTGTCCTCCTCGGCTACCAAATCATAACAGAGAATACAGCTGAGGCCATATCAGTATGGGGACATAGGTGGCTCTATAATGTGTCAGTTTACTGCATTGGCTGATGCCCTCGTATCCGGTCCAAAACGAATGAGGGAACGCCTAGGCATAGTAAGTCTTGACAGGGAGGACGCTGCGTTACCACTAGAGGCAGTACGACCTGGGCACGTACTGAAGGCCGCAGGAAGAAGTGCAGGGAAAGTGGAGAATGTGGACTGTGGCCCTCTATGGTGATGTTGCAATTCAACTATATGTGCGCCAGTGACCAGAGGGGGTCCTAAGCAACGTAGAGAAGACCCTTAGGGTGCGGATAATGAAGAAACAGGTACACTGACAGTGGGACATTCTTTGTATGTGACGGGAGGCTAGGGTGTGCAAGAGCCATTAGTCTCAGCCACGACTATGGCCCTGGCTCACCCACTCACATCTGAATAGATGGAAAGACAGGGAACATACAGCCCCTTCATGTAGTATGGTGGTATAGAGGGAGCTAACATCATATGAAATCCAACAAGAATTTCGATCCCATTGTTAGTGTTCCATGCTTTTAAGTACTTCTTTAGTATATTCTAATGAAACCTAGAATACACCTTACTAGAATTTCCAATTAATTGTCAAGCCAACCACTAAGATGTTCCATTAGGAACCCTATACCCAAAATAATGGGCTTGAAAGGTAGTGGGAAAAGGTTATAATGAGTTTTGGGGTTTATGAAATTTGGGTGTAATATGATCACTTACTAGTAAATACTTGAAATGCTTGTTATCCATGATGCCCAAACGAATTCCTTCAGATAGAAGTGTGGAAAGAAATACTTTAAAAACAGATGTGGGATCCTTGTGTAATTGTCTGTATGATAGTTGATCCCCGAGTATGTTGGAGATTTCCCATGCATATTAGCTCTATCCATTATATCAATAGATTCTCCCCTGTCAAAGGGATGTACAGTATAATGATATAAGGATTAGATCTTGGTTAATGCAGAGCAGTTTTTTTGCAGGAGTCAAATTGATTGAGATTAGATTGTATAAGGCCTGTTTCACACATCAGGTTTTTTCAATCAGGCGAGTTCCGGCATGTTTTCTGAAAACCGGATCCGGTAAAAAATAAAACCGGATCCGTTTTTTTTACCATAGACTAACATTAGTGCCGGATCGCGCCGCATTAGCATGCGGCACGTCCGTTTTTCGCCGGATCCGGTGTCTGGTCTCAATCCGGCGTCTGGGAAAAACGTCTCATGTAACGTTTTTTGTCTCCGGCAAAAAGGCCGGATGCGCCGCTTCCGTTTTTTTTTTACAATGAAAGTCTATGAGCGCCGCAATGCGCCGGGTCCGGTTTTTGCCGGATCCGGCGTCCGGATCCGTTTTTTTTTGTCTGGTTTGGGTTTTGTAGCCCAGCCCACAGCCAACCTATATAAACAATGTTTGTGGGACCACCCTCAGCCATAACCATGCAGCCTGCGAAGAAAGCAGGAGGATGATATGGAGCCAGCCGCCGAGGAGCCAGCCGCATGAGAGGAGGACAGAAGGCCAGACCAGCACCACCACCAACAGCACGACCCCAAGAATCTGTGGCCATGATGCAGCCGGGACCAGATGCAAGACGGTAAATATCACAGACAAGCATTTTCAGCGAGGGCTACGCAATATCAATATATTCATGGCCCTTTTTTTCCTCTTTATTCAACAGCACAAGCCGGTCACTAGGAGCACCTACACCCCCAGGGCTCCAACAGATGCGGCTGCTGATGGAGAGCATGGGAGCAGAGGCCAGACGGTAAATATAACACACTACCCCTTCCAGCCAGGGCCATGCAATATCAATTGATATTGCATGGCCTTTTTTTCTCCTTATTCCACAGAACAAGCCGACCAAAAACGCCGACGCCAGCAGTACCACCACCACCACCAGCCCAAGAAGACCAGAAGAGCACGTCAGCAGACAGCAGACGGTAAATATCACACACTACCCCTTCCAGCCAGGGCCATGCAATATCACTTGTCTTTATTCCACAGCAGAAGACGGCCCTCAACGCCAGCACAGGACAGTTCAGGCAGTGAGGAGACCACAGCAGCAGACGGTAAATATCACACACTACCCCTTCCAGCCAGGGCCATGCAATATCACTTGATATTGCATGGCCTTTGTCTTTATTCCACAGCAGAAGACGGCCCTCAACGCCAGCACAGGACAGTTCAGGCAGTGAGGTGACCACAGCAGCAGACAGCAGACGGTAAATATCACACACTACCCCTTCCAGCCAGGGCCATGCAATATCACTTGATATTGCATGGCCTTTGTTTGTCTTTATTCCACAGCAGAAGACGGCCATCAACGCCACCAGCACAGGACACGTCTTCTTCTGGGAGCCCTCTGACGCATCGTCAGCGTTTAGAGGTATTTTTTTTTTATTGCACAATCACATCTGTTATTTATATATTAATGGCATTACTTTTTATTTATAACAGGAAATGGAACCTGAAGAGGAGCTCCCAGGTGAAGAACGAAGGGGTGGAGAGATACCCGAAGTGGGCTCGCAATTCGTAAGTTTCCTGCATGCATCGCTCAAACATAACATCACACTACACACAACACATAGAAAACAATTTAGTACAGACATCACACTGCACCCAAACACATATGCCTACATCCAAGCACATAATTTTTTTTTTTTTATAGTGTTCCGGAAATGGTGCTCGGCAAAGAGGTCCTCGCAGTGCCTCCCCAGTCGTCGGCGTGAGCAACGCGCGGTCACCATCATGTAAGTATTTTTTTTTTTAATTTGTTTTGGTAAACTTTTTTGTTTCACTTTTTTATTTACATGTTTATTTTTTCCTTGGTAGTTTGGAGACTATGTATATTTTTCTCGTTTTTCTTTAACAGCTTCATAGCGTGCTCCCGCCTCGGACGGTGAGGAGGGGTTCTCACGGAACCTCCTCATTGATCTGGTCCGAGAAAGGGAGCCACTGTGGAACATGGGGGACTGCAGCCATGCTGATGGATAGTGACCCGGCGCTCTGGGAGATCTTTTCACAACTCGTGACCGCTGGGAGGACCTCGACGCTCGGGCCAAGATTGAACACCGTAAGTATATACAGTTCAGGTTGCTGGACTCAAAGCTGTGTTCCCAAACTGAGTCCTTGTGGCCCCACGGTCATGTTTTCATGATTTACTTTTGTGCAACACTGGAAATCCTGAGAACATAACCGGTGTGGTCTGTTAGGACTGGAGTTTGGGAAACACTGATGTTGTATATTAACCAATGTTTGCTATCTCGTTTCAGGGGACAGAATTGTGAAGCGGTGGTGGTCTGTGAGGGATCGCTTCAAGAAGGAGTTCAACAAAGAGATGCGGCCCCGAGTGGATCTGGAGGACGCAGGAGCACATACAGGTACGCTGAAGCCCTGTCGTTCCTCCGGGTAACAATGGTCACCAGAAGGTAAATATTACCCACCCCAAGTTTTACAAAATGATAACATGTCTAACTAAATTTTTTTTTCAGCCAGGGGCATTCAATAACAGTATATTAATTGTATTTTTTCTCTTTATTCCACAGAACGGTGACCAGCACTAGGGCGCCCGCAGAGTTGTACCCTTCTGGGGCGATCCCTCAGGAGACCGGCACCCAGGGACCCTTTGACAGCCCCGGCCAATCCGCACTTTCCCAGACACATGAGCCCTCTGTCCCCTCCACCAGCACTGCAGCATCGTGGCCGAGTGCATTGCATGAGGCTGCTGGTCAGGAGATAGATCTCCCTTTACCCCACCCTTCTGCCGCCACCTCTAGTACACCTGTGGCTACTGGGCGGCAGAGGGGTCAGGAAAAGAACTATGCGCCCGAATTCTTGCATCTTAATGCATCATTTCAGAACTGTCTTAAAGTCTTGTCAGAGCAAATGGCTGCAGGCTTTAATCAGCTCAGCTCCAGCATTCTGGAGCTTAAAACACTTCTGCAAATGATGCATTCAGAAGCAAGAAGTTCGCCAAACCACAGTTTTTTCCGGTCTGTAGCCGAGCGCATGGATACGCTATCTCCTAGCCAGCAGATGCATGTAATGCATACGTGCCACGGTGCTCTAGCGCAGGTTACCTCCCAACCTACACCCACCCCAGTCGTTCCTCCCACACCTGCCCCCCCTCCAGCCACCGTCCCTCCTCCCCCTCCCATTCAAAACCAACAACCTCCCCAATACCACCAACCTCCCCAGTACCAACAACATTCCCACTTCCAGCAACCTTCCCACTTCCAGCAACCTCCCCACTTACAGCAACCTCCCCACTTCCAACAACCTGCCCAATACCAGTTCCCAACCACATCTGCTCCTGTACTACCTCCTCTCCACCACCTACCTGTTCTGGCTCCCACCTCTCCACCCATTCCATTTCTTTTTCAACCCCTTCACCTCTTTTACCTGATCCTTCCCCAACACCATCCCAGTCTGCTCTCCACACTCCCACTGTCGAAGGGTCCCACAGCCCCTCCAGTAGTATCTCCACCCCACAGTACACAAACCTGTGATTTTGTGTTTAATTAAATTTTTATAAAAACAAAAAAAATTATTTTCACATTGAAAAAAATAAAGTTTTTCTCATTGAAAACAAGAAGTTAAACATTTTTGACATTGTTAAACATTTTCAAAAAATAAAAGTTTATTTGGTTGATTAAAATGGCTGTCTGTCATTTATTTCTAAGGTTAAATAAAGGTAAAATTTATTGGTTATACAAAAGCAGGCACATAACTTTGGGTAAAAGGTAAAATATTTTTACCTTTTGTCCAAAGTTGTGTCCCTGGTTGTGTAAAGTATTTAACCTTTCAAACAGAGTTCTGTACCTTGTTGGGGATTACCTAACAATGTACAGAACTCTGTTTAAAAGGTGAAATACTTTGCTAATACACAACCAGGGACACAACTTTGGACAAAAGGTAACATACTGTACATAATACACTACAAGGTAGACAACTTTGGTTGTCAAAGGTAAAATAAAGGTAAAATTTATTGGTTATACAAAAGCAGGCACATAACTTTGGGTAAAAGTAAAATATTTTTACCTTTTGTCCAAAGTTGTGTCCCTGGTTGTGTAAAGTATTTAACCTTTCAAACAGAGTTCTGTACCTTGTTGAGGATTACCTAACAATGTACAGAACTCTGTTTAAAAGGTGAAATACTTTGCTAATACACAACCAGGGACACAACTTTTTACAAAAGGTAACATGCTGTACATAATACACTACAAGGTAGACAACTTTGGTTGTCAAAGGTAAAATGTGGGTACAGAAGGTACAAAGGTCACAGAGCAGTTTATTAAACTCTGTCATCCTGCCAGTCTACTCTTCCTTCAGGGGACATAAAGTATTCAGCAAATTTGTCCCTCATTCAGGAAACAGTCACAGAAGTTCTATTGGTAACGTTCTGGTAATCATGCAAGGTGGTTTCTTCACAGTGTTCCTCAATGGAAATCTGTTCCTTGCTGATGACAAAATTGTGTAGAACCACACAAGCTTTGATTACCTCGTCCACAGTTTCAGTTTTTAGGTTGATAGCGGTCAATAGAACACGCCATTTTGCTGTCAGAATCCCAAAAGCGCACTCCACCATTCTACTGGCTCTTGTGAGGCGGTAATTAAAAATTATTTTGGTGTGTGTCAATCCTCTGCTGGAGTACGGTTTTAGCAGGTGTTCTGACAGCTGGAAGGCTTCATCCCCTACACAAACAAAAGGCATTGGTGAGCCAGAAGTTTGAGGCAGCGGTCTAGGGTTGGGAAATGGAAGTTGTTTCCATACAGCTGACAGCCCATTGCCCATTGCTGACAGTTTGAAAACTTGAGAGTCATTGGAGCGGCCATAGGCACCAATATCTACAGCAATAAATTTGTATTCTGCGTCAGCGATGGCCATGAGGACAATGGAGAAATATTTCTTGTAATTAAAATATTCGGATCCAGATCCTGCTGGCTTGACAATCCTGATATGTTTCCCATCCACAGCGCCCAGGCAATTAGGAAACTGACATATTTGAGGAAACTTTTCTGCAATTGCAATCCAACTTTCTGTTGTGGGCTCTGGTAGAAATTCCGCAACTAGAGAGTCCCAAAATGCACGGCATGTGTGCTTCACAATTCCAGAGATGGTGGAAATCCCAAGTCTGTATTGAAAATGAAGTGAGGAAAGAGATTCTCCAGTTGCCAGGAATCTGTGTATAAACAAAAAAAAAAGAGTTTAAAATCACAGCATTACATACCACACATCAGCTTTAACAATTGGAGATACTATAAAAATACATTTATTTTATAGTATCTCCAATTGTTCAAACTGAGTCAGATGGCCGTATACAAACTACCAGCAACAACATTCCAGGACAAGTGTGCTCTGAAGCAAGCATATGCAATAAATATGGCTTACTGAAGAGTCACCATCAGACGCTCCGCCGGTGAAATGGAGAAGCAGCAATAGGTGTCCGATCTTCTTATGAGGTCTCCAACACGCTCCACCAACAAATCAAAGTTCTCCATTTTCATTCGAAGATACGCAAAAAATTTCTGAGGGTTTCCTCGTAGCTCTATGTACAGTGTAGAAAACACCCCACGTGTCATTCTCTGGGCTGTGATGGGGTGGATCCAGAAACGGCGTCGTCGACGTTGTCGCTGCAGTCTCTTTTTCTCCTTCTTCAGAACAATCGCTTTCAGACAATTCGCCTCCGCCGTGAAATCCACCAAATTCTTCAGAATGTTTCCTATTACAACGTCCATCTTCAGCAGAAACTTGCTCTTCTCTCCAACCGGCACTTGCTCCTATACAACAAGATGAGCTATAGGAACAGTGTATATATGGGTTTTCAGTAGTCAATCATGTTTTTAACCCCAAAAAGGGCGTTTTTAAATACTGGATCCGGTGTAATCCGTAAAAAAAAAACGATACACCGGATGAGACGGATCCGGTTTTCCGCCAGATCCGTTAGAATAATCCGGCAAAAAAAGGATCCGTTATATCCGGTTTTACATATCAAAAACCGGATCCGGCGATCAGGCGAGACGCCGCTTCGCGCCTGACGCCGAAAAACTGATTTGTGAAAGAGGCCTTAGATTGTATGGAATCTAAATATTTAAGGCCTGTCTCTCTCTCTTGACTCTAAGCCCTTACTATGACAACTTTACAGCACCAAAGTTCTGTTCTCCATCGATTTCTATGGGGTACGGTTCAAGTTCAGGTAGAGTTCTGGTACCCAAACCGATCTTTGGATTAAAGTTCGCTCGAACCCGACAAACCTGAACATCCACGAGTCCGCTCATACCTGTTCATAAGTTATGTTTACGAACAGAGTGAAATTTTATTCACAGCCGAGGTGTGAAACCAACAGAAATTTTCAAATCCAACATTTCGGCATTTATGCCTTTATCAAGGATATCTAATTTCACTATTTTCATTTCTACCTGAAGTGTCTTATCTGTGTGCCGAAGGTTATTATCCAAAGTAGTCTTAAGTGTTCCTTCAGTGCACCCATTCCTGCATATTTGTGCAAAATTTCTTACTATTTTCAGTGTATTTCCAGAGTGAGTTTTTTTTTGTTTTTGTATTTTCTTCCTACTCTGTGCTTGGGTTTTTTATTGAAAAATAATCATGTTTGTTATGATTAGTTCTGCAATTACTGGTAATTAGAACAGATCTAGGACGACAGTTGGTTTGGATATTAGGATGGTCTGAGAATCCATGTTTTGAAACCGAACCATGGTCTGTAGTAAAATCCAAATTGTCCATGTCCGTGGAACTAAAAGTCACCGATTTGGAATGGTGTTTCCTGGCAAAATTTGATTGTTTCTTGTAGTTTTTTATACTTGGTGGAATATATTTGTTATTATTTATCCACTCTTTGCACCAGGTCTCTGCAACTTTTGTAGTCCATAAGGTCTTAATTTTTATTTTTTTGTAATTCAGATGAAAAATCCCTCTCACATAGTTTTTCTAATTAAGTCATTAATATAGTAGTTAATATTTAAAAATAAAAAAAATAGCACACTGGTGCTCCTAGATAGAAAGCTAATGGTAGCTGCAAGTGAAAAAGCAGGCTCTGTGCAAATCCTGCTGGACAGACTGTGTAAAAATATAAATGGTCAAATTCACTGCGCTTACTCCTATGAATCTAATAGTCACTGGGGCATATGGGGTTAATACATAGAGGAATAAATTAGATCAATACCTCGTCCCTCGAAACGCGTTGGTTGAATCAGACCCTTACGTGCTTCCGTCCTTATCAGTCACGTGACGTCACGCTCTCCGGCTTCTTGCTAGTTTCAGTTTCTGTCTCACAGCGGCAGCTCTTCCGGCCCGAGCCCGCTGCTACTTTTTCTATCTGCACGCACATTTACCAGAGGTTCTCTGTGTACCTGACGCCTGTCATACTCACGTGTGGACACTCTCCAGGCTCCCTTCATTACAGCACCTCAGCAATTCAGCAACATCTAGCCCAGTAAGTGCTCACAGTAACTGTCTTTCATTGGCATATCTAGCACAGCAATTCGTTGTATTGATCTTATATATTCCTCTATGTATTAACCCAATATGCCCCATTGCCTATTAGAATCAGAGGAGTAAGCGCAGTGAATTTTACCATTCATAGTAGTTAATATTGTTACGCCTCAGCAACATAAATGGGACCTTTGTGGGTCACAGCTTTATAAACTATACTAGATTTCTTTAACCCCTGTGGAGAAACGAAGTCAGCGGGTGCTCTCGTCCTCTGGCCCAGCTGACTTTAGCAAGACTGCATGGACCAGGGCTCATACTACTGAATGCCTGCTCTCTCTCCAAATGAGCAAAAACTACACAGACAACGCAGGGTTAGAGTAAAACAGTGTGGCAATACTTTATTGAACCACGACACCCAATAGCAAACAGAACAATCCCAGCAATTACCCCAAGATGGTGCACATTACAGGGTCTCACCCTTCTGCTGACTCACCGGGATAATGGTAGATGTCCGAGTTCCCAGGGTCGCTACTACACCTGTGATATGCATGCAGAGAGGAGGTAACTACAAGTGTAGGGAGATAGCCGAGAGCAGTCATGTGTTCTTTCAGCTGGATCCGATGTACCCACAGCTGAGATCCTGAAGAGTGACACCAACCAGAAGAAAAAAAGTTTCTTTTATACCAGAGGAATGTGATCTATTTTTAGATACACCCAGTGTCCTTCAGTTCACCCTCACAGCCTTTCCCTATATACTTTCGAAGTCAACAAACTGGTTCAGAATACAATGCACAATTAGCATATCAGCAGACATCAACAGTCAAACATAAATGCACACTATGGTATATGGTATATAGGCTTGCAAGTCACTGTTACAGACTTACACAGTATGTTATATGGTATACCAGCTTGCAAGTGAATTCTTCTTGGTTTGCAAAAACATGGTTGTCTGGGAAATTAAGATACAATCTGGTTTCTTCACAACCCCTTTAGTCCAAAATGTGGTTGGCACGTTAAGGACAAGGCCAATTTTACAATTCTGACCACTGTCAATTTATGAGGTAGTAACTCTGTAACGTTTCAACAGATCCCGGTGATTCTGAGATTGTTTTTTTCATGACATATTGTACTTCATGATAGTGATAACATTTTTTTCTAAATGACTTGCTTTTATTTGTGAAAAAATGGAAATTTGGCAAAGATCTTGAAAATTTTGAAATTTCAAACTTTTAATTTTCATGCCCTTAAATCACAGATATATGTCACACAAAATAGTTAACAAATTACATTTCCCACATGTCTACCTTACATCAGCACAATTTCGGAACAATTTTTTTTTTGTTAGGAAGTTATATGGGTTAAAAGTTGACCAGTGATTTTTAATTTTTCCAACAAAATTTACAAAACCATTTTTTTTAGGGACCACATCACATTTGAAGTCACTTTCAGGGGTCTATATGATAGAAAATACCAAAAAGTGACACCATTCTAAAAACTGCACCTCTCAAAGTGCTCAAAACCACATTCAAGAAGTTTATTAACCCTTTACGTGCTTCACAGCAATTAATGGAGAGTGAAAGGAAAAAAATTAACATTTAGCTTTCTTTCACTAAAATGTTACTTTAGACCTCAATTTTTTTATTTTCACAAAGGTAACAGGAGAAATTGGACCCCAAAAGTTGTTCAATTTCTCCTGAGTACGCTGATATCCCACATGTGGGAGAAAACAATTGTTTGGGCGCACAGCAAGGCTCGGAAGGGAAAGCGCATCGTTTGACTTTTTCAAAGCAAAACTCCCTGGAATTGAGAGCGGATGACATGTTGCGTTTGGAGAGCCCCTGATGTGCCTAAACAGTGGAAACCCCCAAAAGTGATCCTATTTTGGAAACTAGACCCCTTAAGGAACTCGTCTAGATGTGTGGTGAGCACTTTAAACCCCCAAGTGTTTCAGAAAAGTTTATAATGTGAAGCCTTGAAAATAAAAAATCCATTTTTTTCCACAGAAATTATCTTTTAGTCCCATTTTTTTATTTTCACAAGGGTAACAGTAGAACTTGGACCCTAAAAGTTGTGCAATTTCTCCTGAGTATGCTGATACACCATATGTGGAAGAAAACCATTGTTTGTGCGCACGGCAGGGCTTGGAAGGGAGAAGTGACATTTTGGAATGCAGACTTTGATGGAATGGTCTGCGGGCATCATGTCGCGTTTGCAGAGCCCCTGATGTGCGTGAGTTGTGTAGTGTTTGTCAGGTCATCACAGGTCAGTTGTGTAGTGTTTGTCCAGTTGTCGTACATTAGTTGTGTAGTGTTCATCAGGTTATCATACGTCAGTTGTGTAAGTCAGAAATTAATTTAGTAGTTCAAGGATGTGTCGTACAGTCTGAAGCCTTCTTTTATACACAGGCCAGGTTTTTCAGGGCAGGTGTCGCATTGGTGTCCCTGCGTATTCCCCTTCTGTAACACATTCGTCACCTCTTTTGTGACTTACCTTTTTTTCCCGCTTTGAGGGACCTCCCCCGGGAAATGTTGGCATGGTACAATACGAGCACCTTCAGTTCCGTAAGTACTGGGGCACGCTCCTTCGTGACTGCTAAATATCAGGGCCTTAATCACTACCTACTTGAAGGTTTGTGACAGCAGTAAAGCATTGTGCATTGCCGTCTGTACGATGTGCAAAGACAGCTTCTTGTACCACATCTTGGCCTTTCTCAAAGCACTGTGCGGCTGTAGGACTTGATCAGAGAGATCAACGCCCCCCTAATGTTTGTGTTGCACACCAGTACACAGTCTGGTGTGATGTCCTGTGTAGAGGTATCTCGTACAGTGCTGATGGTGTTGCCATCACCATTTATGGTGGTCAAGAAAAAGACATCCCTCTTGTACTTGTTCTTGACTACCAGTAGGTGGTCACTATATTGGGCTCTGCTGTCACCCCTTCTGAGCATCTGCCCAATTAACATGTTCGGGAGGCCTCTCTGATTTTTACGGACAGTACCGCAGGCTGCGATATCTCACACAGAGAGGGACTTGAAGAGTGGGATGTTGGTATAAAAGTTATCAGTTGTGGTGTAGTGACACCTGATGCAGCTAGGGGGCGCTGTGTATGGCCCTCGGGATATGCATGGAGACATGTCATGGATGGACGGTATGTATCGCAGAGATGGGTGGCTCTGTGATGGAAGCCTGGATATGTTTGTTCAGCAGATCTACTGCTGAGAAGTTGTGCTGTGTATTGGGAGGCTTCCAGGTGACTAGGAGAGCTGGGTGGGTCCAGTCACCTACAAACCCACTCAAGGGGTATGTGTTTGAATACCTGGGATAAAACCTGTATATAATAGTGTGTTGGTAAAGGACCTGTGATGAGGTCATGACCAGGTGACCTAACCATGTGATCCTGACCTCATCCGTGGGTGGGGTTACACCTGTAAAAGCCAGTGCTGTGCACATGAGAGGAGACCATGGTGGAGGCTGGGAAATGTCTCTGACGTCTGTCTCAAGGGATTCTGTCTGAGACTGGGAAGTGTCTAAAGGGGAGTCTGGCTGAGACAAGTGAAGAGTGTGTCCTGCACAGGGCTGCCTGGAAGGTCTGCCGTGTTGGAAGATTCCTGGAAGCACGTGGTGAGACTTGGAGCTTGGTAGCCAGGGTGTTGGACTGGGGTCCTGAATAGCACCCGGACAGGACACATGTGTGTGCAGAGCCTGTGACGGTCTCACACTGAGAACCATGCGGTTCTATTGAGTTTGGCTGGAGTCAGCCTGGAAAGGACTGTTTTGTTACAGTGTGTCGGTGCAGCAGAAGCGAGTCCAGACCACCTGGGAATGGCACCTGGCGGTCCCTGCTGGCTTGCAGCCGCTTAGTTAAGCCTGTCCCAAGAAAGGATGAGTCTGGAATCAGTGATTAATCCAGAATGGAATGCATTTATGTTTGTTATGTTTTGTTACCGGATTTAAAGAGACAGTAAAATAGCGATTTTTTTGTACATAATGCCTGTGTGTTGCCTCGTTACTGCGTGCCCAGCCTCAGCCTACCAGAGCGAATCCCTACAATTGGTGCTCGAATGCGGGCATACGCAGTGAGGTCAGGCTGTTTTTTTGTGTGGATGTTTTTTTTTTACTCTGCATAACAAATGCGAAGGTGACAAGAGGCTGGCTGTAACCCGGTGGGGTTGCGAAGGGGACAAGCGGCTGGCTGTGACTCGTGGGGTCACGAAGGTGACAAGCGGCAAGACAGCGCAGCGTGCAGAGTCTGGTGGTAGCAGGAGCTACAGTGACTTGCAGCAAGAGGTTCTGCAGGAGCTGCAGTAACAGCCACAGCAGCTTATGAGCAACATCCGGAGGTGTTGGTGGTTCGTGGCTGCAACGGGAGCAGTGGCAGTACCCGCACGAGCTGGTGTGGGAATAGGACAGTGTGAATCAGGTTACACAGTCTCTTAAAGGGCCAGTAACAGCCCAAAAGAAATAAAAACTGCACTGTGGGAGCTGTGCCCAAGAAAACTGTGGGGGAGTCCACAGGGTGTATCCCAGAGTGGGGTGGTGGCCAAAAAAAGGGAGGTAACCCACCAGCAGGAATGGGAGGTAAAAAGGGGGTGGAGTATCCCAACAGAAAAGGGGAGGCGACTTCCGATGGTTGCCAGGGGCAATTGTGTTATGTATGTCCAGTCTGTCAATCGAATTATCCTCCAGGTGAGAGGCTTTGTGTGTGTGACCTGCTAATGAATGGTGAGGAGGAGGTACACGGACTGGTCGATTCAGGAAGTTCGGTGACCCTAGTGAGGACTGCACACAATGACTTTATATCCACAAGAAAGATCAAGGTAACCTGCATCCATGGGTCCACTAGAGACTATGTAGAGGTCTGTGTGATACTAGAGACGGTTATGAACTGTGATACCCTTAAGGCAGCTTTAGTTCCAAACTTAGCTTGTCCTGTAGTTATAGGCCGGGACTCTAGGCTGTTCTCAGAATTGTGGGAAGGGGGAGGTCCTCTACAGCCACTGAATGGAGGGATCTGTACGGTTGGGGCGAGGTGTATTAGTACGGTGACACATCCCAAGGCTGACGAGTCGGACGGTGACACAGGAGGAGGGAATGCGTCTACCCGACTTGCTGACCTGATGTCCTCTGAAATGTATGACAACAGAACCCATGACAAGGTGGTAGATATGACCTCTAGAACGGACACCCGGTTAGAGGGTAACGGGAGGGGCCCCGAGAGTGACTCCTGTACAGACTGTGACTCGACCGCAAGGGAAAGCGAGTACAGTAAGGTGGAGCCGAGTAAAAATGGCCGATCTTCCTCTCGCCGCAGGGGCCGCGGAAAGGCGGGACAGGCTACATCCTCTAAGAAGAGAAATGATGAGGAAGAGTCAGGGTCAGGTACTGGTCAGGTGACTGTCCTTGATAAGGAGGCAGAGCTGGAGCTCTCTGAAGTTACCGGGAGTCGTGAGACAGTTGAAGATGCTGATGCCGGAACAGGCGGAACTCTGAAGAAGCAGAGTGTGGGTGGGAAAGAAAGCCCATCTGAAAATGTAATTGAAGAGGTAATGGTGCGACATGTGCTGGCTAAAGGAGAGCAGGACCATGAGATGGAGCTGCTTAAAGAGTCAGTGAAAGAGGCAGTTGTGCAAGAAGTGAGTACGCTTCCAGACCCTGAAGAGCCGGAGAGGGTGGAGCCTCAAGAAACGTTGACGAGGTCAGATACGGAAGGCGCTAACGCTATACAGTTGGAGCAGGTGCGCCACCTGGAGGCCGAGGTTGCGGCCATAAAGCGGAACATCGCTAACAAGTTGTCTAGTGAGAAGCAAAGGTCTGCTGAACTAGAGACCCTTAAAGAGCAGATCCAACAAGAAAGGGTCCTGAGACGAATAATTGAGCACAGAATGGAGGAGCTGGAGAAGGAAGTCTCTAAGCTCAGAGAGGCCCAAGTGAAGCATCAGCAGGAGCTTCTCCGGAGGGAGGAGGAGTGTCGCTGTTTGGCAGAGGAGCGAGATAGAGTTCTCAGACAGCTCAAGATAAAGGAGGAGACTAGTGCTCAGCTCCAGAAATCCACGGGAGAAGAGATCCAGCAGAAGTGCCATGCAGATGGATACACAAAGGAGATCGACGTCTTGGAAAACCGTACTAACGCTCAGGACGAGGAGGTACAACAGTCTGTCCAAGAAGGTGACGGGTCCGTTTTCAAGTGTGTAATAGAGATACCTGAAGACAGGCGAGAAGTGTGTGCCATTAAGGAGGTGCATGAGGCCTTTAGGAAGGCAGTAGAAGCATGCAGTGTGAACTGGGTGCCAGAGATGAAACAGTTAGTCATACTGTCGACTAGGGAAGTCACGATGAAGCGGGTGGCTATCCTGAGGGACATGCACCTACATTGTCTCCGCACGAAACAGGTGATCCTGTTGAGAAATAAAGAAGTCGCTCGACGTCTGGAGCAAGCAAGAAAGACTCAAAGTCAGCTTGGGTTAATGGAAGACATCATTCAAGTGCCCAGAGGTCTGGTGAAGAAGGTCATCGGAAGACTCGGGAAAATAATGCAGGAGATGGTGAATAAGTCCGGTGTGACGAGAGTCAGGATTCCGGCTGATGACGAAGTCCAGGTAGTGGCTAAAGATGGGATGGTTCCGTTCCTCGTTGTCGGATCCAAGGAGAGCCTTGAGAATATCCGGATGCTCCTGGAGTATCGTGTGTCCTACCTGAGAGAAGTAGAGCAGTTACGACTTGAGAGGGACCAGGTCAACAGAGAGCTGCAGGAAATGGAAAGAAGATGGACGCCACCTTCAACCCGTGGTATTGAGAGGCGAAGAGGTTCGCTTAAGACGAGAAGTCCTCAAGCTGGAGATAATACAGGAAATAGGTCGCCTGATGGAAGAAGTAGAGATAGTGATGCCTCAGTTAGCTCAGTGATGAGTGACCTAAGTAGTAGAACCTATAGTGGAAAAAATGGAAAGGACGCAGACCAGACAGGACGTATGGGTGCAAGTGAATTGCGACGCCGTACTGACCACTGGGGATGCGGGTGGTCTGACAGGGGGGCGTCAACAACAAATGTGACAGAGTCGGAGGACGGACGCCTAAAAAGTAGATCAGTGGCAGGGCCCGACTTAGAGAGACGGTTTGACTGGCAGAGACGACCGAGAAGGATCTCTGGTCGGGTAACATGTGTCCACCCTCCTAAGGTTGAACAAAGGGGGGAGGTATGTGGTGTAGTGACACCTGATGCAGCTAGGGGCGCTGTGTATGGCCCTCGGGATATGCATGGAGACATGTCATGGATGGACGGTATGTATCGCAGAGATGGGTGGCTCTGTGATGGAAGCCTGGATATGTTTGTTCAGCAGATCTACTGCTGAGAAGTTGTGCTGTGTATTGGGAGGCTTCCAGGTGACTAGGAGAGCTGGGTGGGTCCAGTCACCTACAAACCCACTCAAGGGGTATGTGTTTGAATACCTGGGATAAAACCTGTATATAATAGTGTGTTGGTAAAGGACCTGTGATGAGGTCATGACCAGGTGACCTAACCATGTGATCCTGACCTCATCCGTGGGTGGGGTTACACCTGTAAAAGCCAGTGCTGTGCACATGAGAGGAGACCATGGTGGAGGCTGGGAAATGTCTCTGACGTCTGTCTCAAGGGATTCTGTCTGAGACTGGGAAGTGTCTCAAGGGAGTCTGGCTGAGACAAGTGAAGAGTGTGTCCTGCACAGGGCTGCCTGGAAGGTTCCTGGAAGGTCTGCCGTGTTGGAAGATTCCTGGAAGCACGTGGTGAGACTTGGAGCTTGGTAGCCAGGGTGTTGGACTGGGGTCCTGAATAGCACCCGGACAGGACACATGTGTGTGCAGAGCCTGTGACGGTCTCACACTGAGAACCATGCGGTTCTATTGAGTTTGGCTGGAGTCAGCCTGGAAAGGACTGTTTTGTTACAGTGTGTCGGTGCAGCAGAAGCGAGTCCAGACCACCTGGGAATGGCACCTGGCGGTCCCTGCTGGCTTGCAGCCGCTTAGTTAAGCCTGTCCCAAGAAAGGATGAGTCTGGAATCAGTGATTAATCCAGAATGGAATGCATTTATGTTTGTTATGTTTTGTTACCGGATTTAAAGAGACAGTAAAATAGCGATTTTTTGTACATAATGCCTGTGTGTTGCCTCGTTACTGCGTGCCCAGCCTCAGCCTACCAGAGCGAATCCCTACACAGTGTAGAGGTGATAACCTTGATCCAACAGTGGGTGCACCAAATCTCACACAATTTTCCCACTCATTCCCAGTACAGTAGGGCATTCAGGGTGCTCAATCCATGTGTCATAAACTCTAAACCTGTGGGTGTACCCACAAGTACTTTCACACAGCTTTTGAGTTTAATTCCGTACCTGTCCCTCTTACTGGTCAGGTACTACAGGAATTTGAGCCTCCCCTTGAAATGGATTAGGGACTCATCCACACAGATGTTCCTTTGGGGCACGTACAGTTCAGCAAATTTTTTGTTGAAGTGTTCGATGACCGGATGATCTTTGCACAGATGGTCAAAGTTGGGGTCATCTTGGGGAGGACACCATGCATTATCATTATAATGCAGGAATTTGTGGATGGCTTCAAAACGTGTCCAGGTCATGACCATTCGGAACACTGGAGCATTGTATAAAACATCAACCCTCCAATATTACCAAAGTTTTGGCTTCTTCAGTATCCCCATTTGAAGGACCAGGCCCCAAAACTTCATTTCAACTGCGTCTACAGGAATCCAGTTAAGAAATGATGAATCAGGTTTTGTGCCAAAAATTGGTGAGAGTACAAAATAGTTTGGCCCACCATGAGGTTAACAAAATCCTCAGAGAAAAATACTTTGAAAAAGTCTATTTCTGTGTGTCAAACTTAATTCCTGATTGTGCAAAAAAATCAGGAATCAGTGGCTCATTTTTGGGGGGCAAGGTCCATACGGGGTCAGTAATGAGGGCGCTGATTAACCTTCTGTCCTGGGGCGTCTTTGTGGTGGTTCAGCAGCACCGGAAGAGGAGGAGGAGGGGGAGGACGAGGAGTCAGAGTCTGAAAAATAAAGAAAGGTTTGATCCTCTCCCTCACTGTCAGTGTCGAAGTCAAGGAAAGCGTATGCCTCCTCCACTGAATAGCATTTTTGGGACGAGCGGGACATTTTTTTGTTTTATGTTTGTGATGATTGTGTCAGTACTTTATTAAGTTTGTGTGAGAGAGTGCTTGGCGTAAACTTTTTTTTTTATAAGAAAAAGATAAAAGAAAAAAAGCAGCAACCAGGGAGAGAAAAGTCAGTGAAAAAAAAAGTGTAAAACAGCGAGCATGAGTGCTGATCAGTGAATTGCGTCACTAATCAACGCTCGGCGGCTGCTGGATGTGCGCACGTAGGTGGTGCAAAGGGGTGGAGAAAAATTTGTAAGTAAAAGAAAAGCGTGAAACAGCGAGCACAAGTGCTGATCAGTGAGTTGCATCACTAATCAACGCTTCACGACTGCTGGATGTGCGCATGGAGGTGGTGCAAAGGGAGGGTGGAGGGGGTAAAAAGAGAGGGAAAGAGGAGAGAGGGGGATTGAGGTGGATGAGGAAATATCAGGCTGGGATCAGGGATCAAAATATTTACAGTTGTCTCTTTCTTTTTTTCTTTCTTTTCTCTTCCTTTTTCTCTCTTCCTTCTTCTCTCTTCCTTCTTCTCTGTTCTTCAGGAGCAGCGATTGTGATGTCACAGGCTTCTGTGGCACCACAATGCTCAGCACGGCCCACAATCGGACAGCGTGACTGTCATGTATAGTGTACAGTTCCTATAGCGTCTTGTGCTTGGGTGCGAGGAAAACACAGGAGACATAGGTTGATATGAAATGACTTGTATTACTTCATACAAGCATGCTGAAAAGTTCACACAGTTTGCAGGAACAGCGACAGGAGACACAGCAGGCCAGAGTAACTTCAAGCACTACAATAAATCTCCAAAGCAGGTTCAGGATCTCTTCTCTGTACTGTAATTCCTCTGCAAACATGGATTCACCAAACAGCAGGTTTCCAGAGTCCAAAAGTGTTCCAAGGTTCCTCAGTAGGGAATAGCTGGAGTACAAGTCCAAGGCTTCCAGGAGTCAGGTCACAGACTGACTGAGGCTTGATTCAGGAGCACTGATTGTTCAGCTGAGGCTGCTTAAGAAGCAAGAGGGAAGAATCAGGGCGGGAACATGAAAACTGGAAACTCCATATTAACTGAGGGCAAGAGCTGCAGAAAGACAGAAAGCAAAATGGCCGACGGAAAACTGAGTTTCAAGGAACATGTCAACAGAGACAAAGAACCTTACATTACTCCCCCCTTAGGGACAACCTCCGGATGACCTCAGACCAGGCTTGTCAGGGTACCTCTGATGAAACTGGCGGAGCAGGCGAGGAGCATTTACATTATTGACTGGTTCCCATGAGTTGTCCTCCACTGGGTAGCCCTGCTATTTAATCAAATATTGCAACTGATTTCTGTACAACCTGGAATCTAGAATCCTTTCCACCATAAATTCTTCCTGACCATCGACCAGCACTGGGTCAGGGCAAGGAGAAGAACGTCCAGGAAACGTATTGGGTGTTGCAGCCTTTAGTAGGGATACATGAAAGACAGGGTGGATTCTCATAGTTCTGGGTAGTTGAAGACGACAAGCAACAGCACTTATCTTATTGATCTTATAAGGTCCAATGTACTTATGTCCCAATTTAGACGATGGAATCTTTAATTTAAGATTTCTGGTTGACAGCCAGACCAAATCTCCTACCTTGAAAGCTGGTGCTGGTTTACGAAATTTATCTGCTGCTTTCTTGTACCTTTCCTGAGCCAATTCTAGATTTTCCTTTAGAAGATCCATATTCTTTTGTAAAGAAGTGATTCTTTCAGCCACTGCCGGCAAGGGCGTATCTATGGGAAATCGAGGAAGAATGTTAGGATGATAACCTAGATTGGAGTAAAAAGGAGACTGCTTAGTGGAGGCGCTCTGAGAGTTGTTATAAGAGAACTCAGCCAGTGGAAGTAGATCCACCCAATCATCCTGTAGGTGGCAGATAAAACAGCGGAGATACTGCTCCAGGGTCTGATTGGTTCGTTCTGTCTGTCCATTAGTCTGGGGATGAAAAGCAGAAGAAAGGTTTACTTTAATGTCCAATGCTGCACAGAAATTTTGCCAAAACCTTGAAGTGAATTGCACCCCTCGATCCGAAATGACCTCATCCGGTACTCCATGTAAGCGAAACACATTCTTAATCATCAAGTCTGATGTCTGTTTTGCAGTGGGTAAGCCGACACAAGGGATAAAATGAGCTGCCTTTGTTAGACGGTCAACCACCACTAGAATGGTGTTCTTCCCTTGAGAGGTTGGTAACTCCACAATGAAGTCCATAGAAATGGATCCCCACGGGCGGGACGGGGTGGGAAGAGGTTGCAACAGACCAGTTGGTGAGGAGCGAGGTGTTTTGCATCTTGCACAGACTTCACATGAAGTGACATAGTTTAAGACATCTTTCCTGTAAGTGGGCCACCAAAAGAAACGAGAAAGAAATTCTGTGTCTTTAGAATTCCCCTATGCCCGGCTATCTTGGAATCGTGGATGAGTTGCAATACTCTCAATCTGACTGTTTCAGGTATATACAGACGTTGTCCCTGAATCCACACACCATTCTTAAAGACAAGACTTACGTCCCTTGGGGGTTGAGCCAACAAAGAATCCGCATGGTATGCTTCCTTGATGTCCTTAAGTAGGTCTTGATTATGAATCACTCCCAGGAATCTAGAGTCAGGAAGAATAGTCTTAGGAGGAGTAAGTGGACGTGTCTCTGCTGAATGAATCCTAGAGAGTGCATCAGCCTTTCCATTGCGCGATCCTGGTCTATAAGAAATTACAAAATTAAATTGGTTTAGGAAAAGATTCCAGCGAGCCTGGCGAGGAGTCAGGCACTTAGCCGACCTGATAAATTCAAGGTTACGATGGTCTGTCAGGACGACTATTTGCTGTGCAGCTCCCTGAAGAAGGTGTCTCCATTCCTTGAAGGCGGCAATAATGGCCAACAATTCTCTATTGCCCACATCGTAGTTCCTCTCAGCCGAAGACAACTGCTGGGAAAAGAAGGCACAGGGATGCAAGACATTCTTCTCACCTGTTCTCTGAGAGAGTATAGCTCCAACGGCACAGTCTGAAGCATCCACCTCTATTATGAAGGCAAGCTCGGGGTTGGGATGTACTAAGATAGGTGCGGTGGTAAATTTATCCTTTAAACAGGAAAATGCTTCCTGAGCTTGCGGGGTCCAGGAGAACCTAGACTGTTTCCGGGTAAGTTGGGTGATAGGTGACACTACCTCAGAAAAATTCTTAATGAAACGTCTATAGAAGTTGGCAAACCCGATGAAACGCTGCACCTCCTTCACATTTCTAGGAATTGGCCAATCCTTGATGGCTTAGGTCTTGCTTCCATCCATACTAATCCCTTGCGTAGATAGTACATACCCCAGAAATTGAATTTCGGTCCTATGGAATTCACATTTTTCAAGTTTGATGTAGAGATGGTTTTGTCTTAGGCGTTCTAAGACCATTCTCACATGTCCATGATGTTCCTCTGTGGAGTTAGAAAAAATTAGAATATCATCCAGATAAATCACCACAAATGTATCTAGGAGATCCCTGAAGATATCATTCACGAAGTGTTGGAAAGTGGCTGGGGCGGTACTCAGACCAAAAGGCATAACTAGATATTCAAAGTGTCCATAGCGTGACCTGAAAGCAGTCTTCCTTTCATCCCCAGGTCTGATACGGACCAAGTTATAGGCCCCACGGAGATCCAGTTTAGAGAAAATTTTGGCATGCCGCACTCTCTCCAACAACTCAGGGATAAAAGGCAATGGATAACGGTTTCTAATAGTAACCTTATTGAGTTCCCTATAGTCTATGCAGGGTCTCAGAGATCCATCTTTCTTCTTCACAAAGAAGATGGGTGCACCAGCGGGAGATGAAGAGGGGCGTATGAAGCCCTTGGCTAAATTTTCGTCTATATAATCCTTCAAAGCTTTTAGCTCGGGCCCCGCTAGGGGTAGATCTTACCAAAAGGTATCTCGGCTCCGGGTAATAATTCAATTGGACAATCATATGGCCGGTGAGGAGGAAGCTGATCAGCGTTCTTCTTGTCACATAAATCGTCATAGTCCTGGTATACAGCTGGTAGTTCAGGGACTGACATGGTTCCTTTAGGAACAGAGCAAGCTGAAACTCCTTGACTCATCTGTTTCTCCGGAAAGTGTAATTCCTTGGTCTCCCAGTTAATCGTAGGATTCTGCGCCTGCAGCCATGGTAGCCCTAGAATGATGGGAAAGTGGGGAGAAGAGATAAGCAAAAAAGACATTTTCTCCTGATGATCTTTACCCATAAGGACCCTCAAAGGCTCTGTTTCTTGATCCACTGGTCCAGAAGTCAGTAGAGAGCCATCCACAGTCTCCATCTGTACTGGAGTAGCCTTCTTCACTGAACGTATCCCCTGTTTCAGAGCAAAGGAGATATCCATAAAATTTCCACTTGCTCCTGAGTCGATCATAGCAGAGCTAGACACCCAGACTGAGTCAACCCAGAGTTTGATGGAAAGGAAGCAATGAGAATTGTTTCTTTTACAACTCAGCTGGGACACCACTGAGGAAACTTGAAAAATTGCAGCGTTTATACCGTCATCATCCCCAGAACTAACAGAGTTTAAGTCCGAGAAATCAAGATCTCTTGCAGCAGATCTCTCTGGAGCCTGAGGCTCGGACATGACAGAGCTCCTCTCGCAACACTCACAGTGAATGACTGCTGCAGTAGTGTTACGAGAACGGCTGGGGCAGTTTATAATGAAGTGCCCTGACTTACCACAGTAGAAACATAGATTTTCCTTTATACGATGTTCTTTGCGTGCTCACTAACCCGTCTTTGTAAAGAGTCCACCTGCATGGGTTCAGGTTCTGGTTCCCTTGTGATCCTACTCAAAGGTTCCTTAGCTGAGGAGGGAGGTAGTAAAAGGTTAGTGCGATTATTTTCGAACCATCTCTCTTGTCTGCGTTCAGTCAGACGAGCATCAATACGGATACAATAGTTAATAAAGTCACCTAACGCAGTGGGAGGGTCGGCACGAGCAAGTTCATCCTTAATCAGTAGAGACAACCCTTTCCGAAAAATAGATTTTTTAGCGGAAGTGTCCCAAGTGGTATCAAGAGCCCATCTCCTGAAATCCAGGGCATATTCGGCTACTGAACGCTTACCTTGGCGCAAAGTTAACATGGCTGCTTCAGCTGTTGCACCTCGATTGGGGTCATCAAACACCTGCCCCATGGCTGAAATAAAAGCATCAAGGTGATTCAAACAATCATCCTCAGTCTCAATCAGAGGGTTTGCCCACATCAAAGCCTTATTGGTAAGCAACATGATTATAGTAAGCACTTTGGATCGTTCAGTGGGAAATTGTGAAGCATGTGCAGAGAAAAATAAATTGCATTGATTAATAAATCCCCTGAATTTCTCACGTTCACCGCCAAAACGAAAAGGAGGTAATTTGGGGATCCCAGAACTTGGGGTTATGGCAGGAGCCTGGGCTCGTTCCTCTAGAGCCTCAGTCCTGGCTCGCAATTCCTGGGTAGTCTGTCCAAACACTTGCAAATTATGATTAGTGAGGTCCTGTAGGCTTGCAAAACGGGTTTTTAAAGTCTGTACATCTGAAAGGATTGTATCAGTCACTCCGCAAAGTTCCTTTATGCGGGCCTCCATCTTCCAGATCTTTTAAGGCAGAGGTGCTGGAAGGAGAAGAGGAAAGGGAAAAAAAAAAAAAAAAAAACAATAGTGTTTACCTGTGGTAACACTCCAGAGTAAAATTTTAAGGGAATGCGCTCACCTGGAATGGTTGTGAGAAGTCACAACCACTGTCATCACATAAGGTATTAAACGGACATCTGATATCCACAGTCACAGCAGACACGGCTTTCCCAGACCCAGCAGACACTAAACATTGGCTCCTGAATCTTGTCATGTATAGTGTACAGTTCCTATAGCGTCTTGTGCTTGGGTGCGAGGAAAACACAGGAGACATAGGTTGATATGAAATGACTTGTTATTACTTCATACAAGCATGCTGAAAAGTTCACACAGTTTGCAGGAACAGCGACAGGAGACACAGCAGGCCAGAGTAACTTCAAGCACTACAATAAATCTCCAAAGCAGGTTCAGGATCTCTTCTCTGTACCGTAATTCCTCTGCAAACATGGATTCACCAAACAGCAGGTTTCCAGAGTCCAAAAGTGTTCCAAGGTTCCTCAGTAGGGAATAGCTGGAGTACAAGTCCAAGGCTTCCAGGAGTCAGGTCACAGACTGACTGAGGCTTGATTCAGGAGCACTGATTGTTCAGCTGAGGCTGCTTAAGAAGCAAGAGGGAAGAATCAGGGCGGGAACATGAAAACTGGAAACTCCATATTAACTGAGGGCAAGAGCTGCAGAAAGACAGAAAGCAAAATGGCCGACGGAAAACTGAGTTTCAAGGAACATGTCAACAGAGACAAAGAACCTTACAGTGACAGCAGCAAGGGAGATTAGGGTGAGTGTGAAAAAGAGGGGGCTAAAAAGGAGGAAGGATGGAGAAGGGAGAGTGGGATTGGGGTGGATGAGGATAGAACAGGCAGGGATCTTCTTACAGATGTTTTCTCTCTTCTTTTTTCTCTTTTCTTTCTTCTCTAACAGCAGGAGCAGCGAGCAATTGTGGTGTCTCAGGCTTTTGTGGCACCACAATGTCCAGCACAGCACAGATCGGACAGCGTCACTGCCCTTTACAAATCGTCAGCTACTATTAGGATGTGTAGGGCGGTCACAGAGTGGTCACACTGCGTCTGTGTGCTGTGATCGATGAGATCGATGTCATCAGCGCGGGTTCAGGAGTTGGCTGAAGTGACAACAGCGTTCCTAGGCACGAACCTAGGGTAGATGCTCTTGCAGCTCCAATCCTAGGCAGGTCACAGGGCGGTCACAGCGCGGTCACACCGCATCTGTGCCCTGTGATTGGTGCGATCGATGTAATCAGCGCGGGTTCAGGCGAAGCCTTAGAGCACCATTCTTAGGCTGGGACATAAGTGTTTCAGGCAATCTGGCTTAATTTCTTAGCCAAATACCAAAGTCCCAGTATATAATAAAACTAGGATCTACTAGAGCATATAAATAAATTTTTCCGAAAAAGTTTTTTTGAATAAACAGATTCAACTTTATTTCCATAAAAATTCATTATCAAAACATATAAACACCAAAAAGGATGCAAGGTCTAACTCTAGGGACATTTCGGACTCCTTTTACATCAAAGAATGAAGGCCTCATGTATACTCATTCACATATAACTCAAGTAATGTGTCTCTGCTAATTACCTTTTTCCAAGACCTGGATGAGGTCACTGCTCTCTGCCCTCTGTTAAATGTGGCCAATAAACTCAAATGTGGATTACCCCAATTTCCTAACACTAATCAAATGTCACACCACTTGAATACATCATATGGTGGGATCATTATCCCGTCTTGTGTAAACGGCAAATGGGAAATCCACATCCAGTCATATAATAGCCACAGGCTAGCCTGACCCGGTCCCATAAAGGGCTGGAAAAGTCTAAGCTCTCGTACACATAAGCACCCTTGGGCTGTTACACGGTTATGAGTATCATACCTGATTCTGGCAGTAAGATGACAAGTATTAGGAGTCCTGTCCCATCTGCCCTGACGTGCACGTTTCGCCCAGCTTCTTAGCCTGCGAGGATTGGATGGGTTGTTACCAACATCTGGTGAGAATTTCATGTCAATAGCACCTTTAGAAATGTATTTACTTAGAAAATTGGTGACATGTTCAATACTTATTTCACCTGCTGTATATTCCATGCTTTGGAATCGGATGTATATATACTGTATGTTCACTGTGAGTTCCTCAATAATTAGCCTAGTAGTGAAAACAGCCATGGCCTCGTCCATCACTCGTCAATCAATTGTGTAATTAACCTGACTATTGGAGGCAGCGGAGTGTTGATTCTTGACCATTGGTACCAGCCAGGAGAGCTGCATGATTCCCCAGCTGTGTTCTCTTGGCAAATTGGTAGCACCAGTGAGATCTGCATGATTCTCCTGGCTGTCCTACTGACAGCTTTTATTGGACCTTGTAGTGGATGGGCAACCAGTGCAATGACTGGCACAGGGAAAAAGCATCGGTGTAGCGGTTGGAAAGGAATATGATCGTGGCTGCTGCATTAAGGATGGATTGTAGACAGGAGGGTTTAGCAAGGGGAAACCGGTTAGTAGAGAGTTGCAATAGTCCAGAAAAGAATGAATAAGAGAAACTGTGAGTTTTTGCAGAGTCAAAGGTAAGAGCAGTTTGAATTCTAGAGAAATTTTTGAGGTGTAGGTGACATGAGCAAGCAAGAGATTGGATGTTGGGGGTGAATGAAAGATCTGAATCAAATATGACCCAGAGACAGTGGGCATGTTCCTGGGGAGTAATGGTTGAACCACCGTAGGAGATCTGTGTAATTCCCCAGCTGTGTTCTACTGACAAATTGGTAGCACCAGCGCATAATTCTCTGGGCTGTCCTCCTGACAGCTTATATTGCACCTTGTAGCAGATGGGCAACCAGTGAAATGACTGCCACAGGGAAAAAGCATCAGTGTAGCGGTTGGAAAGGATGCAGAATATGGTTCAAAATGGCTGTAAGTCTGTTGTCTTGCCACCGAATTACTTACTCTGGAGTTATAGTTTGAGAGTGGTGGGGACCTTGAGCAGCATAACGGTTAGCAATCATAATGTCTATCGAATCCACTGATGTGCGAATATGGGCCCATGAATCTTCGCTGTCATTTTGTCTTGTCATCAATATTTCCTCCTCAGCATTTTCCCTGTGGTGATCTCCTCTGGTGGGTGTGAGTTGCTCATTGGATATGCACTTTAGATCTGGAATCTGTGTGGACCACTGAGTGCTGTTGATTTCAGCTAGATAAGGATTACACAACATCTTTCAGATGCGAATACAATTAAACACTTTGGCAGCACTCGTCTGTGCCCGCCCAGAAGTGCAGTAGCATTATAAGGTCATCACACCATGCTGGGACCTCATCGCTTTGCTGCTGTCACTGGCGCTGCAGTGCAAAGGAGGCAAGAACGCACTGGAAACAGTAAGCACTCCAGGAGGAGCCAAAGATTAAACATCTAATTGTAGGAGGAGGAGGAGCTGTTTGGGGGTAATGTTATGGGAGAAGCTGAGTTGGGAGTGGGGAATATTACACAGAGGAGCTGTGTGTAGGAGAAAATTACACAGAGGAGCTATGTGTGTGTGAATATTACAGAGAGGAACTGTGTTGGGCAACATTATGGAAAGGAGATGTGTTGAGGGATATTACAGAGATGAGATGTTTAGGGGGACATTACGGAGAGCGCTCTGTGGGGGAAATATTAGAGAGGAGTTGTGTGGGGGGACCTTATTGAGAAAGGCAGTGTGGGGGGACATTATGGAGAGGGGCAGTGTGGGAGTGACATTATGGAGAGAGACAGTGAGGGAGGGATATTTTCTGCAGGAAGCAGAGTAAGGGGCAATTGTGTATTTGGTGTTGCAGCTTGGGAAATATATTCAAGCGGTAGTATAATGATACTTCTATTTTTAAGGGCACTGTGTCGGCACTGTGCTGCTGAATATGGAGAATAGGGAAGTCTGCAGAGACGAGCTCTGGGAATAAAATCTCATCATGGCATCTGTACTACATGGAGACAAAAATGGATGGGACCTATCAGAGACAACACCTTGAAGGTACCTGGATGAAATGTTTGCTCATGATCCTTCCTGCATCTCATCAGTACTGTGGTTCTTGTATGGTCCACAGTCTGATGATGGCTGGTAACAACATCTTCCAGTACCTCATTATCATTGTTAAGGACATACTAGGAGTTTCAGGTTTACGTGATACAAGTGTATATGGGGCTCACCTGAAACTGCAAATTATCCCTGTACCAAGCTTGGTGATGTATTCATGTACTGATGGTGGTTCTGATCATGTAGAAATCCATACCATGCTTCATGTTAAAACTGAAAAATCCTCAAAATTTAGTTTTGAGATTATAAGGATAATTTACAGTAATTAAGTTTTTGCTCCAAAAACTCAGTTTAAGTTTGGGTGTGTTCACGTTGATTTTTTAGAGCTGAAACTCTCAAAATCATTCTCAAATACTCAAAACATCTGCAGATGTATTCATGTAAATATCCCTTTACATTTTGTTGCGGCCCTTCAGATTGGTTCAGTATGACAATCTGGTTCTTGGACCATAAATTTGTGCACCCCTGAGCTAAATGATTGACTTGGGCCTGCAGTTATGCACCTACATCTCTTCTTCATGTAAATTTGAGCGAAAGCACTGATAGGTGTCACTTTCTGGCTGAGCCTCCTCTTGGTTTTCACTATTTTCAAAGTTTCTTGGTGAGATTTTGCCTTGTGGTCTGCAAAAATCACACATGAGAATAATTACATTGTTTCCATGTTTAAAACCATCAAACATTTCCAAGCATTTCTAATAAACCAACACCGCAGGAATATTCTCAATGATTTAAACAGAAAACCAGAAATAATTAACTTGTTCTGTGGAGTGACAGATCACACTTCTCTATCTGTCATCTGATGGTGAAGTTTTGAGAATGCCAAAAGAACGTTACCTGCCTGACTGCATTTTGCCAGCTGTAAAGTTTGGTGGAGTACCGAAAATATTATAGGGTTGCTTGGCTGGGCTTGACTTCAGCCCCTTATTTCTAGTGAAGGAAAATCCTCGTGCTTTAGTATATAAGAGATTATTATTAACAATTGTAACTGTCAGCTTTTCAGGAACAGTTTAAAGAAGGGCCTTTTGTACCCAATGACTGTGCCCAACGAAAAAGATCCATAAAGACATCATTGGCGGAGTTGTTGAAGAACATGACTGACTGCACAGAGTCCTGACCTCAACCACATCACAAATATTAACTTAATATTAATATAAACTTGAATGGAGATACTGAGTCAGGCTTTCATCTCTAACATTGGTTTCCGACCTGAAGGATCACTATGTCCAAGGTACAAAAAAACACAATCCAAAATCTTGCTGAAGAAAAAATGAGAAACTACAATTTTTCTAAAAAACAAAAAGAACTCTCCAAATGAGCATGATTAGTCGTAGTGCAATTGTATGCAAATAAGACCCAAAACAAATAAGCTGTCGAGCAGACTCCAATAAGTAATTAAGCAACAGGAGGACCTGAGTCAAAACTTAAAAAAATAGTAAATTTTATTAAAGTACACGCCCCCTGAGGAAGCAACTTGTTTGTGAAACGTACGTTGGGGACAGCTGGCCGGCGCACTGTTTTGACTGCAGCAATGGGTATGCTTTGAAACTTTTTTTTATTATATTCATTCTCTTGAACCTTGGCACTTTGATAATCTGATGTGCATTTGTGGCATCGCTTTTCCTCATTGAAATCCACGCTACCTTACTACTTTTTCTCATACCTTGGTGAATGTTCTATCGGGGGAAAATCCCTGCTGCATTCTTCCCTCAAATATTATGATCATTATGGAGTTATTTTCTGCTATATCTTTGTACTATTGTATTGTTATTTCAATGCACATCTATTTACAACTCCATTTAGACACATTGGTCTGTTTCACTGGAATTTTTTAATTTTTTGCCTTATTACATTTAACAAAGCAGGCCACTGTGTTTTGCTTGTATGACTGTCTGACTACCCTATACACATCTCTGTGCAGTCCGGCTGGCAGTTTTTCTTCGGGTATTTGGTCATTGTACCCCCCTCTTTTCTCTTTTACCCATCTACTTTGTTCATTTTAATGTGTTCTGTCGCTTTTTTTTTTGTCTTTTTGTACTTTAATAAAATTTATTATTTTTTGTAGTTTTGACTCAGTTCCTCCTTTTGCTTAATTTTTCTAAAATGTTGTTTAGCCCCAAATGTTTTCATTTTCACAAGGGTAAAAGGAGAAAATGTACCCCATAATTTGATGTGCAATTTCTTCTGAGCACATTGATACCCCATATGTGGCTGGAAATTACGGTTTGGGCACACGGCAGGGCATGGATGATAAGGAGCGATATTTGATTTTTGGAAATTTGGCTGTAATAGATTGTGGACACCATGTCACATTTGCAGAGCCCCTGAGGTGTCAAATCATTAGAAACCACCCACAACAGTAATTCAATTTTAGAACTTACAGTCTCAAGCAAATTCATCTATGAGTGTGTTGCACTCACATTTGCTTTACAGAATATTCTAACACTGGGCCATGAAAATGAAATATTATGTTTTTGTACATTAAAATGTGGCTTTGGCCCAAGTTTTCAAATACCAAAAGTGCTAATGAGAGAAAATGGAAACTACTGTTTAGGCACAATACAAAGTTCAGAAGAGAAGGAGCACCCTATTGGAGTGCAGATTTAGCTGGAATAGTTTACATAGCCATGTCACATTACCAGAGCCCCTTATGTGTCAGGACAGTCGAACCCCCCATAAGTGACCCCATTTTATAAACTACATCCTTCAACTAATTTATCTAAAGTTGTAAAGAGCATGGTGTCTCCATTTTACAAACTGCCCTCACCCCTTAATTATACCATTGGGCGATGCAGAAAAATAATTACATTTTTTCCACTAAAATAAATAAAATGAGCGTTTAATCTGGACTATTACTTTTAAAATGTGTAAATTTTATATTTGGCCTTTTCAACGATAAATCCGTGAATATAACACACACTTGACGTTATATATAGAGATGAGCGACTTTGCCTTTTTTAGGGTCGAGTCTGGTTTCATGAAACCTGACTTTCTCAAAAGTCGAGTCGAACGAAATCGGCCGACTATCGTGAAAAGTCAGAGGTCCGACTGAAACACGAAACCCAATGCAAGTCAATGGGGAAGCAAATTCGGCAGGGAGTGGAGGACAGTAAACACACTTACAGTGCCCATTTCAATGCCAACGACATCAATTCTTATTACTTAAGCTTGGCAACCTTCATTTACTTTATAATAATATTACGCATTGAATACTGGGGGATATTTGGCTAAAGTTGTGGGGGGGTAGGGCTGGCTACAGGTTTTGGTGTGCCCCGGGCCAAAGAGTGTCAGTGCGCCCCTTTAACACATACCACAATTCATGATGCTCAGATCTGGCACACAAATATAGGTATAGTACAATGACAAAACTTCACTTCTTACATGACATGACTGATATCTATTTTAAAATCTACAATAGCTCAAAAACCGGACAGTATAGTCCTCCATACAGTATTATGGCCACCACATAGTGCGCCATACAGAATAATGAGCCCCATATATTGCTCCATACATAATTGGTCCCATATAATGTTCCATACAGTATATGATGAGCTCCACAAAATGCTCCAGTATATCTTGGTCCCCATGTAATGTGCCATACAGTATAGGACGATCCCCATAGAGTAGAATGAGCCCCACATATTGCTCCATACAGTATAATGAGTCGCATATAAAGCTCCATACAGTATATGATGGGCCCCATATATTGCTCCATACAGAATGGGCTCCATATAATGCTCCATACAGAATAGGCCCCATATATGCTCCATATGATGCTCCATACCCTATATCATGCCCCATAAATAATGAACCCCATATGATGCTCCAGTATATGATGGGCCCCATGGATGATGCTCCAGTGTCTTATGGGCCAATATAATGCTCCATATACAGTACAGACCAAAAGTTTGGACACACCTTCTCATTCAAAGATTCTTCTGTAGAATCACAAGGAAGGCATCAAAACTATGAATTATACATTACATGTGGAATTATACATTACACTTTACAAAAAAGTGTGAAACAACTGAAAATATGTCTTATATTCTAGGTTCTTCAAAGTAGCCACCTTTTGCTTTGATTACTGCTTTGCACTCAGAAAAGGTGAACGGATGGACTCTGCATGCCTGGTTCCCACCGTGAAGCATGGAGGAGGTGGTGTGATGGTGTGGGGATGCTTTGCTGGTGACAGTGTTGGGGATTATTCAAAATTGAAGCGGTGAGCGGTCCAGCTCACCCCAAACCATCTCGATTGGGTTCAGGTCTGGTGACTGTGGAGGCCAGGTCATCTGGCGTAGCACCCCAACACTCTCCTTCTTGGTCAAATAGCCCTTACACAGCCTGGAGGTGTGTTTGGGGTCATTGTCCTGTTGAAAAATAAATGATGGTCCAACTAAACGCAAACCCATGGAATAGCATGCCGTTGCAAGATGCTGTGGTAGCCATGCTGGTTCAATATGCCTTCAATTTTGAATAAATCCCCAACAGTGTCACCAGCAAAGCACCCCCACATCATCACACCACCTCCTCCATGCTTCACGGTGGGAACCAGGCATGCAGAGTCCATCCATTCACCTTTTCTGCATGCAAAGCAGTAATCAAAGCAAAAGGTGGCTACTTTGAAGAACCTAGAATATAAAACATATTTTCAGTTGTTTCACACTTTTTTGTAAAGTGTAATGTATAATTCCTCATGTGTTAATTCATAGTTTTGATGCATTCAGTGTGATTCTACAATTTTCACAGTCATGAAAATACTGAAAAATTGCTGAATGAGAAGGTGTGTCCAAACTTTTGGTCTGTACTGTATAATGGGCCCCATTTATAATGCTCCAGTGTGTAATGGGCCCCGTAAATGCTGCTCCAGTGTCTGATCTGCCCATTTAGAATGCTCCAGTATATGATGGGTCCCATAGATGCTGCTCCAGTGTCTGATCTGCCCCATTTAGAATGCTCCAGTATATGATGGGCACAATGGATGATGCTCCAGTGTCATATGGGCAAAAATAATGCTCCATATATAATGGGCGACATTTATAATGCTCCAGTGTATAATGGGCCCCGAAAATGCTGCTCCAGTGTCTGATGTCCCCCATTTAGAATGCTCCAGTATATGATGGGCCCCATGGATGATGCTCCAGTGTCTTATGGGCCAATATAATGCTCCATATATAATGGGCCCCATTTATAATGCTCCAGTGTATAATGGGCCCCATAGATGCTGCTCCAGTGTCTGATCTGCCCTATTTAGAATGCTCCAGTATATGATGGGCCCCATGGATGATGCTCCAGTGTCTTATGGGCCAATATAATGCTCCATATATAATGGGCCCCATTTATAATGCTCCAGTGTGTAATGGGCCCCGGATATGCTGCTCCAGTGTCTGATCTGCCCCATTTAGAATGCTCCAGTATATGATGGGCCCCATGGATGATGCTCCAGTGTCTTATGGGCCAAAATAATGCTCCATATGTAATGGGCCCCATTTATAATGCTCCAATGTATAATGGGCCCCATAGATGCTGCTCCAGTGTCTGATCTGCCCCATTTAGAATGCTCCAGTATATGATGGGCCCCATGGATGATGCTCCAGTCTATGATGGACCCCATATATCATTCTTCAGTGTATAATGCTCCCTATATATTGCTCCCAACATTAAAAAAAATGAAATTCCTCTCCTCGCTGGGCACTGCTCTACTCTGGACTCCTTAGCGTCGCCATCTTCCAGCTCTCTGCACTTGGACTGTTTAGGCAGAGGGCGTACAGACGTGAAGTTATTGCACTCTCTGACCTGAATGTCACAGTCAGGAAACGCGGAAGACGTCACAGCGGTGGAGCAGGGAGAGGTAAGTATGGCAAGTGTTGTGGCCCTGAGCAAGAAGGGGGGCCCACTCGTGGGCGACGGCACTGGCACAGGGCCCCTCATAGTACGCCGGTGTGTCTGAAGGTGAGTGGGCCCCCCACCATCAGAGACACTTTTGCGTACTATGAGGGGCCCTGTGCCAGTGCCGTCACCCACAAGTCGGCCCCCCACCTGCTCAGGGAACCGGCACTTGCCCGGGTGCGCCAGGTGCTGACGCCGGCCCTGAGGGGGTACAGCCCAGTTAGGGAGTGGAAAAACTGGCATATATTGAGGTGAGGCTGGACGTTCAACTGCTGCAATGGAGGAATTGGAGAAGTCGGGAGGACATAGCGAGCCATTTTGCTTGTAACCTATGTGTCATCAGGGGAAGGTGGTACAAAATCCTTTGAAAGCCAGGCATGGTTCATTTTAATGAAGGTGAGATCACCAACATTTTGGGTCGACAGCCGGGTCCTTCTTTCTGTCAGGATTGATCCAGCTGCACTGAACACTCTTTCTGATAGCACACTACCAGCAGGGCAAGCGAGCTCCTGTAAGGCATATTGTGCCAATTCAGGCCAGGTGTTCAGTTTACAGGCCCAGTAGTCAAAGGAGAATGAACGGAGAGGGAGAACATCGATAGGGGAGGAGAGATAATTTTGAACCATAGTTGACAACTGCTGTCTCCTGTCTGTTGCAATTGATTCATTATTACCAGTCTTGTGAGCGTTACTCGAGAAATCAGTCCACAACATGGTCATGAAACCCCTGTCTCCAACGCCACTTCGGCTGTGTGCACCCCGAACACCTCTTCCATTTGGCCCAGTACAGCTCGTGGTAGAACCTGCACCGCTGCTGTGTGCTGGGAATGCCTCTAACAAACGGTTTACCAGAGTTGCTTGTTTTTTCGCCTATATTAGCTCTAGGTTCTCTTGTGGCATGATGTTCTGTAATTTGCCTTTACAGCGTGGATTGAGGATGTTGGCCAACCAGTAGTCGTCATCCTTCATAATTTTGGCAATGCGGGGGTCCCTTTTTAGGATCCGCAAGACATAATCACACATGTGGGCCAATGTTCCAGGTGTCAATGATGCACTGCCAGTGGTGGGTGGAGGAGCACTTTTTGCCAAATCCACATCCCTACAGTCACGCACAAACCCTGTACCTGACCTTGGCAAGCCAACATTTTCTCTTGCCCCTGAGAAGCATCCTCCTCCCCAAAATAATCATCCCCATCATCCTCCTCCTCCTCTTCCTCTTCTTCCTCCACCTTGTCTACGACAGTTCCCTGAGCAGACAACGGCTGACTGTCATCAAGTCTTCCCTCCTCAGACGCCTGATCCTTAATGTGCATCAAAGTTTGCATGAGCAGACGCATAAGTGGGATGCTCATGCTTATGATGGCGTCGTCTGCGCTTACCAGCCGTGTGCATTCCTCAAAACACTGAAGGACTTTACAGAGATCTTTCATCTTTGACCACTGCACACCCGAGAACTCCATGCCTGCCCTCAAACTGCCTGCCCGTGTATCCTCCCATAAATGCACTACAGCCTGCCTCTGTTCACACAGCCTCTCAACCATGGCATGGTGGAGTTCCACCTTGTTGCAACGTCTATGATTAGGCGGTGCTTGGGGAGGTGGAGCGATCGCTGCAGCCTCTGCCTTTGACTGGAGTCTACGGGCGAGCGATGGATGTGCGAGCACAGTCTTCGCACTTTATGGAGCAGGGCTGTTAACTCCGGATAATTATTTAAGAAGCACTGCACCACCAGGTTCAAGGTGTGAGCCAGGCAAGGTATGTGTCTGAGTTTTGCCAGGGCTATGGCCGCCACAAAATTACGGCCGTTATCACTGACTACCTTGCCTGGCTCAAGATGTATTCTGCCCAGCCATGACTCAGTTTCTCGCTGCAGGTAGTCGGCCAGTACCTCCGTGGTGTGTCTGTTGTCGCCCAAAGACTTAATTTTTTAAACAGCCTGCTGATGCTTACCACTAGCTGTTCGATAGCGGGACACCTCGTGTGCAACACTGGCAGCTGCGGATGGAGTGCTCGTGCGACTGCGCTCTGTCAACGAGTTTTCGCTTCTGGAGGAGGAGGAGGAGGGTCGAACGCCTACAGCCAACTGTTGCCTATACCATGGGCTAGGCAGCACTGTCCCACCGCCGCTGTCCCCTGTGGACCCTGCATCCACCACATTAACCCAGTGCGCAGTGATGGACACGTAACGGCCTTGTCCATGCCTACTGGCCCATGCATCTGTTGTGAGATGCACCTTTCCACTCACTGATTGTTTGAGTGCATGGACAATGCGGTCTTTCACATGCAGGTGGAGGGCAGGGATGGCTTTTCGAGAAAAGAAGTGCCGACAGGGTAGGTCATAGCGTGGGACAGCGTAGACCATGAGGTCTCTGAACTCTGCGCTTTCAACCAAACGGAAGGGCATCATCTCTAATGAGATCAGTTTGGCAATGTAGGCGTTCAAAGCCAGTGTACGCCGATAAGAGGATGAGTACTTTCTTGTCCTACTCAGAGTGTCTGCTAGGGTGAGCTGGACTTGAAAGCTGCATATGGGGGAACTAGAGGTGGACATGACGGACTGAGAGGGGGTTGATGATGGTGGTGGTGATGGCCTAGATGCAGTCTTTCGTTGCAAAAACATTGTGATTCCCTGACTGCTTTGGCCTTGCGACGACACCTCAACATTTCTTGCTGGTGGTGTGCTAACCGGTGGGCTTACAGTGGGGGAAGCGATGGAGCTTTGCTGGCTAACTTCAGTCAGAGCAGGTGCACATGTGCTACCTGAGGTTTTGTAGTCCGTCCATGCTTGCAAGTGCATGTTCATTAAATGTCTAAGCATGCAACTGGTATTCAAATTTTGGAGATTTTTCCCTCGGCTAAAGGTCCTTCCGCACTTCTTACAGATAACCTTTGCCTCATCAATAGGATTTTGGTCAAAAAAGTGCCACACTGCACTCTTCCTACTATGGTATAAATTTTCAGGGCTTGCACGCTGTGCTAATTTGATCATCTGGCCAAGCTGTCCTGCAACTCTTTTTGCTTTTTTAACACCTTTTTGGTCTGCTACGGGCCTGCCAGATAACCCCAGCTACGATGTCGATACCTGCTGTGGATCCTCCTCCTCTTCTGAGCTATTGCCAGCGGCACCCTCTTCCCCCACTGGATGCCAATCCGGGTCAACAACTGGGTCATCCATCACCTCCTCTTCAATTTCATCTGCACCTTCCTCTGTATCACCGTGTAAGGTGGTATAGTATGCAGGAAGGGGCACCTGAGTTTCATCAGGGTCACATTCTGGCTCAGTAGACTGCGAGGGCAATGTAGTGCCCTGGTTGAATGTACCAGCTGACTCATATAGCAGTGGCTGTGCATCAGTGCACTCCATGTCAGATTCATCTTGGACTGGGGAATTCATGATTTGACTTGATAACCCAGGCATGGTATGTGAAAAGAGCTCCATGGAGTAATCTGAAGTGTGGCCTGCTGCATCCTTCACTTTTGGTGGGGTGAAGGACACAAGGAAAGGGGTTGTTCCTGACCAGAAGCCTGCACTGACGACTCAGTGCTTGGAGTTTTTGAAACTTCAGAAGAGGAGGCGATAGAGCTGGAGGCTGTTTCGGCAATGTAAGCCAAAACCTGTTCCTGATGCCCTGGCTTTAAAAGCAGTTTACGTACTCCCAGAAAAGGGAGCTTTCCAGGCCTTCTGGAGCCAGACGATGACGCAGGCTCAACACCTCCTGCCTTAGGTGCTATTGTGCTTTTGGCACTACCAGCAGATGAACCACCACCACCATCAGTACCAGTTGGCCCCCCACGCCCACGTCCGTGGCCTCTTCCACCATACTTCCTCATGTTTGTGAAAATGTACCCAAAATACCAGCAGATATATGATACTGTATCAGAAGCGTACAGCTGTATACGGTGAAGGTGAAAAATTTAAATCTCCGTATATATTCTTACAGGCTCAGTATGGATTAGACAAGAGTATAAAAAGTAGAAAAAGGGTAATGTATCAGAAGCATACAGCTGTATACAGTGTTGGGGTAATTTTAAATCTCCGTATATATTTCCAGAGTCAGACACAGACTCTCACAGGCTCAGTATGGATTACACCAGAATCTAAAAAGCAAAAAAGTGTACTGTATCAGAAGCGTACAGGCGTATACAGTGCTGGGGTAATTTTTAATCTCCGTATATATTTCCAGAGTCACACACAGATGTTAATAGGCTCAGTATGGATTACACCAGAATATAAAAAGTTGAAAAAGGGTAATGTATTAGAAGCGTACAGCTGTATACAGTGTTGGGGTAATTTTAAATCTCCGTATATATTTCAGGAGTAACACACAGACGCTCACAGCCTCAGTATGGAGTAGACCAGAATATGAAAAGCAGAAAAAGTGTACTGTATCAGTAGAGTACAGCTGTATACAGTGTTGGGGTAATTTTAAATCTTCGTATATATTTCACGAGTAACACACAGACGCTCACAGGCTCAGCATGGAGTAGACCAGAATATGAAAAGCAGAAAAAGTGTACTGTATCAGTAGCGTACAGCTGTATACAGTGTTGGGGTAATTTTTAATCTCCGTATATATTTCCAGAGTCACACACAGATGTTAATAGGCTCAGTATGGATTACACCAGAATATAAAAAGTTGAAAAAGGGTAATGTATTAGAAGCGTACAGCTGTATACAGTGTTGTGGTAATTTTAAATCTCCGTATATATTTCAGGAGTAACACACAGACGCTCACAGCCTCAGTATGGAGTAGACCAGAATATGAAAAGCAGAAAAAGTGTACTGTATCAGTAGAGTACAGCTGTATACAGTGTTGGGGTAATTTTAAATCTTCGTATATATTTCACGAGTAACACAAAGACGCTCACAGGCTCAGCATGGAGTAGACCAGAATATGAAAAGCAGAAAAAGTGTACTGTATCAGTAGCGTACAGCTGTATACAGTGTTGGGGTAATTTTAAATCTCCGTATATATTTCAGGAGTAACACACAGACGCTCACAGGCTCAGTATAGAGTAGACCAGAATATGAAAAGCAGAAAAAGTGTACTGTACCAGTAGCGTACAGCTGTATACAGTGTTGGGGTAATTTTAAATCTCCATATATATTTCAGGAGTAACACACAGACGCTCACAGGCTCAGTATGGAGTAGACCAGAATATGAAAAGCAGAAAAAGTGTACTGTATCAGTAGCGTACAGCTGTATACAGTGTTGGGGTAATTTTAAATCTCCGTATATATTTCCGGAGTCACACACAGACTCTCTCTCAGTATGGATTTGACCGTAATACAGAAGGCAGAAAAACGGTACTGTATCAGAAGATACCAGCTGTATACGGTTTTGGGGAAAATTTCAATCTCCGTATATATTTCCGGAGTCACACACAGATAGTCAGCATGTATTTGTCCGTGATACCAGCTGGTACATGGTAATGTGTGAGGAGCATACAGCTCTATACAGTGTGGGGAAAAATGAACGCTCGGTAACTGTGCAGAAAAAAATAATAAAAGTATTAGTGCTGTGTAGGTGCTGTGTTAAAAAGCACTCTGAACAGCAGTGTACACACAGCAATACAGCTAGCAGGCAGCCTAAGAATCAGCTCTGCTGCTGCACACAAGAAATTCCTCCCCTCTCACTGGCAGGCAGCCTAATAATCAGCTCTGCTGCTGCACACATTAAATTCCTCCCCTGTGACTGGCAGGCAGCCTAATAATCAGCTCTGCTGCTGCACACAAGAAATTCCCCCCGTCACTGGCAGGCAGCCTATTAACCAACTCTGCTGCTGCACACAAGAAATTCCTCCCCTGTCACTGGCAGGCAGCCTAAGAACCAGCGCTGCTGCACACAACAAAATCCTCCCCTGTCACTGCACACTAACTGTACAGCTAATCGCTATCAGCACAAGCACAGAATATTTTTTTTCCATCCTAACGCTCTCCCTACTGAGAAACAGCGCCAGTGAGTCGCACATACCAGGGCTTTGGGGTACTCGGCACCGAGCCCGTTCACTTCACTGGGGGATGTCACGGGTAGCGCAGCTCAGTCCGTTGCCCTGGGCGCTCACTAAAGGGGGATATTTACAGGGGATGATAGAAAGTTTGTGATGCCACCTGTGGTTCCTGGTCAGGGTGACCAGCGCTGCAGGATAGGTCCTCTGAGGGTTTGGGGCAGCAAGGTGTTAAGTCTCCCACAGGCGAGACTGATTCTTCAGAGTATATGGCGGTGTAGGGGTGCAGGAGCAATAATGCAGACACACACAAACAAGTCTCTTTCTGTACCTTTACTGGTGATATTTGCAGGCACGTCCCGGGAAGCTGTCAGGGTGGAGGATGCACGTCCAGTAATCCACTGAGTAGGTGTAGGGCCTCCTTACGCCTTTAATGTGTGTGAGTTTCTGACTTGCATAAAACAAAGCTTAACTCCGTGTTTTCAGCTACGCCCGGCTGACCTTGTGGTGAGGTCTTCTTGTGGACAGAACAGTGTCTTTGTGGCGGTACTTGCCAGACCCCCGTCTTCCTAACCTCGGTTACGTATCAGCACTGCTGGGCCCCTGCGACTTGAAGTCCAGAGTCTCCGGTGTCTCCTACCAGTCGTGCAGATGCTGGTAAGCGCGGACCCGGTGTCCGGTGGTGCAGAGTGGAGGTAAGCTATCAATGCTGGTTGACCTCGGTCACTCTCTTTTCCTCTTTCTTCCACCTGCCTTTCGTCCTACTCTCACCACTATCATAAGCACAACCAGCAGTAGATGTCAGCTTTCTTTGTCTTCACCGCTCTTCAAGCGTCGACACGCTTACTTAATGAAACGCTCGCTGGGGGAATCTCAGTGGACTCAACTTTGACCAGACTAAGTGGCAATCTGTCCCACTATTACTAGACTCCACGATGTAAGCTGAGTAAGTCCTGAAGTCCTCAGGCTTTCAGATAAGTCTTTCTTTGGCTAGACTTTCCCTCTCTACTAGACTGTCTGTCTCAGCCCTCCGGCTACACTGATCTGAGGTAACTGCCGTTCTGAGGTAAAACCAATGACTAGCTAACTCTCAGCTAGACTGCCTTCATCTCACTACTGTCGTCTCAAGGGCTCCCTCTGGTGGAACCAGGGAAAATGTGAAGTGTTGTGTGCTTATAGGTTATCATGGATTTACCTTTCGTGCATCCTCCAGGGTAACATGTGGCTCCAGTCACAGCTGGGCTACACACCAGCAACCTCTCCCTACGCTAAGATCGGCAGAAGTAAAATGGCGGTCGGCGGTCAGGGCTTTTATAGGCACTGTGACGCCACACAAAGCAAGCCAATCACTGTAATGCCCTTCTCTAAGATGGTGGTGGCCGCTGCGCATGTCATCCCGTTACCACAGTGTACGTCCTTGATAATTGGCTGAGAAAAGGTGCCTGCAAGCATTATGGGAAAACTGACTTTGGCGCTCTGGTCGCCGAACGCATGGCCGACCTCACGCTATAGTCGGGTTTCGCTTTGGCGAAAGTCGGTGTTTTTTTAATCTGACCGATCTGTTTCGCTCAACTCTAAGTTAATGTATAGTTGTAAGAAACATATTTACATAATAAAACGGTTTCCTCTCACCAACCTGTATTACTCTCTGGACCATAGCAATGTTTCTGTTGTGTTTATCAAGTAAACATATGGTTCATACTCTCCTCTTAAGGGTATGCCACACTAAACAATATCGCTAACGGGATCGCTAAAAAACGTCACTATTTAGCGATCCCGTTAGCGATATTGTTCAGTGCGGCAGCTTCCAGCGACGAGCTTCCTGCTGTGATCTCGCTCGTCGCTGGAATCGTTCCGGACCCTATTTTCTCGTCGGCGCTCCCGCTGGGTAAGTATCTTATCGCTGTGTGGCACCTTTTCTTAGCGATTTAGCGGTACTTTTGTACCGCTAAAGTCGTTAAGAAGATCGCTAACGGCGATAGCGTCGTTAACTATATCGCTAAATGTGGCCGCATTTAGCGATATAGAAACAATCCCGCTAGCGATCGCATTAGTATGCGTCGTTATCGTGATCGCTAGCAGGATTGTTTAGTGTGGCAGTACCTTTACAAATTAAATGCTTGTCTGTTTAAACCTATATTTTTCCGGCAGTAATCAGTGAAATCTTTAGAGAATGGTTTCATTAGTGTGACAGGAAGCCAGCAGTTTCTGCTTGTGTTAGTAAATTACTTCAACATGCTTAAGCAAGACACAGGTTATCTTTTAACATTGATCCACTGTATTTTCTACTTATCATTGCAGAAATCATGCATTTATAAGTTATATACCACTGCAGAAGTTAATGTAATTAACAGAAATCCACTTCAGTGTGTAAATTATGACAATTATTTTGTATTTTATTTGCTTGCTTCTGTTTATCGAAAAAGTAAAAAAGAAACAGATTGTGGTCGGTAGTAGAGGAAAAAATAATTTATAATAACATAAATAGTATGCAGTGGTTATGCAACAGAGATGCCAAAAACAGAAGGCACATATCATTATGAGACATATTATTTTGTATGTATAATGATAAAAAAAAGCTGCTGAAGTTTATATTAATGATAAACTTTTTAAATATATATCAAAATATATAGTGCAATGACATATTCAAAGTGTGTATATATACATAAATCCCAAATATCGCAGAAAATCATAAATTATGCAATAGGATTGCAGAACCACGGAAGGAATGATAGTGAACAAGTTGTCAAGTGGTTGTGCTGAAATATATATATAAAAATATATACAGTACATATATATATAATGCCATGCAAACAAATTCGGAAATGACTTAAAATAACATACAGTTGTGCTCAAAAGTTTGCATACCCCAGCAGAATTTTTGCTTTCTTGGCCTTTTATCAGAGAATATGAAGGATAACACCAAAACTTTTTCTCCACTCATGGTTAGTGGTTGGGTGAAGCCATTTATTGTCAAACTACTGTGTTTTCTCTTTTTAAATCATAATGACAACGCAAAACATCCAAATGACCCTGATCAAAAGTTCACATACCCCATTTCTTAATACTGTGTATTGCCCCTCTCTTACATCAATGACAGCTTGAAGTCTTTTGTGGTAGTTGTGGATGAGGTTCTTTATTTTCTCAGATAATAAAGCCGCCCACTCTTCTTGGCAAAAAGCCTCCAGTTCCTCCAAATTCCTGGGCTGTCTAGCATGAACTGTGCGCTTGAGATCTCCCCAGAGTGGCTCAATGATATTGAGGTCAAGAGACTGAGATGGCCACTCCAGAAACTAGACTGTTGTGAATAGGCTGGAAATGAGTTCTGAGCAGAAGCTCCCTCTGGTGGTTACAAACGGTACTGGACTGTCCAGTGAAGACTGTGAGGATTGGGAATCAGGTGTTACTGACTGGTCTTATATAAGGGAGTCGCTTTCCCATCAGGGTTGCCGGTGATCAATTGTTCTGGTCTCAATCCTTGATTCCTGTTTCCTTGGTAGCCTGCTGTGTCGTGTCTGAATCTCCTGCTAACAGATAAGACATTTTCTTCTTTTTGTTTTTGTGCTTGATTTTTGCATTTTGTCCTGCACTTCTGTGGGGCCTTCAGGGTCCCCTCGGGGGGCTTTTGCCCTCTCAGTTCAGTTCAGCCACTGATGTTTGTACATTTGCTTTTTCCAGTTTTTTCAGTGGCTGCTGTTTTGTTTTTGGTTACACCAGAGAACTAATTTAGGTGGTAGAGGTCGAGTGATCTCAGGTGTTTTTGAAATTAGTAGAGTTGGTGCTTTTCAGGGTTTTTTGGGATTGCAGTAAGTGCCCTTCCTATCCTTTTCTATTTAGTTAGTTTGGGCCCCAACGTTTGCTCATACTATTTTCTGTCTGTGTCAGTATTTCTTCTTGTCTAACCGCCATTACATGTTTGGGGGCTTTCTATGTTCTTTGGGGATCTGCTCCGGGGCAGATAGCTTTCCTCTTTCTATCTTTAGGTGTAGTTAGTTTCTCAGGCTGTGACGAGGCGTCTAGGACCAACGTAGGAACGCTCCACGGCTGCCTCTAGTTGTGGTGGTTAGTCAGGGTACTGCAATCCCATAGTTTCCAACTGCTCTGGTGTATTTCCTTTTTTGCCTGCTCTCCTCAGCTACCAAATCATAACACTAGACTTTGTTCTGCTGTAGCCAATGACAGGTCGACTTGGCCTTGTGTTTTGGATCATTGTCATGTTGGTACATCCAAGTATGTCCCATGCATAGATTCCGGGCTGATGATTGCAAATTTGCCTCCAGTATTTGCTGATAACACGCTGCATTAATCTTTCCTTCAACTTTGACCAAGTTTCCTGTTCCTTTGTAGCTCACACATCCCCAAAACATCAGCGATCCACCTCTGTGCTTTACAATAAGAATGGTGTTCCTTTCATCTTAGGACTTGTTGACCTCTCTTCAAATGTTTATGGTTGTGGCCAAAAAGTTAAATTTTGGTCTCGTCACTCCAAATTACCTTGTTCCAGAAGTTTTAAGGCTTGTCTCTGCGCTGTTTTGCGTATTGAAGGCAAGATACTTTGTGGCATTTGCACAGTAATGGCTTTCTTCTGGCGACTCGACCATGTAGCCCATTTTTCTTCAAGTGCCTCCTTATTATTCACCTTGAAACAGCCACACTTCTAGTTTTCAGAGAGTCCAGTATTTCAGATGATGTTATTTATGGGTTTTTCTTTGCATCCCAAACAATTTTCCTGGCAGTTCCTGACAGTTGTGGACAAAATTTTTGTTGGTCTACCTGACTGTGGTTTTGTTTTTACAGTGCCCCTGATTTTCTATTTGTTAATCACAGTTTGAACACTGCTGACTGGCATTATCAATTCATTGGATATCCCAGAAACTCACTCAGCTTTTATGCACACACACTGATTACAAGCAAACAGGTCACAGGTGAGGATGTTACCTTTAGTAGTCATTCAAACCCATTTGTGTCAACTTCTGTACATGTTATCAGGCCAAAATCACCAGGGTATGTGAACTTTTTATCAGGGTCATTTGGCTGTTTTGGGTTGTCATTATGATTTAAAAAGAGAAAACTGTCACGATCCATTTTTGGATCTGTGGTAGATCTGGCTTTTCATAGTAAAACTACTTTTCTTTCAGGCCATCAGGGGTTAATGTCTGTTTTTCACCCCGGTGGCCTGATGGTGTCATTGCATTACTGCAGTGTTGCTGGGTCAGCTGATGTAGATGGTGACCACTCCCACCATCCTTTTTATGTCACCTGATGCATCAGCTGACTGTTGGTGATACAGGTCCTTCTGGAGACCAACCAAGCAGGAGAAGGAGCTTGCTCAGTGCAGCGGTAGTTCAGCTATTACCTTGATCTGGTGACTTTATGCTGCTGTGTGGAGCTTTGCAGCAGAAAGCTAAGTGTGGTGTTTTTGTTGCCTTTAACCTTTGTTGTCGGTTCCTCGAAGAGTTCACCATCTTGCGGCAAACGTGTGTGGCAATAAACGTTCAGGTCCAGACCTGTGTGTGAATGAGTACGTGTGGGTGTCCACCAAATGCATCCGGTGGAAGCGTGCCGCTGGGGTCTGGAGTTCCAATGTGATTGGGCCATATCGTGTGTCTGCCATTCTCAGCCCAGGGACTATCCAGCTGGAGTTACCCCAGTAATGCACGTACACAGCTCATTCCCCAGGTCGGCGCACTGGAGATTTGTGATACATCCAGAGCCTACGTTGTTGTCATTACCACCTGGCTGCATTTGCCATAAACCTGAGGGTCAGGTTACCGCTGAGGTGAACTCTGGTGGATCGAGGTGTCCTCACCATAGGTTGTTTTCTGGTGAGGTCCGGTGTTGAGGGTCCAGAGGCCCCTCATTGAAAGGGGGGTACTGTCACAATCCATTTTTGGATCTGTGGCAGATCTAGCTTTTATAGTAAAACTTTTCTTTCAGGCCATCGGGGGTTAATGTCTGTTTTTCCCCCCCGGTGGCCTGATGGAATAATTGCATTACTGCAGTGTTGCTGGGTCAGCCAATGTAGGTGGTGACCACTCCCACCATCCTTTATAGAGTCACCTGATGCATCAGCTGACTGTTGGTGATACAGGTCCTTCTGGAGACCAACCAAGCAGGAGAAGGAGCTTGCCCAGTGCAGTGGTACTTCAGCTATTACTTTGATCTGGTGACTTTATCTTGCTGTGTGAAGCTTTGCAGCAGAAAGCTAAGTGTGGTGTTTTTGTTCCCTTTACCCTTTTTTGTCTGTTCCTTTCTTTGTGTTTCATTAGTGCAGTGGTGTGACTAGTGCTCTCACTGGCCTGCTCCCTACCTATGGATTAGCGAAGGGCAAGTGACGGTTTTAGGTATCCTGCTCGGCGACGGGGTGAAAGAACCCGTATAGGGACGATAGGGAGATCAGGGCACATACTTAGGTAAGTGCAGGAGGTGTCCATTTCCCTCATTCCCTATCGCGGGGCCCACCGTTGTTAAAGTTTCCCGGTGTTCCCTTGTTTGTTGTGTCGTCCGTTGACCGACCATTTTTGGGGTCGTGTCACACCGCTTGGGTCACTTCGTGACAAAATCACAGTAGTTTGACAATATATGGCTTCACTCAACAGCTAACCATGAGTGGAGAAAAAGTTTTGGTGTTATCATTCATATTCTATGAAAAAGGCCAAGAAAGCCAAGATATGTAAACTTTTGAGCACAACTGTAGAATAAAAAAAATTATAATCTTGAACCAGGCGGGGAAATCCTAGTGGAGAAGGTGGATATGACGGCACTGGAAGTGGAGGTGAATGGGGAAGAGTCATAGGAAGAGGTATCCAACACTGTTTTTGTGCTTTTGTTTTTTATAGTTTTTTTTGGTGGGTATCCTGTACATATGCTGCGTTATACTCTGCACTTCTTTGGGTTGAAAATAATGAGGAGAGCATCAAACAGGGGATGTGGCCATGTTGCTGGTGGTGGTGTAGTGCTGTGGGGAGAGAGTGACTGTAGTTGACCCAAATGAAACACCTTAGGCTAGTTTCACACTAGCATTTCACTGACCTGCGTTGGTCTGCGCACGGCCGCCGCTAAGCTCCGCCCCCGGCCGCGCCTCCTCCCGGCCACTCCGCCTATGGGTGCATGACGCTGCATGCGACCTGCGTACCCTATCTTTAGCATTGGGTACGCAGGCCGTGCGCAGGTATGCGTTTGCCGGTGCATGAGTCCTTTTGACGGTGCGCCGAGCGCACCAAAATGCAACACAGTGCGTTGGGCGCAGGTCAGTGAAACGCTAGTGTGAAACTAGCCTTACTCTGCTGAAAGAAGGCGACAGGACGTTCTGTGTAATTTCGTAGACCTGAGTCCTGCTGGATGAATGGTGAGGCCAGAACATGAAGAGGTGGTTTTAGATTGTTTTTTTGAGAGTGTCTTCAGTTCCTTCGCTTTGTCTTCCACCCAGTTCCCTGCTGAAAGTCCCGATTTTGCACCTGTGGCCCATGGGCATCTGTCTTCAACCTCACCCACTTGCAAATAAGGTAAGCAGCCCCAGTTCATGCAGCAGTCGCTTCTGTTTTTTGATGACTCTGCTGTCATCCACCTGGCCTTGATAAACAGTTGGAAGAGATTGAGTGCACGGATGCCCAACCACTTTTTCTTTTGGAGTGCATGTGAGTCGCACACACCAAGTGGTGTGGGTACCAGGGCTATGGGGTACTTGGCACCGAGCCCATGGAAGTCTATGGGAATGTCACTGGCAGCAGAGCTCGGTCCGTGGCCCTGGGCGGTCATGCAATGGGGAGGTTATTTACAGGGGATTATAAAGATAGTTCGTGACGCCACCTGTGGTATCTGATCTGACTGACCAGCGCTGCAGGGTAAATCTCTGAGGGGATGTTATGGCAGCTAGATGTTAAGTCCCCCACAGGTGGGACTGGTCCCTCAAAGTCTATGGTGGTGCAGGGTGCAGATAAGAAGTCAGTCACACACAATGCAGTCTCTTTCCATACCTTTACTTGTAGATGTTGCAGGTATGTCCCGGGAAGCTGGTCAGGTTGGAGAATGCACATTCAGGGAATTGCTGAGCAGGTTTAAGGTCTCCTTTCTCCTTAATGTGTATGTGAGTCCTAACTTGCATGAAGTCAAGTTTAACTCTTAATGCAACAGCTACGCCCGGTCGACATTGTGGTGGGTGTCTTCTGTTGGATAGAACTAGTCTTTTGTGCAGGGCCCTGCTAGACTGTTGTCCTTCCTGACCCCGGTTACGTATCGGCACTTAGGGCTACCTTCTGCGACTTGAAGTCCAGCAAGGCCTCCGGTTTTCTATCACTAGCCGTGAAGTACTAGCAATGCTTCGGACCCGGTGTCCGGTTAATTTAGTGAAGGTGATCTGTCACCAAAGTCACTCTTCCTTATGTTTTCCACTCGCCTGTCGCCCTGCTCTTGCCCTTAACATAAGCACAGGTAGCAGTGGTTGTAGTCGTAAGCTTTCCTTCCAGAGCTCACTGACCTGTTCTCAGTTGCCTCATTGTTATAACTGCAGTGGTTCCTTTCCTTCTTTCCTTCCAGACTCTGTCCAGAGCAGCTCACAGGACGATTCGTCAGACTGTATACAAAGCTGTAGCTCCGAGAGTCACTTTCCACTTTCTTAGGAACACAGACAGCTTGTTCTGAGGTAACTGTTCTGATTGTAGTTGGCAGCCCTGACTAGGCTAGAGTGCTTCACTTGTCCACTCGTACTAGCCCCCACTTCTGTATGAGGTGAGCTACAGGAGCTCCTTCAGATCTCAGTCTTATCTCCTCTCCCTCCAAGACTAGACTGCTCTGTCCTGAGACAGGAAACTAAACTGAACTCTTCTCCCTCCTAGACTGAACTGAACTGCTGCTACGTCACACTCACTTAAGTAGTCTAAGTTGCCCTCTGGTGGCAGTGTTGAGAAATGTGTGATGTGAATGAATATCAGGCTTTACAATTACCTTTCCTGTACATTTTCCAGGAGACATGTGTCACACGTAGCTGGGCCACACACATGGGAGGGTAGTGCAAACGGTCAGTGGACCACTGCAGCACATCTCTGATGATAATGATGAAAGGTGAGGACTGGGTGGAACATAATGCAGAAGATTATTATTATAATTATTTTTAGAGCACCATTGATTCCATGGTGCGGTACACGAGGAGGGGTTGCATATTAAACACAAATACAAATTACAATGAAGAAACTAACAGTGACAGATAAGTACAGAGGGGAGAGGACCATACCCTTGTGGCCTTACATTCTACAGGATAATGGGGAAGGCGACAGAAGGTTCGGGGTTGCAGTAGCTCTGGTGTTGGTGAGGTGGCAGTGTGGTCATTGCAGGCTGTAAGACTGCTGTATAGTAAAATAATTTTTAGACACAATACTCATGTAGACACAGCAGTAGAATAATAATTTTGTTCTGAAGACATGGGTTTTCAAGTTTCGCTTGAAAGTTCAGAACGTAGGGGATAATCAGATGTGTTGGGCCACAGAATTCTACAGGATGGGGATACTCGGCAGAAGTCTTACAGGCGATTGTATGAGGAACGTACAATTATGAAGGAGAGAAGGAAGTCTTGGGAGGACTAGAGATTATGTGGTGGGAGATATCAGAATATTAGTTCAGAGATATATGGGGAAGACAAATTATGGTCGGCTTTGTAGGTCAGTGTTAGTAGCTTGAAGTGGATACGTTGTGAAATTGGGAGACAATGAAGGGATTTGCAGAGGGGAGAGTGGAGGAGTAGCAAGGACAGAAGAGGATTAGTAGGGCAGCAGAGTTACTGACAGACTGGAGAGGTGTGTTGATGCGATGGGAGATGATGAGGTCCTAGATCCCACATAGAGTCAAGGCCACACGAGTGACGTAGGCAGTAGGCAAATGAGGGAGCAGGATACAAAAGCACCTAGGCCGGCCACTAGCCATTATGTTGGCTACTACTGTGTTCCGCAGCTGGCCCCTAGCCTTTTCCCTGTCAATGTTTCCTCCACTGTCTCCTCATCTGGACAGAAAGTGTGGTCCGTCTCTGTGCACTTTTGGCTTTCTCTCTCTCCTGCTGCTCGCCTATCTGCGGTGCAGGTTCATTTCTACCTTCTTGCTGCCCGACTCATATGCAACGTACCAACAAAGTGGAACTCCACCTTGCACATGCTGGAGAGACTGTGTGAGCAGCAGGAGGCGATACTGGAGTTTGAACTGCAGCACACACTGGTGAATCGCTCTGCGGAACAACACCATTTCACGAAAAACAAGTGGGACTCCATGCTGGACGTGTGTCCCATGTGGTGCTGTTCCAAGTGATCCACTAACATGGCCAGTGCTGATGATGCCATCATCAGCGTTATTATTTCACTTGTAAGCCTCCTAAAAAAAAAGCTTTAAGTGCTGATGGATGAGGTCGTGGCACAGGAGGGAGAGTAGGAGGAACAGTGAACATTTACAACATTATCATCTCCATTATCAGTCCAGGCATCCACACGTCTTGGAGGTGGAGGATGGGTTCTTGCACTAGCAGTACCAGGTACACAAATGTCCAGCAAAGGGACAGTTTTGGAGGATGAGAAGGATGAGGAACAACCGTGTTCACAATAGGGTGTCATCCAATGCAGCTCTCGGGCATTACTGGAGCATGGCTGGAGAGATACAGATGATACAGAGGACGAAGAATATACACCTCCCACTGAGTACAGCTTGTCGTTTCCTCTAGACAGCCTGGCACACGAGGCAATACATGCTACTGTGCCTGCGCAGTAATCGTCAAGTTGCCCGGATTATTACAAGTGCTGATTACTGGTTGACCACACTTGGAAGTTATGATTAACGTGGCAGAATTGTGGAAAATCTTACTCAGAACATCGCAAAATCCAGCACCATCATCTGATACGTTCCTTATTTTGGTACAGTACAAACAGGCTTTTTGGCACAGTACTCCCAGAGGATTTTTGATACAGTATAAACAGAGGCTTTTTGGTAAAGTAGAAGCCAGAGGCTTTTTGGCACAGTACATAGAGAGACTTTTTGGCATAGTGCTCCCAGAGATTTTTTGGTACACTACAAACAGACTTTTTGGCCTACAAATGGGAAAGAGACAGCTGCATACTAAAATTTTATTTTAGATACACCACTCACGAAAAGATGGCTGTGTAAGAGGATGAACCGGAGCAGTGTTGTAGGTTCGAGATGCGCTTTGGAGCCGGAACTATTGGGGCTGTCACCACTGTTGCCGGGGGATGAATTGTCTGTTCGGGGAGGACCTGAACACCTGACAGAAAGGGGCATGGGGGAAATAAAAGGGACTGAGTGCGGGAACACGGAAGACTTGGCGGGATGGCGACTACAGAGCAGGACGAAGGTTGACTCCCTCTCTACTGCTCCAATTATCACCGCCACTGATGCCAGCCCCTTACAGACTGACTCACCCTTCCAGTATGCACTTACTGCATCATGTCCGGGTGCTCTGATACTGGCCCGATCCATATTGTACAGAGCAGTAGACATTTCTCATCTTCCCGAACTTTGTGAGTCCGTGCGAGGCCTTGTTACCCTGCGGCCTGCTCAGCGGTGTGTTCCCGGTGTACTTCGTCCCTCCAGAGGAACCAGTAGAAGGAACTGAATTCACACATCAACGGACAAAAGACCAACAGAACCGGATACTTCGGCATGGTTAGGAGACAGTGCCTCTCGTTCCTAGCAGAGCCAGAGACTTAGTCCACGGACTACGACGACGTCAGGAGTTATTCCAACCTCTCCCCATCAAAAACTCCAACCGATAAGTCACTCCTCCCATATCCCCTTCCCTCTTTTGAATAGTGTATATTTGCTTGTTCAAGTCCTGTTTTCACATCTTGTGCTTTGTTGCCATAGTATCTGCCTGCGTGGAGTATTTCACAAACTTAAGAAAAATCTGTTAAGTAAAATCTGTTTAACCCCTTCTCTGCCTCCTACTCTTTACTGCATCCAGGGCCGGCTCCAGGTTTTTATGGGCCCCGGGCGAAAGAGCCTCAGTGGGCCCCTTTAACACAGACCACGATTCATGATGCACAGATACAGCAGAGAAATATGGGTACAGTACAATGCCAAACACTTCACTTCTTCCATTACATGACTAATATCTATTGTAAATTGTACAATAGCTCAAAAACCGCCAAATCCTCACAGCGCACAGAACAGACTGGACAGTACAGTCCTCCATACAATATTATGGGCACCACAGTCTCCCCCTCATCACCCATATAATACCCCATGCAGGATGTCACCCCTCATATAATGCTCCATACAGAATACTGGACCCAAAATAATGCTCCATACAGGATACTGGTCCCCATATAATGCTTCATACAGGATACTGGTCCCCATATAATGCTCCATACAGGATACTGGTCCCCATATAATGCTCCATACAAAATATGGAGCTCTCCTCTGCGCTGTACTGCGTTCTGCACTGTTACGGCTCAGGAAAGGGCGCTGTGGAAAGACTCCCCATTATCATCATGATTTCCTCCTCATCATCATCATTGCCTCCTTATCATCATCATTGTCTCCCCATCATCATCATGGCCTCCCCATTATCATCAATGCCTGCCCATCATCATCATCTCCTCCCCATCATCATCAATGCCTGCCCATCATCATCATCTCCTCCCCATCATCAATGCCTGCCCATTATCATCAATGCCTGCCCATCATCATCATCTCCTCCCCATCATCATCAATGCCTGCCCGTCATCATCATCTCCTCCCCATCATCAATGCCTGCCCATTATCATCATGGCCTCCCAATCATCATCAATGCCTGCCCATTATCATCATCTTCTCCCCATCATCATCATGGCCTCCCCATTATCATCAATGCCTGCCCATCATCATCTTCTCCCTATCATCAATGCCTGCCCATTATCATCAATGCCTGCCCATTATCATCATCTTCTCCCCATCATCATCATGGCCTCCCCATTATCATCAATGCCTGCCCATCATCATCTTCTCCCTATCATCAATGCCTGCCCATTATCATCAATGCCTGCCCATTATCATCATCTTCTCCCCATCATCATCATCAATGCCTCCCCATTATCAGTAATGCCTGCCCATCATCACACACAGACAGCACACAAGCACTCTCTCACATACATACACACACACATACACACACACACATACATACACACACAAAGCACCGCACTACATACACACAGACACAAACACACACGTCTTACCTGTCCGGCGTCCCCGCGCTCTATGCCACAGCCGGCCGCTGAATGATGACGTCATTCAGCGGCCGGCTGTGAGAGGAAGTGCCGGCGCCCCCTGGAGCCCGGAGCTGCGGCAGCGGAGGCACGGGAGAGGTAAGTATTGTGCCAGCTGATGCCGGGGCCCTGAGCAAGCGGGGGGGGGGGCCCAGTGGCGGCGCTGACACCGCTCTCCTCCACTAACGGGCGCGGGGGTGCCAGACTGCGAGTGGGCCCCCCCGCCTGCTCAGGGCCCCGGCACTTGCCCGGGTGTGCCGGGTGCTGACGCCGGCCCTGACTGCATCAGACGAACCTTTACAGCTGCATAGTAAAATTATTTTGGCACACTACTCGTCTAGACATAGCGGTAGAATAAAATAATTTTTTTGGCTCACAAATGGGAAAGAGACTGCTGCATAGTAGAATTTTTTTTAGAAACACTACTCCTAAAAACACTGCTGTAGAGTAGAATTTTTTTTAGACACACTACTCGTATAGACACAGAGGTAAATGAATGAAAGATTTTTTTCAACCCCCAAATGGGAAAGAGATGGCTGTATAGTAGAACATTTTTTTTAGATCCAATGCTTCCAAAAAGACAGCTGCAGAGTAGAAATTAGTTTTAGAAACACTACTCGTATAGACATAGCGCTACAATAAATTAATTTTTCGGACCTCAAATGGGAAAGAGACAGCTGTAGAGTAGAATTTTTTTTTATAAACACTACTCATAAAAACACGGTTGCAGAGTAGAAATATTTTTAGGAACACTACTCATATAAGCACAGTGATAGAATAAAATATTTTTTTCTGGCCACAAATGGGAAAGAGACGGCTGCTTAGAATTTTTTTTAGATACAATACTCCTAAAAAGACGTCTGAGCTGCAGAGTAGAATAATTTTTTGGGCACACTAGTCTTACAGACACAGATGCAGAGTATAGAGAGTTTTTTTGGAACAATACACCCACAGGCAGGGTAGCAGAGTACACAAAGAGGCCTAAAGGCACAGTACTCCAACAGGTGGGGTTGCAGAGTACACAGAGGCTTTTTGGCACAGTATTCCCACAGATATGGGGGCAAAGCACACAGTGGATTTTTGCCACAGTACTATCACAGACATGGGTGCATCTGTAGAATGTAATCCCGCAAGGGAAGGGTCCTCTTCCCGCTGTACCAGTCTATAATTATTAGTTTGTTTACTGTAAGTGATATCTGTATTTCGTATGTAACCCCTTCTCAGGTACAGCACCATGGAATCAATGGTGCTATATAAAGAAATAATGATAATAGTAGAGAAATTTGTTTTGGAGCACAGTACTATCAGAGGCATGGGTGCATAAGAGTAGAAAAATTTGTTTTCACTCACAGTACTATCAAACATGGGTGCATAAGAGTAGAAAAATTTGTTTATACCCACAGTATTATCAAATATAGGTGCATAAGAGTAGAAACACAGTGCTATCAGAGACATGGGTGCATAAGAGTAGAAAAATTTGTTTTGATGCACATGACTACCACCAACATTGTTGCAGAATAAAACACCTTTTGGGTACGCACAGTACTATAACAGACACGGGTGCAGATTACACATAGAGAGGTTTTTTGGAAAACTGCGCACACACAAAATTTGAACCAGGAAGAACAGGTATGAGTGGAGGAGGAGGTAGACATAGCAGTGTAGGTGGAAAGGCAAGGGAGGAATAATCAAGCACTGTGGGTTTTTTTTTGTTATTTTTGTATTTTTTTCATTATTTTTTTCAGATTTTGTTTTTTTGGCGGGGTATTTGTTTTAATGAAATTGACTTGAAAAATCTAGAATTTACAAAACTAAAAGTAACAATCTAGAACCAGGAGGCATAATTTCAAGTGAAGGAAGAGGTGGACGTGGCAGTATAGGTGGGAGCTGAGATCTCAATCTGAGCATGTGCCGCCCCCGGCGGCTATTTTCCCCGAGGCCACCGCATCACAGCAAAGGATATGCAGGGCCTCCACAAGATGCTGGCAGAGCCCCCCGCACCACAGACAACCACCACCGAACCTGCTGCACCAGCCAGGGATGGGATTTCCCTGAGGCAGCCGCATCGCAGCAATGGATATGCAGGGCCTCCGGGCTTTCACAAGATGCTGGCGGAGCTCCGAGCACCATCACTGAACCTGCCGCACCAGCCTTGGGATGGGATTTCTCTGAGGCCATCACATCTGCCGCACCAGCCTGAGATGGGAGTCATATCGCCGGACCACCGAACACCCCCTGTGACCCGGCTCCACCTGCGCTGCTGATCTCCCTGGGTGAGCTGAATTCGGACTGTAAGATGGACCCCCATTTGACACATTAATTTTTTTTCCCTATTTTCCTTCTGAAAATTTGGGGTGTGTCTTATGGTCCAGTCTGAAAAATATGGTACATTCGGGTTTCCATCTAAATCTCCAAGTGACGTCATTCAGATGAAACCCCCTAGGGATCCATTCACTATAATGAGGCAGCAGAGTTACTCTGGACTCCATCTGGCCTGTGTTCTGCGGAGTTCTTCTTTTCAGAAGTGCTCAAAACTGTGGCCAATGAAACTTTTTGCAATCCTTATAAGAAGGACACCGTCAGATTACAGGACTTTCCTGTGACTGCACTGGCCAGTGCATAGATGATATTGTGTAACACGTGCTACTGTAATGCGGGGACAACACATCGGGAAAAATAGTGGCGGCTGGGAAGCGAGTACCGTGGGGATGCCACCGCCAAGAGGTTGTGGAAAGACTCAGTTCCCACAAGTCAAAATGGCAACATTTCCAGGGCCAGCAATCTGGCAATGTGGGCATTTAGCGTTTGGGCCTGTGGGTGGATGGACATTTTTGCTTCCTGTTAAACATCTGGTGCAGGGGCAACTGAACGATGTGCTGGGATAACAAGCGGAACATGGTTGCTGACTGTTGTGTCTATGCAACTGCAGGTTGTGGGCAGGGGCAGGAGGCATCAGTGGCTGCTTCCTGGACAGCTGAAGGCTGTAACACAGGGGAAGGGGCAGTGGTTTCACCATCAAAAACAGATTTTTTTACCCAGGCGTTCCGCCCACCTACTGGGTGCTTGGCTGCCATGTGCTTCTGCATGCTGGTGGTGTTCAGGTTGGCAGTGTTCTTGCCTCTTCTCAGCTTGGTATGGCAGATGCTGCAAATTACTGTTGTTTTGTCTGAAGGACTTTCAGAAAAAAACTGCCATACAGGGGAACAATGCACCTTTGGCCTGTTATCTAGCTGAGTGGAATGGGGGCACTGTGGAACAGTTGACCGAGTTCTCCCTTAGGTCAAACCACTACCTTTTTTTACCTGATTTTGTGCAAGGGATCCATCCCTCTCTGCACTGCTGTGCTCGCTGATGTGTGGCCCAGCTGCGCTTGGTGACACATGTTCCCTGGAGGATGCACAGAAGGTAATGCACAAACACCTGATATTCATTCACACTCCACACTTCCCTATAGTGCCACTAGAGGGAGCCTTAGAATATATAAGGGTGTGGGAGAAGTTAGCAGTGGTTCTTTCTAGTCTCAGCCAGTCTTGGAGTGGATTTCCTGTCAGAGACATTCTAGTCAGACAGACGGTGATTCCTGTCAGATGAGACAGAGGAAGAAAGACAAGCTGTTACCTCAGAACAGGCTAACTGTTAGTTCCCTATGAACGTGGAAAGTGACTCTCGGAGTGAGCATGAAATCAGTCTGACGGAAGGTCCTGATAGCTACTCTGGACAGAGCCTATGAAGGAGCAGAAGGAAGGGGACTACAGTTATTTGTAACAACGAGTCGACTGAGAAACGGTCAGTGAGCTGTGGATAGAAGGAAGCTGACGACTACACCTACTGTTGCCTGTGCTTATGTTAAGGGTGTAGTAGGGCGACAGGCGAGTGGTAAAGAAGAAAGAGTGACTGAGGTGATATAGCAACGATAGCTGACCTCCACTCTGTACTACCGGACACCGGGTCCGAGCTTGCTAGTTCCTTCACGGCTAGTGAGAGAAACCGGGGACCCTGCTGGACTTCAGGTCGCAGAGGGAGCCCTACAGTGCTGATACGTAACCGGGGTCAGGAAGAGCAGGAGTCTAGCAGGACGCTGCAGATATAGACTTAGTTCTTGCCAAAAGAAGGCTCCACCACAATGTCGGCCGGGCGTAGCTGTTCTATTCAGAGTTAAACTTCGCTTCATGCAAGTAGGAACTCATACACATTGGAAGTAAGGAGGCCTCAAACCTACTCAGTGATTACTGGATGTGCATCCTCCACCCTGAGCAGCTTCCCGGGACATACCTGCAAATACCACCAGTAAAGGTATGGAAAGAGACTGACTTGTGTGTGTCTGCCTTATTGCCTGCACCCTGCACCGCCATATACCCTGAGGGATCCAGTCTTACCTGTGGAAGACTTAACACCTTGCTGCCCAGTAACAACCCCTCAGAGGATTCACCCTGCAGCGCTGGTCACCCTGATCAGAAACCACAGGTGGCGTCACGAACAAGTCCTAAAATCCCCAGGGCAACGGACCGAGCTGAGCTACCCGTGACATCTCCCCCATTGAAGTGAACGGGCTCGGTGCCGAGTACCCCAAGGCCCTGGTACGTGTGCGACTCACTATGCATGCCACCGTGTCAGGTTGGATCAGTGGCCTCATCATTGACCATATCGTCTTCCAATTCCTCAATCTGATCCTCCTTCTGCGTTGCGATTTTAGGTTGACCTGATGGCAACTGTGCGTCATTATTATCCTCCACCTTTTCAGACATGAATTGACGTTCCCCAATGTTGCTTTATTCTGGCCATGGGTGCTCAAATGTTTGTGCATCACTGCACACCACCTTCTCATGACCATCTTTAACCCCTTCATGACCGGAATTATTTTTGTTTTTGCATTTTAGTTTTTTGCTCCCCTTATTACCAGAGCCATAACTTTTATATTTTTCAGTCAATATGGCCATGTCAGGGCTTGTTTTTGCGGGACGAGTTGTACTTTTGATCGACAGCATTGGTTTTAGCATATCATGTACTGGAAAGCAGGAAAAAAATTCTAAGAGCCTTGAAATTGCAAAAAAAAAGTGCAATTCCACAATTGTTTTTTGCTTTGCTTTTTTACTATGTTCTCTACATGTTAAAGCTGACCTGCCACTATGATTCTCCAGGTAATTACGAGTTCATAGACACCAAACATGTCTAGGTTCGTTTTATCTAAGTAGTGAAAAATATTAGCAAAATTTGTTAAAAAAAAAAAAAGTGCCATTTTTCAATACCTGTAGCGTCTCTATTTTTCGTGATCTTGGGTAGGATGAGGTTTTACTTTTTGCTGATGTTTGTAAATATACCATTTGGTGCAGATGCGACCAAGAAAATTGAATTCTGGCATTTTGACATTTTGACTTTTTTTTATTGTTATGCTGTTTAGCGATCGAGTTAATTATTTGTTTAAATTAATAGATAGGGTGAACATGGCGATACCAAATATGTGTATGTTTTGATTTTTTATTGTTTTATTTTGAATGGGGCAAAAGGGGGATGATTTGAACTTTTATTTTTTTATATTTTTAAAAACATTTTTTTTTAACTTTTGGCATGCTTTAATAGTCTCTGTAGGAGACTAGAAGCTGGCATAACCCGATCGCCTCTGCTACATGCAGGCGATGATCAGATCGCCTGTATGTAGCAGAATTGCTGACCTGCTATGAGCGTCGACCACCGGGCGGCACTCATAGCTATCCGACATCGACAACTGTTGCATATACTATGCACACACTATCGGTGTGCCACTATTTTATCCTGCTTGCACAGGACAGCAAACTGTTTGGGTGTCACATTGCAAATTACAGAACGTGTCCTTTTCTGTTACACACCGCTCTGTGACTAAACGCTACACCATAGGTCACTTTATCTATTATATATCCAGCATCACAGGATTTTCTCCACATCCTCTTCTATACTATAGGAGTTTGTCTGGCATAATCTCCATAACAGCATAATTTCATTGGAAATAATGTTTCTGAGGAAGGTCTAGGATTGGACCGAAAACGTTTAAACATAAACTTTTGTCTATGTGGATGCCACAATAAAAACTTTGTTCACCTGCTTCAATTGTTGAGTGCCAAGTTTATTAAGGTACTGCCACACTAAACAATCCCGCTAGCGATCACGATAACGACGCATACTAATGCGATCGCTAGCGGGATTGTTTCTATATCGCTAAATGCAGCCACATTTAGCGATATAGTTAACGACGCTATCGCCGTTAGCGATCTTCTTAACGACTTTAGCGGTACAAAAGTACCGCTAAATCGCTAAGAAAAGGTGCCACACAGCGATAAGATACTTACCCAGCGGGAGCGCCGACGAGAAAATAGGGTCCGGAACGATTCCAGCGACGAGCGAGATCACAGCAGGAAGCTCGTCGCTGGAAGCTGCCGCACTGAACAATATCGCTAACAGGATCGCTAAATAGTGACGTTTTTTAGCGATCCCGTTAGCGATATTGTTTAGTGTGGCATACCCTTTATACTATTACCAAAACAAAGATTGCCAGGAGAGCAAGGGATAGCACAGCGGAAAGGATCTATGATCAGTGAGAATTACTGTGCAATGTCGATATTTTGTTAAAAATGTCTCCTGCTGATCAACTGTTCAGTACTGCAGCTGCATGTGTCGCGGCTCTGTGACAGTCACAACACATGCATGGAGGGCCCAACAACAGGCTCTCCATGCATGTACAGTCATGGCCAAAAGTTTTGAGAATGACACAAATATTAATTTTTACAAAGTCTACTGCTTCACTTGTTCTAATGGCAATTTGCATATACTCCAGAATGTTATAAAGAGTGATCAGCTTAACAGCAATTACTTGAAAAGTCAATATTTGGCTAGAAAATGAACTTTATCCCCCAAAACACATTTCAACATCATTGCAGCCCTGCCTTAAAAGGACCAGCTAACCTCTTTTCAGTGATTGCTCCATTAACACAGGTGTGGGTGTTGATGAGGACATGGCTGGAGATCAATCTGTCATGATTAAGTAAGAATGACACCACTGGACACTTTAAAAGGAGGCTGGTGCTTGGCATCATTGTTTCCCTTCTGTTAACCATGGTTATCTCTAAAGAAACACGTGCAGTCATCATTGCAATGCACAAAAATGGCCTAACAGGGAAGAGTTTCGCAGCTAGAAAGATTGCACCTCAGTCAACAATCTATCGCATCATCAAGAACTTCAAGGAGAGATGTTCCATTGTTGCCAAAAAGGCTCCAGGGCGCCCAAGAAAGACCTGCAAGCGCCAGGACCGTCTCTTAAAAGGGTTTCAGCTGTGGGATTGGGCTACCAGCAGTGCAGAGCTTGCTCAGGAATGGCAGCAGGCAGGTGTGAGTGCATCTGCACGCACTGTGAGGCGGAGACTCTTGGAGCAAGGCCTGGTCTCAAGGAGGGCAGCAAAGAAGCCACTTCTCTCCAGAAAAAACATCATGGACAGACTGATATTCTGCAATAGGTACAGGCAGTGGACTTCTGAGGACTGGGGTAAAGTTATTTTCTCTGATGAATCCCCTTTTCGATTGTTTGGGACATTAGGAAAACGCCTCATTCGGAGAAGTCAAGGTGAGCGCTACCACCAGTCTTGTCTCATGCCAACTGTTAAGCATCCTGAAACCATTCATGTGTGGGGTTGCTTCTCAGCCAAGGGAATCGGCTCTCTCACAGTCTTGCCTAAAAACACAGCCATGAATAAAGAATGGTACCAGAATGTCCTCCAAGAGCAACTTCTCCCAACCCTCCAAGAGCAGTTTGCGATCAACAATGCCTTTTCCAGCATAATGGAGCACCTTGCCATAAAGCAAAGGTGATAACTAAATGGCTCAGGGAACAAAACATATAGATTTTGGGTCCATGGCCTGGAAACTCCCCCGATCTTAATCCCATTGAGAAATTGTGGTCAATCATCAAGAGACGGGTGGACAAACAAAAACCTAAAAATTCTGACAAAATGAAAGCACCGATTGTGCAAGAATGGACTGCTATCAGTCAGGATTTGGTCCAGAAGTTGATTGAGAGCATTCTAGGGAGAATTGCAGAGGTCCTGAAGAAGAAGGGTCAACACTGCAAATATTGACTTGCTGCATTAACTCATTCTAACTGTCAATATAAGCTTTTGTTACTCATATGTTTGCAATTATATTTCTGTCTGTGATAAAAACATCTGTCAAACACACACATAAAAACCAGAGGGCAGCAGATCATATGAAAATATAATATTTGTGTTATTCTCAAAACTTTTCGCCATGACTGTATTGTGACTGTCAAACAGCCGCAACACATGCAGCTCCGTTGTTGAATAGCTGATCAGCAGTAGCGATCCAGGTATCCGGTTTCCCCTGGCAGCTTATTTGGTAAGCGCTATAGCTTGACGAATAAGTAGGAAGCCAAATATATTCGCTCATGTCTACTTGCATTGCACACAAATCACACAACAAATGGGACATTGTGTTTTCTTTGCGGGGTGTCAGGGTGTGCCAGAACAGCAGTCCCTCGCCATGACTACCATCCTGGCCTCCTCACAAGGGGGCTGCATTATATTCTCTGGTTGGGGGCTGCATTATACTATTTGAGTGGGCTCCATTATATCCTATGGGGGCTGCATTATACTCTATGAGGGGGCTACATTACCTTCTATAGGGGGCTGCTTTACACTATATTAAGGGGGATGCGTTATATTCTATGGGGGGCTGCTTTATACTATATTACGGGAGCTGCATTATACTATATTAGGGGAGCTGCATTATATTCTATAGGGAGAGCTGCATTATACCCTATGAGGTGGCTGCATTATATCCTATGAGGGGCAACATTATCCTCTATGGGGGGCTGCATTATACTCTGAGGGGGCTACATTATATTTAATGAGGGGCTGCATTATACTCTATGAGGGGGCTTTATTATACTCTATAGGGGCTGCATTATATTCTATGGGGGGGCTCTTTTATACTATATTAGAGGGCTGCATTATATTTTATGGAGAGAGCTACATTATGGCCTATGAGGGGGCTGCATTATACTCTATGAGAGGGGCTATATTATATTCTATGGGGGGCTGCATTATACCCTACGAGCGGGCTGCTTTATACTCTATGATGGGGGTACATTATATTCTATGTGGGGGACTATATTATATTCTATGAGGGGGCTCCATTATATTATATGAGAATTGCATTATATACTATGAGGGGACTACATTATATTCTATGAGGTGGGCTACATTATATTCTATGAAGGGGTTTAACACCTGCTATATCATTAAGACATGTATTACCTTATATAATTCCCTGATATTAGCGTGTTTTACTGCACATTTGGTGGTCTTGTATTTATTTATTTTGTAGCTACATAGCGGGCCCCAAGAATGATTTTATCTGGTGGGCCCAAAGTGCTCTAGTCCAACTTAGGGGGTGCATTATACTTTATAGATGACTATGGGCATGCATTAAACTTTATGGATGACTACTATGGGATGCATTACATTTTATGGATGACTGTGGGGTGCATTATACTTTGTGGTTGAATATTGGGGTGTATTATACTTTATGGATGACTATGCGCTACATTATACTTTATAGATGACTCTGGAGGTGCTGTATACTTTATGGATAACTATGGGGTGCTGTATACTTTATGGATGATTATGGGTGTGCATTATACTTTATGAATGACTATGGCATGCATTATACTTTATGAATGATTATAGGCTGCTGTGACGACACAGCATTTTACCTTAATTAACCAGACGTCTATTTTCAGTAAGTCAGGATGAATAGATGGTTATCTATAAGTTCACTTTTGAATTTATGTGTTTTTTTCTTGTTGGTAAAGAAAAAACAGACTTTTGTTTGTATAATCTTGTAATATTGACTTGTAAGTTAACTTTTGTTGTAACATTTTGTTCTGTTATCCTGGATGACTAGAGACGCAGGATAATTGAACAATGATGTCAGCTGATATGTTGAGTACACATTGTCCAGGCCAGCTAGCTTGTTGACTTGCAAAACAGAGGACAAAAGACCATGAAAATAGATTAAATAATCAAATAATGCGAGTTGATCTCGTCACCATTCTTCCCTTTTACCTCTGGATGCTTGCTTGAAGGACATTTTTTAACCATAAAAAGAGATGCGCCTCTGTAAGACAGATATACATACAGACAGCCAAGACATCCAGACATTCAAACATCCAAATGACCAGAGACTCTTTACGAGACAGCGGCCAAGACATCATGGCTCCATCGCAAGGGACACAGATTTGTCATACTACAGGATGCCAGCTTTGGGGACAACGGTCCTGCTGAAAGATTATAGATCTCCATTGTCCATCACTGAACCCATGGATATGTTTGGGATAGTCAGGATTTGGACCCACCGGTCTCCTGAGCCCCATGGATACATTTGCGAAAGTCAGGTATGGGACCCACCAGTCACCTGTCTCCATGAAAATGTTCGATCACCTGGCATTGTACCTGAATGGACTATCATCTATGGAAGCTTGTCATTACCTCCTCTCTGTGTATGCCACAGGTGGGCTAGTCAACCCTGGAAGTTCTGAAGTCACAGCTGCTCTTATCCAGGCGAGCCAGCGAAAAGCTGCACCATCTTGGATATCTTGCTGGGACTGTTCTACGTGTTATTTGCTTGTTTTGTGGTTTAATATAGTATTGACACACTGTTTTAACCTCACCCTGTGCTGTGTGGGTATTATTACTGCCACGGTAAAAGGAGAGCGGGCGTTTGATGGGATGATCCCTGCTCTGTGTGATTTTGGCATAGCGGACTAGGCCACCCGCTGACCCCCGTGTCTCCACAGCTGCGTTACACAGTGAAGGAAATAATTATTTGATCCCTTGCTGATTTTGTAAGTTTTCCCGCTGACAAAGGCATGAACAGTCTATAATTTTAAGTGTAGGTTAATTTTAATATTGAGTGAGAGAATATCAAAAACAAAATCTAGAAAATCACATTGTATAATTATATAAATTTATTTGCATTTTACAGTGAGAAATAAGTATTTAATCCAATACCAAACATTAAGAGTTCTGGCTCCTACAGACCAGTTAGATGCTTCTAATTAACTCGTTAACTGCATTAAAGACAGCTGTGTTACATAGTCACCTTTATAAAAGACTCCTGTCCACAGACTCAATTGATCAGTCAGACTCTAACCTCTACAACATGGGCAAGACCAAAGAGCTTTATAAGGATGTCAGGGACAAGATCATAGACCTGCACAAAGCTGGAATGGGCTACAAAACCATAAGTAAGACGCTGGGTGAGAAGGAGACAACTGTTGGTGCAATAGTAAGAAAATGGAGAAAATATAAAATTACTGTCAATCGACATCAACCTGGGGCACCATGCATAATCTCACCTTGTGGGGTATCCTTGATCATGAGGAAGGTGAGCGATCAGCCTAAAACTACACAGGAGGAACTTGTTAATAATCTCAAGGCAGCTGGGACCACAGTCACCAAGAAAACCATTGGTAACACATTCCACCATAAAGGTTTACAATCCTGCAGTGCCCGCAAGGTCCTCCTGCTCAAGAAGGCACATGTGCAGACCCTTCAGATGTTTGCCAATGAACACCTGGATTATTCTGTGAGTGATTGGAAGAAGGTGCTGTGGTCATATGAGACAAAAATTGAGCTCTTTGGCATTAACTCAACTCGCCGTGTTTGGAGGAAAGAGAAATTCCGCCTATAGCCCAAAGAACACCGTCCCCACTGTCAAGCATGGAGGTGGAAACATTATGTTTTGGGGGTGTTTCTCGGCTAAGGGCACAGGACTACTTCACCGCATCAATGGGAGAATGGATGGAGCCATGTACTGTAAAATCCTGAGTGACAACCTCCTTCCCTCCGCCAGGACATTAAAAATGGGTCGTAGCTGGGTCTTCCAGCAAGACAATGACCCAAACCATACAGACAAGGCAACAAAGGAGTGGCTCAAAAAGAAGCACATTAAGGTCATGGAGTGGCCTAGCCAGTCTACAGACGTTAATCCCATAGAAAACTTATGGAGAGTTGAAGCTCCGAGTTGCCAAGCGATAGGCTCAAAATCTTAATGATTTAGAGATGATCTGCAAAGAGGAGTGGACCAAAATTCCTCCTGACATGTGCGCAAAACTCATCATCAGCTACAAAAAAAGTCTGACTGCTGTGCTTGACAACAATGGTTTTGCAACAAAGTATGAAGTCTTGTTTGCCAGAGGGATCAAATACTTATTTCTCATTGTAAAATGCAAATAAATTTATATAATTTATACAATGTGATGTTTTGAATTTTATTTTTGATAGTCTATTTCTCAATGTTAACATCAACCTTTGTCAGTGGGCAAATTTACAAAATCAGCAAGGGATCAAATAATTATTTCCTTCACTGTACTTTATGGATGACTATTAACTGTGCATTATACTTTATGGATGACTATGGAGTGCAATATACTTTATGGATGATTATGGGATGCAATATAGTTTCTGGATGACTATGGGCTGTGCATTATATTTTATGGATGACTATGGACTGTGCTTTATACTTTATGGTGGACTGTAAGCTGTGCATTATACCATATGGAGGACTATTGGTTGTGAATTATACTATATGGAGGATTATGGACTTTGTATTACATTATAGGAATGATATGGGTTGTGTATTGTACTAATATGGATGACTGTGCATTCTACTACATGAATAACTATAGGCTGTGCAGTATATTATATGGAGGACTATGAGATGCATTATACTATATGGAGGACTATGGGGGTGCATTAAACGTCTGTGGAACCCCATGACTTCTATGTTCGCCCCTGGTGAATATAATGGTTTATTTTCTTCTATACATTAAAGAACATTGGCAGAACAGTGGTCATATACCAAGATGGGTATACCAGGATGGGGCCCTGGATAAGGGAATTATACAAGATTGGGCGATATATATATAACAGTATGGGGCCAGGATGAGGGACATATATACCAGGACGGTGTTCATATATATGTGTCTTTAGGATGGGAGGGGCCTGGTCCAAATCTTGCAAATAGGCCCATCAGACTCTAGTTATGCCACTGCATTTAATCATCCCAATGCCAATGCAGTTTGAAAAACCTTCAACAATTCAGGTAATATAATATCCCCAAATGCTTTGTAAAGTTTAGTCGCTAACCCATTAAACCCCATATCTTTATTATTCACTAGTGAGGCAGTATCCTCTTTTAACTCTTTTAACTCTAAGGCTATGTGTGCATGTTGAGTATTTGCTTGCTGAAATTTCTTTAAGGTATCTGCATCTCTTTGCAGGGAAATCGCTGTGGCAAAAATGTGCTTTTTTTGAAAAAAAAAAAAATCAGATACTTGAAAAAAAAATCGGATAAAAAAAATCATTTCTTACTCAAAATCATTTGGGCTAATACTGTGTTGCAGTCAGGACTCAACAGGCCCCATTTGCTAATCAAATTTGTTACGGCTAATATTGGGGTGCAGCCAGGAGGCCCCATTTGCTAATAAAAATAATTAGGGCTAATATTGGGATATAGGCACAAGGCCACATTTGCTAATCCAAATTGTTAGGGCTAATATTGGGGTGCAGCCAGGAGGCCCCATTTGTTAATCAAAATCGTTAGGGCTAATATTGGGGTGCATGCACCAGGCCCCATTTGCTACTCAAATCGTTATGGCTAATATGGGGGTGCAGCCAGGAGGCCCCATTTGCTAATCAAAATATTTAGGGCTAATATTGGGGTGCAGCCAGGAGGCCCCATTTGAAAATAAAAATCATTAGGACTAATATTGTTGTTCAGGCTCATTATCTCAGAAAATAAATGCTGATTGTTTATTTAGTGATAGGTGACTGACAGGTCGGGGCCTAGGGCTGTGAAACAGCTGGTTATAAGAGGGGAAGGGTACATACAACATGAGTGGAAAAAGCGAGGTTGGGGTGCAAGGTGGAACAGGCTTGGTTTTCGACATGTACATGGGTTAGATAGTAATGTTGCTGAAAGCTTTAATGAACAAACACTGTCTCATCTTATACAAAGACAACTGGAAACATCTGTTACTGGACAGGCTACTCAACTCCCTTTCTTCGGCAGCCACACAGCGGTACACCTTGTAGATGAGGGACAGAAAGAGCATCTGCTCCAGTGGATGGCAAGCACTGCATCAAGTGGCCTCTCCTCCTCTTCCTCCACTTTAACATCACACACAGTACAATCCTCAGGTGGCACCCCAATTACCCTTTTCCCCCCTAGTCACAACTTTCCAACCCCCCAACTGACTCTGGGGAACCACAGATGGGCCAGCTTATGGAGCTGTTCACACATTCTATTCTACAAAGGGTGGAGATGATCCTGATGAGACTCAGATACCAGGGGCTCACGTGGACTGTAATGTAATGTCAGGGCAGGAGAAGGAGGAGGGTGACTCTCAGGGTGAGGAGTGGAAGAACAGAGAGGATGACAATGAGGTAATAAATCCCACTTGGTGTGAACCCAGAGGCACACAGCTGAGTAGCTCAGCAGAGAAGGTGGAGGAGGAGGAAAACGTGGAGGTTATGTTGTGGCTTGCTGCACAGACACAGAGTGATACAACCATGACAAGCACTGCATCCTCAGCCACAACTGTGGATGTGGTCAGCACGAATCACGAGTCTGCAGTGGCAGCAAGGGTTACCTAGCCTGGGCCTTTTTTATAGACCTCAAAGGATGACCCAATCAATGTTATCTGCCAAATTTACAAAAGACGACTCAGTAGAGGCAAAAATTGTAATAATTTGACTACTACATGCATGAACAGGCACATGCGAGATCAACATGCGTTAGTCTGGGAATCACACTGCGCTAAAACATGGATGAGCGGGCCTCGCCAACCAATGGCATTCCCATCAACCGCATATGCTGCTTCTTCCTCCTCCATCACCATGGCAAGTGTTCTCACACAGGTCTCCGGCTGCAGAACCTCCACTCGTTTATCCCTTACAGTCAGAGTGAGTGAGAGCCAATCAGCTGTTACCAGAGTGGAGATGCCTGCTGTTTTTGATTCACCGAGCACATCACATCTTTCTCAATCCACCATTGCAACTCCACCTGCACTTCACTCACAGTTCAGCAGTTTGTACTGTTCACCCTTTTCCACCCTCTCTCAGCACAGTAGCCAGGCCTCGGTCCTGCAGTTGTGGTCACATAAAAGAATGTTTCCTCCTACACAAGCCAAAGCTAAGAGCTTCAACTCCACCATCTCCAATCTGTTGGCCATGGAAAAGCTGCCTTTCCGCCTGGTGGATATGGACAGTTTCAGAACGTTGATAGCCGTCGCAGTTCCCCAGTAACAGTTGCCCAGTCGCCATTACTTCTCTCTGTGTTTGCACTACAACAGCTTGTTGCAGACAATGTCACCTGTTCCCTGAAAAAATCAATGTCTGCCAGGGTGATTTTCACCACTGACACCTGGACAAACAAACATGGGCAGGGGCGTTACATCTCACTGACTGGACACTGGGTGACTCTGGTGGATGTGAGGGCAGGCCGGCAAGGGGATGCTCCACAAGTCTTGGAATCCCAAGGCTTGTGGGAAAAACGTCTGTATTTAACACTTCCTCAACTGTTTCTGGCTCCTCCACCTCCTCTGGAGCACCTCCACCTACGCCCTTAACCTCTCCCTAAATGAGACACTCTTTCCAACAGTGCAGAAATAATACCCCCCACCTCTGTTCTGTGCAGTCAGAGCTGACCGCAGTCAGGCAGTGTTTAATTTAATATGCCTTGGCGATCTCAGCTACAGAGCTCAAGAGTTGTGCACAGATATCCAGACCGAGTTTGAGCAATGCCTGTCTTCACTGAACCTGGAGCTAGGGAAGGCCATGTGCGATAACGGTGCGAAACTGGTGGTGGCTCTAGGCCAGGGCAATCTCACACAGGTGCCTTGCATGGGTCATGTCCTCAACCTGGTGATTGTTAGAACTCTCCTGTTAGGTTTTTTCTATCTTGCTGGTCACATGACCTTTGTTGCCTATTTAATCCTGCTCCGCCCTTCTGGCTTTGCTGGACTTCATTGTAATTTCTACTCTTAAGCTAGCCGGGTGCTTTGTTACCTTTCTCAATTAGTTTTGCTTGGTCTTTTGACCTCTATGTTCTATGTTGTTTGTTTTTCTTTTTACTGCTACAACTTCTGTTAGGAGGTGTCCATCTTTTCTCCCAGTTCCTAGTTCTTGTAGGGATCCCTCCCTCGCATCTATAGGTCTTCGTACAGACTAGCTGAGGACTTTAGCGGGTCTGATCGCAGGATCAGGTTCCCCGTTACATCGTAGGGATCGAGCTTAGTTCTATCGTAGGGACAGATATCCCTTTCTTTCCTTAGTGCTTGTAGCAGAACATAACAGTAAGTCCAGCCCAAAAAAAAAAAAATCTCTCTAAGGAAAGATTTCCAGTTTCCATTATGGTGTCGGTTCAGGAGTTGGCTCAACGCCTGCAGGGACTCTCTCTGGAGGTGTCCGAGCTCCAGCAACACGTGAGTAGCTGTTCTGGAGCACATTTGGTGGAGCCAAAGGTACGTTTGCCTGATTTATTTTTTGGTGAACAACAAGATTTTTTTTCTTTTAAAAATGCTTGCTTGTTGTATTTTCGTTTGAGACCCAGATCCTCTGGTGATGAATCACAGCGCATAGGGTTCATAATGTCACTTTTGCGCAAAGAACCTCAGGAATGGGCCTTTTCTCTGCAACCTAGTGATCCATGCTTTAGATCAGTGGATAGTTTTTTTTCTACTTTGGGGTTTTTGTATGATGATCCTGATCGTGTCTCATCAGCTGAGACAGAATTGAGATGTTTGAGGCAGGGATCAGGTAATGTGGAAAAATATTGTACTCACTTCCGACGTTGGTCTACTCAGGTGGGGTGGAACGATTCAGCTTTGAAAAGTTTATTTCTTGCAGGGCTAGGTGAAAGGGTTAAAGATTTGCTGATTGCTTATCCCATACCTGGTAACTTACAGGAGGCTATGCAATTAGCTATAAGGGGTGGATAGGAGACTGCAGGCAAGGGTTAATGAGGTAAATCCTCTGCCATGTCAGCTCCAAGTCTTGAGAGGGTCTGTACTGACATTGGAGAGCTGATGGAGATTGGAGCGATGGCACCCCGCTCTCAGGAAAAAGACCGCAGGTTTTCTGAAGGTTTGTGCTTTTATTATGGCAAATCTGACCATTTCATTAAGAACTGTGTGCTTCGTATGAACAAAGAAAAAAAAAAGAGGTCAGTTTCGCCCGTATAGCCTGTTTAAACACTAAGGGCGTCTTTCTTTCTGCCACTACTGCTGCTCAGGAAGAATTAATGGATTTTCGGGTATTTGTCGATTTGGTTCTACTCTGAATGTGATTGATGGGGGATTCTTGGAAAAACTTAAATTAAAACCCAAACCTTTGTCATCCCCTATTGCCATGGTTTCTGTTGATGGCTCTCCCTTGAAGAATGTTACTCACAAGGTCTGTGAATTTCCCCTCACTATTAATGGTGTTCACCAAGAGAATTTGGTAGTATTGAATAATTTACCTTCTCTGGTGATTTTGGGGTTACCCTGGTTAAAATTGCACAATCCTGTTCTGGATTGGTCTACCAATGAAATTAAGTCCTGGAGCCCTAAGTGTTATGACAAGTGTTGTAATGGGCGTATTGCTGCTGTGGATAAAGGGGAACTACCTGTACCTTTTCAGGATTTTTGGAAAGTTTTTTCTGAGAAGGAATCGCAGATTTTACCTCCCCATAGAGACTATGATTGTACTATTGAATTTGTCCCTGGAGCGACTCTTCCTAAAAGTCGTTTATTTAATCTTACTATTCCTGAGAGAAAGGCTTTGGAGGAATACATACAGACAAGCTTGGCCGCCGGTCACATTAGGCCTTCCAAGTCTCCTGTGGCTGTTGGATTTTTTTTGTTAAAAAAAAGGACGGCGGTTTACGTCCTTGTCTGGACTTTCGTGAGATTAATAAAATTACTGTACGCAATCCTTACCCACTGCCATTGATTCCTGATTTGTTTAACCAGTTAGCGGGGGCCAAGTGGTTCTCTAAAATTGATCTTCGGGGGGCATACAATTTGTTGCGCATGAAGGAGGGTGATGAATGGAAGACTGCTTTTAACACTCCTGTGGGTCATTTTGAGAATCTGGTTATGCCTTTTGGCCTTACCAATGCTCCTGCATTTTTTCAGAATCTTATTAATGACATCCTTAGACCTTTGATCGGCAAAAATGTGGTTTGTGTAATTGGATGACATTTTGATTTATTCGCCGGATCTGGAGTCTCATTGGCGGAGCGTTCGTGAGGTATTACAGTTATTGAGTGACAATTCGCTTTTTGCTAAGCTGGAGAAATGTGAGTTCGCTGTACAGAGAATTAGTTTTTTGGGCTACATTATCTCCAGCGAAGGTTTTGAGATGGACCCGGTGAAAGTTCAAGCTGTGCAGGAATGGCCTAGGCCTATTGGTTTGAAATCATTACAGAGGTTTTTGGGTTTCGCCAATTATTATAGAAAATTCATTAAAAAATTTTCTATTATTGTCAAACCACTGACCGATCTCACCAGGAAAGGTGCTAATGTGGTTCAGTGGACTACTGAGGCCATTGAAGCTTTTGTGTTTTTAAAGGAGAGGTTCAGCTCTGCTCCCATCCTGATGCAGCCTGATGTGACTAAATTGTTTTTGGTTGAGGTTGATGCTTCTTCTGTGGGGGTCGGCGCGGTGTTGTCTCAGGAAAACACGGATGGAGTGCATCCTTGTGCCTTTTTTCAAAAAAATTTTCTGAGACTGAACTGAATTATGATATTGGTAATCGGGAATTGTTGCCCATTAAACTCGCATTTGAACACTGGCGGCATCTCTTGGAAGGTGCTGAATTTCCCATTCAGGTTTTCACTGATCATAAAAATCTGATCTATCTTGATGCTGCCAAACGCTTAAATGCCCATCAGGCTAGGTGGGCACTGTTTTTCTCGAGGTTTAATTTTTCCGTTACTTACATCCCAGGTTCTAAGAATGTGAAAGCCGATGCTTTGTCTCGCAGCTTTTCTCCCATGGTTGGTGCTGAGGAGGAGGAGAACATTTTACAAGAAGGGGTTGTGATTGCTTTGGACTCTGTGTTGGAAGATGAGATTCTTAAAGCACAGGAGAATGCCCCATCTAACACTCCCCATGGGAGGTTGTTTGTGCCTGGGACCTTTAGGAGAGATTTGTTTGTTGAGTGTCATAAGTCTCGGTTGACAGGTCATCCTGGAATCTCTGAGACCAAGAGACTTGTGGGTTGCAGTTTTTGGTGGCCTGGATGGCAGAAGGAAGTCATTAAGTGGGTGCGTCAATGCACTGTGTGTGCTAGATCTAAGTCTTCACATACTCCTGTGGCGGGGTTGCTTTGCCCTCTGGAGGTTCCTAGTGCTCCTTGGACACATTTGGCTATGGACTTTATTACTGACCTTCCCCCCTCTGAGGGTTCACTGTCATCTGGGTGGTCGTGGACAGTTTTAGCAAGATGTGTCACTTGGTTCCTTTCATCAAACTGCCCTGCGCTAAGACTCTCGCTAAGGCCTTTGTCAAGGAAATTGTCAGACTACATGGCGTTCCTACTGGCATTGTTTCTGATAGGGGACCTCAGTTCGTTGCTCGTTTTTGGCGCGCCTTTTGTGACAGGTTGGGAGTTCATTTGTCGTTTTCATCCGGATATCATCCTGAGTCTAATGGCCAGACAGAAAGGAAAAACCAGTATGTTGAGCAGTTCTTGCGTTGTTTTGTGGCAGACAATCAAGAGGGGTGGTCTGAGTTTCTGCCACTTGCTGAATTTGCTCTTAACAACCATACATCCTTTCTGCTGGTTGTTCGCCTTTTTTTTGTTGTACTGGGAGACATCCGTCGTTTGGGTCATTCTCCAAATTGGTATCGGCCGTGCCTGAAGAGGAGAATTTTTCTGGTGATTTGGAGAGAGTTTGGACGGATGTGCGTGGTAATCTTCAGGAGGCTAACAGAAAATCTAAAAGGTACTTTGATAGGAAACGGCAAGAGGTATTGTTTGCTATTGGTGACATGGTTTGGTTATCCTCTAAGAATCTGAGGTTGAGGATTCCTTCTAAAAAATTGGGTCCCAAGTTTGTAGGGCCCTTTAAGGTGCTTCAGGTTGTTAACCAATCGGCTTTTAGGTTGGAGGTTCTTACCTCCTGGAAGATTAATCCGGTGTTTCATGTTTCTCTGTTGAAAAGAGCTGATGTGTCGGATGGAGACGCCTCTGCCACTGTTCTCCCGATGGTGGAGGACGGGGAATATGAAATTTCCCGCATCCTAAATTCTAGACGATATAGAGGGAGTTTGCAGTATCTCGTCGCTTGGAAGGGTTTTGGACCCGAGGATAACTCATGGGTGAGGGCGGATGATGTTTCTGCGTCCAGACTTGTCAGAGCGTTTCACAAGAGGTTTCCGGGTAAGCCTGGGCCTAGGGGATCCGGAGGATCCTCGTAGAAGGGGGGATACTGTTAGAACTCTCCTGTTAGGTTTTTTCTATCTTGCTGGTCACATGACCTTTGTTGCCTATTTAATCCTGCTCCACCCTTCTGGCTTTGCTGGACTTCATTGTAATTTCTACTCTTAAGCTAGCCGGGTGCTTTGTTACCTTACTCAATTAGTTTTGCTTGGTCTTTTGACCTCTATGTTCTATGTTGTTTGTTTTTCTTTTTACTGCTACAACTTCTGTTAGGAGGTGTCCATCTTTTCTCCCAGTCCCTAGTTCTTGTAGGGATCCCTCCCTCGCATCTATAGGTCTTCGTACAGACTAGCTGAGGACTTTAGCGGGTCTGATCGCAGTATCAGGTTCCCCATTACATCGTAGGGATCGAGCTTAGTTCTATCATAGGGACAGATATCCCTTTCTTTCCTTAGTGCTTGTAGCAGAACATAACAGTGATACAGCAATTTCTCCACCACTATCCTAGCCTGGATGCGCTGCTTCAGATAGCACAGTCACTGTGTGCTTACTTCCGATGATCGCACCCTGCATGTCATCGACTTGCATAGTTACAGAGGTCTTTTGGCCTACTGGTTAACCGTTTGATTTGCAATGTGCCAACAAGGTAGAATTCCACTCTGCACATATTGCAGTGACTGTGGCAGCAGCGAAGAGCCCTGGTGCAGTATGTCCTTTTTACATAGCCTGGGCCACCGCAGTATGAATGTGGTGCAAAACACGCTTGAGTAGTGGGCGCAGATGAAGGACCTCTGCATCCTTCAGCACAGTTTTAAAATGGCTACTAAAATGGTTAGTGCTGATGATGCCATCATCAGCATCATTATTCCGGTCATCTACATGCTGGAGCATACTTTGAATATTCTGCTTGAGAAGGTGGTTTTCCTAGAGGAAGAGGTGGAACCAGAAGAGGATGTGGAAGTGATAACATTATCTCTAAGTTCTGGACTGTCGTCGCACAGGCAGGTGCCATGGAAGGATGGAATTCAGTAATCGAGGGGGGGCTAATGGTACCAGATAAACTGTGAGTGAAGGTGCAGGAGCTAAGGAACAAATGGTTAGTGGGAGGGGACGTAGGAAGCAAGCTTGAATGTTTCCCCGCCATCAACACACCATGGACTTGGACCTCATGGAAGCACCGACACATGAGCGCCTTCTTGCTGCACTATCTGCAACATGATGCCCGTATTGTTAGGATTAGAAATAGAGCTGACTACTGGTTTGCTACTCAGTTAGATCCACGGTACAAGAGTAAGTTTTGACAGATACTTTCCCCTCTGGAAAGACAAGCACATGCTGCAGCATCGAAACACGCACATGCTGCAGTATCGAAACACACTTGTAGACAATCTTAAGAGTGGTTTTCCCCAAAACAGCATTGACGCAAACAGTGTGTATCTCCGTCATAGACTTCCAACACCGGGAACGTCAAGTCGGCAACTTAAAAACATTTTCAGAGCAGTGTAAGTGGCATACGCAATTTCTTTGATTCTTTTAACACATTTTTTAGATCAGCCCATGCACCAGCAAAACATAGTACAAGTCTGACATTTTGTGAATGACTGGAGAGAATGGTGCAAGAGTATATCAAGCTCAATATCAATGCCATCAGGGGAATTTGGACCCTTTTGCATCTTGGTCTTCAAAAATGGAAGAGTGGCCTGAGCTTGCCGGTCACGTTTTGGAGGTTTTGTCATGTCCGGCAGCCAGTGTTCTCTCAGAACGTGTCTTCAGTTCTGCTGGTGGTATCCAGACGGATGAGCACATCTGGATGTTCCTTAAAGTGTATACTGCCTAACTTTCATTAAGATGAACAAGTCATGGATCTCCAATGACTTTGCACCCCATCTGATGGGTTGCCTGTAGTGGAATAGGTGTCACAGACCCATTATACTATTTCTATTTCTATAGTGGAACAGGACGGCAAGAGAGGTGGTGAGTTCTCCTTCAATGAAAGTCTTCAGAGGCTGGATAGACATCTGTCTGTGATGATTTAGTGAATCCTGCTTTGAGCAGGGGGTTGGACCAGATGACCCAGGAGGTCCCTTCCAACTCTACCATTCTATGATTCTATGATTCTATTCTGGGAAAATTCATGCCACTATAGTGGTGTGTGATATTTTTTTTAATTGTGGAGATTCCAAGTTGAGTCTCCATCTGGTGGGTTGCCTATAGTTGAAGGGGTGTCAGAGGCCCATTATACTATTTCTACTCTGGGGAAAGTGATGACACTTTAGTGTTGTGTGGCAGTAATTTTTTTTAAATGTTTGCACTCCAGGTTGGGTTTCCTTCATGTATGTTGCCTGTAGCAATAGGGCTCCCAGACTGGCATGCCTGCACTTACTTTCAGTCAACTACCTGGGTTACTATTCTTAAATTTTTCTAACATTAGTTCTACCAAGCTGATATTTGTCCCACCTGAGTGTGGCTGGGAAAAAAAACAGTTTGAGCTGTTGCATGAGTATTAGGGCTCCCAACAAAGAAGGCTTACTCCACTCCCTCACCCACCTCGTCTTAATTGAAACTCAAATTCAAAGAATAAAATGCTGCCCCAGAACCTGATACCTCCTGCATAGCCCATGGCTGAATACTGCTGTGACATTATCAAATTTCTACTGTGTATGAATTGATCATCTGTCAACTACCTGTGTTACTATCCTTAAATTTTTCTAACAATTGTGTTCTACCAAGCTGATATTTGTTCCACCTGAGTGTGGCTGAGCTAAAAAAGCAGTTTGAGCTGGCCCAGACCCTGATACCTCATGCATGGCCCATGGCTGACTGCTGCTGTGCCATTATCAAATTTCAACTGTGGGTCAATTGATGCCACTTTTCCTGGTGTCTGCCCCTACTCTCTAGGCACTTGATGTAAATGTCAATACCTAGAAAAAAAATGCAATAGTAGATAAACATGAGCATAAACAACATTCTTAGTAATAACTATAATACTGTTACATGTAAATGGGGATAATGAACTTGAAGATTTCTTGGCTTTGTGAGCCAGGCACAGTCCTTGACCTGTTATATATATCCAAAAAACAGGCCTAGAAAAATGGCACTTCCCACCACAACAAACATCAAATAAGGACTGGAAGCATATGGCCAAAAAATAAATATACTTTATTAAAGATACTGAACCACATAAAAAATATATATTAAAATGTTGCATTGATGCACTTTACATAGCGATGATTGCTATTTTTGGGCCATTTGGACAGTGATATGCGTATATATAATAATATATATATATATATATATATATAATCTGCAACTTTGCTACAAACATTTATAATTTATGTATCCATCCCTTTTGATATACACTGTGATTTATTGATATATTCCCTGCTGCATTTATTTAATAGGTTGGTTACTTGAATATTGACAGGTTAATTTTTACCTGTAATATACTAAATTCTTTGATTGTATTTGGACAATTAACCTAGGCAGTCCATTATGTACATATAATAAGACTTCTTATTATTCTGTCATATGTACCTTATTGTAGCTTTATTGTATATACATCTTTTTTTAATATATATTTTTTATGTGGTTCAGTATCTTTAATAAAGTATATTTATTTTTTGGCCATATGCTTCCAGTTCTTATTTGATGCTTGACCTGTTATATTAGCTAGAAAAAGAACACATATTTATCTGGTAAATCTGAGTATGTAAATGCTAAGAGGGCATGTCATTCAAGAAGGATATATGGTGAGGTAACTAGTCCCTGTTCTGAGCAGGCAGGGTACCATTTGTACTCCGCTCAGAGTGTCTCAAAGGTACTGTCTATTGACTGGAGATCAGTTCAGGTTCTGTGGTATCTTCAGGTGGAAGAAAAGTATTCTCTTTTGATGCAAGAATAAACTGATGATAGCCAGGAAACACAAATTGTGGCGCAAAGATAAGTTCAGCAAGACTCGGCAGTCTTTTGGGTGAATCTGGAGGATTTTGTTTTCCAATCAAAGTTGGCTTGGGTAGTGGCGACTCCATCAAGAATTCTTCCTTGAGACACAGTTTTAAGTTGCTCAAACTTCACTTTGCTCTGCTGTAGCCAATGATAGATTGACTTGGCCTTGTGTTTTGGTTCGTTGTCATGTTGGAATGTCCAAGTACGTCCCATGCGCTGCTTTCGGGCAGATAATTGCAAATTTGCCTCCTGTATTTGCTGATAAAGTGCTGCATTCATCTTTCCTTCAACTTTGACCAAGTTTCCTGTGCCTTTGTAGCGTACACATCCCCAAAACATCAGCTATCCATCTCTGTGCTTTACAGTAGGAATGGTGTTCCTTTCATCATAGGCCTTGTTGACCTCTCTCCAAATGTAACGTTTATGGTTGTGGCCAAAAAATTCAATTTTGGTCTCATCACTCCAAATTACCTTGCTCCAGAAGTTTTGAGGCTTGTCTCTGCTGTTTTGCATATTGTAGGCGAGATACTTTGTGGCACTTGCGCAGTAATGGCTTTCTTCTGGAGACTCGACCATGCCGCCTATTTTTATTCAAGTGCCTCCTTATTGTACATTTTGAAACAGCCACACAACTAGTTTTCAGGGGGTTCAGTATTTCAGCTGATGTTATTTGTGGGTTTTTCTTTGCATCCCAAACAATTTTCCTGGCAGTTGTGGGGGAAAATTTAGTTGGTCTACCTGGTTTTGTTTTTACAGATCCCCTGATTTTTCATTTGTTAATCACAGTTTGAACACTGCTGACTGGTATTATCAGTTCATTGGAAATCTTTTTGTATCCCTTTCCTGTTTTATACAGTTCAACTACCTTATCCCATAGATCCGTTGACATTTCTTTTGCTTTCCCCATGACTCACAATCCAGAAACGTCAGAGGCTGGATGAAAGATGCAAGAGTCTGTCTGGATCCCAGAAACTCACTCAGCTTTTATGCACACACACTGATTACAAGCAAACAGGTGACAGACTCGTGATCACATGTGAGGATGTTACCTTTAGTAGCCATTCAAACCCATTTGTGTTAACTTCTGTGCATGTATCAGGCCAAAATCAACAGGGTATGTGAACTTTTGATCAGGGACATTTGGATGTTTTGGGTTGTCATTATGATTTAAAAAGAGAAAACACAGTAGTTTGACAATAAATGGCTTCACCCAACCACTAACCTTGAGTGGAGAAAAAGTTTTGGTGTTATCATTCATATTCTCTGAAAAAAGGCCAAGAAAGCAACAATTCTGCCGGGGTATGTAAACTTTTGAGCACAATTGTACATAGCCAGAACAGGTTGGACCCAATTTCACATGATCAAGAACAACAATTTCTCCTGGTTTTTGTCACTTGATAGGGTGTATGGGCACTCTTTGATCTCTGCATCCATCTTTTATGATGTTACATGCGGGACATTCTCGGCACCAACTTTCAATGTCTTCTCCCATACTGATCCAGTAAAACTTTCGGCAGATGGTAGTTTGACGATCCATTAGTCGAACATCAGGACGTTCGCATAAACCAAACCTTGAAAGGTTCGCTCATCTCTATCGATAAGGCAACATTTTTAGACAGACATCGTAGTGCTCTTACACAGTAATATTACCCCTAAAACATGGTACTATTTTTTCAGTAATGCACTAACGTTACGATAGGAGAATATTGAACCAAAACATTAAAGCTACCTACAGCTATATTGTATCTTATTACGAAAATAATATTTTTTTACTTAGTCTGTTTTACTCTTATCAAGAAATATCTCATTTGACCTTCCTAACATAATACAACATTACAGACTGCTTTTCAGTATTCCAGTGAATTAGCATCTTATATTATAAAAAGGACATTCTAAATAAATTCAAGGAGTTTACTAATAGTGAAGTATAAGCATATTTTGCTGTTTTTTTCCATCCTTGGCTTTGGCATACAGTAGTTTTCAAGGACACCGTCCTTATATGTCATTATAAATTAGTCTATGGCTGAGAACAAGGGCAGCATAAGGTGAAAATATTGTTCTGAATATTGTACCAACTGCATTTGATTGCAAAATATTTTACTAGATGCTCAAAGTTTGAAAATTTTAATTGGCTTAAGACCCTTTTCATGTGTCAATACCTTTCAGTGAAAAGCCAGACTGACCATAGGTAACTGGCAATTTGGGGTCAGATTTTAAAAGGCTGGATTTATGCATTTTTATAGCATTTTTCTTTTAGCTAAAGATATGACTCAATTAAAGGAAATGGAGACAATGTACAAGAGAAATTACATTTTTTGTATATGCACTGTTTGGATGAAAAATAGACAGGCAAAACTGCAAGAAACTGCCGTGCCTGAGTTAGTCCTCAATTTGGTTTACTAAAAGCTGCAAAGCCCTATACACTAAGCATGCCAAATAATGTATTAACAAGAACAATTTTCCTAAAAAAAGAATGTGGGTGGGTGAAGTGGTAGAGTCTCTATCATTGGGGAAAAAAGCAGTCATGCTTACAGTGCCTTGCGAAAGTATTAGGCCCCCTGGAACTTTTCAACCTTTTCCCACATATCATACTTCAAACATAGAGATACCAAATGTAAACTTTGGTGAAGAATCAACAACAAGTGGGACACAATTGTGAAGTTGAACGAAATTTAATGGTTATTTAAAATTTTTGTGGAAATACAAAAACTGAAAAGTCAGACGTGCAATATTATTCATCCCCTTTAGTTTCAGTGCAACAAACTCACTCCAGAAGTTCATTGTGGATCTCTGAATGATCCAATGCTGTCCTAAATGACTACTGATGATAAATATAATCCACCTGTGTGTAATCAAGTCTCTGTATAAATGCACCTGCTCTGTGATAGTCTTAGGGTTCAGTTTGAAGCATAGAGAGCATCATGAAGACCAAGGAACATAACTGGCAGGTCTGTGATACTTATGTGGAGAAGTTTAAAGCCGAATTTGGATACAAAATGATTTCCAAAACTTTAAACATCCCAAGGAGCATTGTGCAAGCGATCATATTGAAATGGAGTATCATACCACTGCAAATCTACCAAGACCCGGCCGTCCCTCTAAACTTTCATCTCAAGCAAGGAGAAGACAGATCAGAGATGCAGCCAAGAGGGCCATTATCACTCTGGATGAACTGCCGAGATCTACAGCTGAGGTGGGACAGTCTGTCCATAGGACAACAATCAGTCGTACACTGCACAAATCTGGCCTTTATGGAAGAGTGGCAAGAAGAAAGCCATTTCTCAATGATATCCATAAAAAGTGTCATTTAAAGTTTGCAACAAGCCACCTGGGAGACACACCAAACATGTGGAAGAAGGTTCTCTGGTCAGATGAAACCAAAATCGAACTTTTTGGCAACAATGCCAAACGATATGTTTGGCGTAAAGACAACACAGCTCATCACCCTGAACACACCATCCCCACTGTCAAACATGGTGGTGGCAGCATCATGGTTTGGGCCTGCTTTTCTTCAGCAGGGAGAGGGAAGATGGATACAATTGATGGGAAGATGGATGGAGCCAAATACAGGACCATTCTTGAAGAAAACCTGTTGGAGTCTGCAAAAGACCTGAGACTGGGATGGAGATTTGTCTTCCAACAAGACAATGATCCCAAACATGAAGCAAAATCTACAATGGAATGTTTCACAAAATAACCTTATCCAGGTGTTAGAATGGCCAAGTCAAAATCCAGACCTGAATCCAATCGAGAATCTGTGGAAAGAGCTGAAAACTACTGTTCACAAACGATTTCCATCCAACGTCACTGAGCTCGAGCTGTTTGCCAAGGAATAATGGGCAAGAATTTCAGTCTCTCAATTTACAAAACTGATGGAGACATACCCCAAGCGACTTGCAGCTGTAATCGCAGCAAAAGGTGGCGCAACAAAGTATTAAGTTAAAGGGGCCGAATAATATTGCATGCCTCACTTTTCAGTTTTTGTATTTCCACAAAAATTTTAAATAACCAATATATTTCGTTCAACTTCACAATTGTGTCATACTTGTTCTTGATTCTTCACCAAAAATTTACATTTGGTATCTTTATGTTTGAAGCATGATATGTGGGAAAAGGTTGAAAAGTTCCAAGGGGCCGAATACTTTTGCAAGGCACTATATATTAATTCATAAAGGTTTGCAAAAACAACTAATATCTGAGGAACAGGACCATGAGTGCCATCTTATAAAAATACTTATGTCTAATCCAGCAGGAGACTTGACACTATATAGTGAAAATGTGTTGAATGACTTGTAGGGATTGTACTCACTCAGGTGCGACAGGAGGAAGGCACGTTCATTTCAAAGTCAATATGGGTTTATTTGCTTCATAAACCCAGAAGCACCAACTAAAAGGTAAACAGCCTTTAAAGAAGGGAAAAACAAAGCATCAGTGTCCTTAGCACAGTCCTTTAGCTCCTCCGAGAGCTATATGATAGTTTTTGCTCTCTCATACACCAGCCACTGCTAACTCACATGGCCAGGTATTTTCCACCCATGCAATGGTCACATGGCCCTGACCTCACACAGGTTAAGGTTAAGCAGCCGTGCAGGGCGCGGGAGCGCCGCCATCCAGATAGTTGTCTGCATACAGCCTCCGATCAGGCCTAGACAAACCTGATGATACAGAGCTGCATAATCATTACTATCTCAATTGCATTACTGTGACAAGTGCCCATATTTCTCATTACCCATCATTCAGTACCCCATGATTAAGACTCATGTAGAGTCGAAACGTCGGGTATACATGAATGTGGGGTATCTTTGTTATTTTTACACGGCACTTCACTAGCATTGTGGAACACAATAAACTATCATTTTTGCAAAATTAAAATCTATAGTGTGTGCGGTGAATTTAATACTTTGATAGTAGCTGGTCCGTATAGGTCCACATTCACCAGCACCTCCATCAATTTATGACCTTAGTGCACACCCATCCTCCCTAGTGATTTCTCACACAGGTCTTGGCAGGATTCTGCTCCCTCAGGCCTGTGGACACATAGGGTCGGTTTAATGTCCAGCACTCAGGCTCGGTCTGGAGCCACACACAGGAAGACTTCTCACTCTCTGCACACAGACCATGTGACAAACAACAGCATCCATCATGTAAGCTGTAACCATAGCTACCTGCACACCGGACCCATGTGCACTAAACGATACCTTAGTGCTTATGTGCACTAAAGCAAAATACTCCGGATTGCATCGCAGTGAGCAGCCATCTCTGCGACACATACCTCCCATTGACTACATGGCCATTAGCCTCCTTACATACCCCACCCTCTGCCTAAAGCCGTGGGGTTTGGCACCTTCCATTACCTGACCAGAGAGCCCTCTCGGTTGCCTTTGATAGTACACCCATCTGTCAAAATCGGGCCCTTTCACTGAACCTTTTTGGAACAATGTATCATCTGACTCCATTACCTCCTCTGGTAGAGTTGCCCCTTTTCCAAACGACTCTCTCCCTGACCGTCTCCACTGGTTTGTGCGGCCGTGAGACTCTCTTACAATCAAGCCTACTGTCTGGTCTGAGTCTGACCCTTTTGTCACTGCATCTACTACGTCTACTACAGGGTCTCCTGCCTATGCTACTTCTAGTCTTTAGAGAACCCCTTTGTCTCCCTATACCTCGGGTTGGAATTGGTTGCTACCTTCTTTCCATTTCCTGTAGCTGTACCTTAATCTGCAGTCTGTACCATCTCAACTGCTCTACCTCTCGTAGGTACGTCAGCTGATATTCAAGGAGTATTTGAATATTTTTAAGGCATTCGATTGATCCGACAACGAAGAATGGAACAATCCCATCTTCACCAGCTACCTGGGCTTCGTCATCAGCCGGAATCCTCACACTCACCACACCAGATTTATTCGCAATTTCTTGCATCACTTGTCCAAGTCTCCCAATGACTTTCCTCACCAGACTTCTGGGCACTTGAACGATGTCTTCCACAAACTCCAGCCGACTTTGAGCTTTCCTTGCATGCTCCAGACGTCGAGCAGCTTCCTTATTCCTCATCAGGATCATCTGTTTCATGCGGAGACAGTGCAGGTGCATGTCACTCAGGATAGCCACTTGCTTCACTGTGACTTCCCTAGCCGACCATATAGCCAACTGCTGAGTCTCTGGTGTCCAGTTCACACTACATGCTTACACTGCCTTCCTAAATGCCTCATGCACAGCCTCACTGGCACAAGTTTCCCGCACATCCTCGGGTACATCTACCACGCACTGGAAGATCGAAGTCTCACCTCCTTGGACATAGTGCGTGATCTTCTCGTCCTGAGAGTCAGAGCGGTTTCTCAAGACGTCGACCTCCCTGTGAGGCCGTCTGCATGGCACTTTCCCTGTTGGATTTCTTTCTCCCTGGAGGCCACTTTTTTGGTCAGTCTCTCCTGCTCACTCTCCTTCATTGTGATCAGATTGAAAGAGCGCAACAGTTCGTTTTGTAGCTCATTTTTCCAGCCGTCCATGTATTTCTGGAGCTGGGCCTTAGTTTCCTTCTTAGCCTTCAGCTCGATCTTGAGTTCTTGGAGAACTTTATCCCACTCCCCTGCAAGGCAGTGATACTCCTCCTTTCTCCGGTGAAGCTCCTGATGATGCTTCTCATTGGCCTCTCTGATGTATGTGGTATTCTCTTCCAAGCCTGACGACAGTTCCCGGAGGGCTTGTTCACTTTGTGTCCTCGCTTTCTGCATTGAATTTATTTCAGACTCCAAGACCCTGATTTACTCAGCCTTCTGCCCTTCCAGACATTTTAGTTCAGCCTGCAAATCTGCCACTTTTTCCTTCTCACCAACAAACTCTTTGGTGAGGTCCTGGAGCTCCTGTGCTTTGTTGCAGCAGGTCATTTCCAGCTTGGGATTCTGTGACCTCCTGCCGAGCAGAGCGCAGCTTCTCCTCGGTAGAGCGGATGGTATGATGCAGCTTCTGCGCTTCCTTCTCTCCGAGCTGAGCCTTGACTGCCGAGAGCTCGGACTCCAGGTGATGCATCTGATCCAGCTGTGCGGAGTTGGCGGCTTCCATACTCGACACCTTCAACCTCTCATTCGCCAGCTGTTGACAGACCTCATCATACTCTTTCCACTTGCACATTTTCTTTGTCAGTTTCTCAATTTTATCCTGTTTTTGCCGAGTGGCAGTGGTCAATTTGGACAGCTTCGCCTGCAGGCGTTTTTGCTCGGAGTTCTTCCCTACTTCGATTTTCGCTGTTGGATCTCTTCTGACGCTCTGCGTCAGCTTTATCTTCTATACGTCATCGACTACCTCTGTGCTAGGGTTTGTCAGTGGTAAAGTGAACCCCTTATCAAGGATATTAACCTTGTTGGCACCTGACCCTGTCTCTTCTTTATCTGTCTTTTCAGAGGGTGTAGCCTGACCTACCTTTCTGCGGCCGCCGTGTCCCCGGCGACGAGAGGAAGACTTGCCATTTGTTCCTGGGTCAACCTTACTGCACTTTTTTCCCCTTGCGTCACAGTCTGAATGGGAGTCACCACTACTCTGTCACGGTGGAACAAGCAGTCCCCACTTTAACAGGTGTCGGACCACTCTCCTGGAGCTACCCCGTCTTCAATGGTCACACTTTTGGTCACCTCTGCCAAGTCCCAGAGTTGGTCAGACCCACACTTCTGTCTGGTCACCCCTAACTCCAGACTATTGACCTTAGGCGGTGCTACCTCCTCCTCTTTATGCATCCCACCACCAGTAACCCCTACAGCCTCCTGCTGCGGTGGAGCCCCCTTAGGGTCACTCTGGCTCTTTTCTGAGCAATACAACACTCCCCTTTCCTCCCACAAGTCCCAAAACAATAAAAAGTCCTGAACGATTACAATAGGCTACGGCAAGTCTGGGACTACAGGGACGTCATGGCTGGTAATAACAGTGGGCGTCTCAATGATTACACTGGACACCAGATAATCCCTAATGACCCCATGGATGCAGTGGACTTCCATCTTTCTTTTGGGAATCAGGTAGACAGGGAGTGATGCACTCACCAGGGTCACCAAGCTTCCTGAGTCCAGAAGTCCACTCACACTCTCTCTCTTGATCTCCACAGTACACCTCTGTGACATCTTGTCAGATGGATGGTCAGTACATAATCTCGGACATGCGCTGTTCGAACTTGTTCCCAGCAACAGTCCTTCAGCGCATTCGCCACCGCCCCTTTTTGGACCACCACCCCTATTTGGGCCATCGCCCCCTTTTGGACTCCACCCCTTTAGAGTCACTGCCCCCTTTTTGGGACTCCACTCCTTTCTGGGCAACCATCCCTGTTTGGCTTACCGCCCCCTTTTTGGACTCCACTCCTTTTTGTGACACCGCCCCTTTTGGGACACTCCCCTTTTTGGACACTGCCCCTTTTTGGACACTGTCTCCTTTTGGGCAACTACCCCCTTTTGGGATACCCATGGATGCCCACGGATTACGGCGTGATAGAACTCCTCGAGAATGTCACTGCAAGCCACTTCACACATGGCTGCTTCACCTCCCACGGCTGTCACTGGGCCTCCTGGCACTGCATACCAACCCACAGCAAACCTGGAATGAGGGTGTTGACAAGCTTTGTAACCCCCCGAGTTACAGCCAGAAGCTTTAATCTTTGTAACCCCACCGAGTTACAGCCAGAAGCTTTAATCTTCGTAACCCCCGCCGAGTTACAGCCAGACGCTTGCTTCCACATGCTTTTACAGCTATATAATTGCCCCCAGCAACCAGGCTGTAGGCCTCATCTGTTGCTCCTAGCAACAAGGCTACCAGAGCACCCCCACATGGCCCTCTCAGGCCCCTCACAACCTGTGCACAGCAGTCTATCTGCGCCAACAGTTCCTCACAGTGAGGTTCCACACTGTTCTGAAAGGCTCTGCCCGGCTCCACAAAGCCCTGCACAGTTCTGCACAGTGAGGCTCCACAGTGCTCTGCAAGGCTCTGAACCTTTCTGCACGGCTCTGCACTGCTCTGCTCGGTTCCGCACCTCTCTGCACGGCTCTGCACCGCTCTGCAGATTTTGTGGATCAGGCGATCCACAGCAAGCCGCCCAGAGTTCTCCCAGGTACCTCTTGGGCCGATGCCCGCAGTCTAGCACCAAGTGTAGGGATTTTACTCACTCAGGTGCGACAGGAGGAAGTCAGGAGGCATGTTCCTTTCAAAGTCCATACGGGTTTATTTGCTTCATAAACCCGGAAGTACCAACAAAAAGGTAAGCAGCCTTTAAAGCAGGGAAAAACCAAGCATCAGTGTCCTTAGCACAGTCCTTTAGCTCCTCCGAGAGCTAGATGGGAGTTCCTGCTCTCCAAAGACACCAGCCACTGCTAACTCACATGGCCAGGTATTTTCCACCCATGCAATGGTCACATGACCCTGACCTCACGCAGGTCCTGGCAGGATTCTGCTCCCTCAGGCCTGTGGACACACAGGCTGAGGTAAAGGCCAGCACAAACAACAGCCTCCATCATGTAGGCTATAACCACACCCACATATGAGGTATGTGGGTAGCCAGACCTGCCCATCTCTCATAGCTACCTGCAAACTGGACCCATGTGCACTAAACGATATCTTAGTGTTTAAGTGCACTAAAGCAAAATACTCCGGGTTGCATCGCAGGAAGCAGCCATCTCTCCAACACATACCTCCCATTGACTACACGGCCATTAGCCTCCTTACAGACTCTAATGGGACATTTTTTGAAGATCTGAATAATTATCTACTGGCTGGGTGATCAATAAAATAGTGGGAGGTGATTACATACCGTGTTAAATAGTCTTAAAGATAGAAAGTGGAAATCATGAGCGCAACTACAACCCAGGACTAGAGATTCGATTTTATCAGAGTTGCTAACTCAGGTGGTGGCTCTGATAGATTCATGGAGAAAATATTACCCTGATGATAGAGAAATCTCATTTTTCATATTGTTGAAAAAAGCCTGGGAAGAGCTGAAACGTCCTAATTAGATTTGCATCTTCCAGGCAACATCCTCAACATAGCCTGGTAAAGGTCATTTACATAAAGTTATAAAAGATGATTTATCAACAGCAAGGCATCTGATATGAGGAATTCAAGTATTACTCTTTTCAGCATTCTATAACCTGTATGCCCATATTAATAGTTTTGATAGGTCAAATGTGGTGTCAGATTCCCTTAAGTCATTACTGTGAAGATAGTGGCTGGAATATGCATGTAATAACTCTCAACATTTGTCTACTCCCACTTTACATTGAAAATGGCAAAGGCACTTCTTACAAGCTGCCTTATGTTTCATATGATCCATTGGCACAAAGCGGTTAAAAACAAATAAACTAAATAAAGTTGGAAGATACGAAATTGTGTGGTACTACCAGCGGAACACCATCGCACCACACATACACACACACACTCTATACGCCGTACGCACCACACACACACACTCACACTCTCACATACTCACGCTCACACACTGTCAGTATTCCGGGTTTTCTAGGTAACTTTGTCAATGATTTTGCCCTTTGTTAAGATGGAGTTTGCTGTTTTCTGTGCCCTACTTCCTGTTCGTTTGTTTAAAACCCGGCTCAGGTGCTGGCTTCACTGCTGGAATATTCTGCTTCTGTTTCCCTGCAACCCAGCTGCTTGTTTCTCACAGATCGTTGTGTATTTACCAGGGAAGTGCATAACCAGGTTATCTTCAGGTGTTTCTCTGCTACAGCAGTTTCTACCCATGGCTCTGGACATTCTCTGCATATGTAAGTTGCACATACTGTGTTGTCACTAAACTGTTGACTTGGGAATTTAACCTTTGGTTCACTCCATCTGATAAGAACTGTGTTTCTGAACTGTGGCTGTTTAACCCTTTGTGCATTACCTCTGGTGAGAGCTGTTGGAACTATTACTGGAACCTTACTGACTTATGAACTTGTTGTTGGACTTCACTGAATTAAGCCACAACTGAGATTAACTTGTTTCTGGACCTCCTTGTGTTTTCTGCATACCTGGATCTGACTCTTCACACACCAGCAGTGTGTAAATCCAGCCACGTAACCTGTGCATCAGACTTACCTTGTGGTCATATTTGTGTGAGGACTTCGTCGTAAGAACTTTACCACCCTCGCTATAGAGGTTCAAGGACTTCTATATCCGGATTCATATAACTGGACTTGTGTATATATATAATATGGACTCATTGCATGTCACTACGGGTTGTTTGAATATTGTTTTTGGGGGTTTTTGCTGTTTCACAAATACATTATTTGCATTTAAAGAAACCCGTCTCTGATTGTTCATTGCCCCACGCTATCAGAATCCTCGAGTTCCTACAATAGTATTACAGGATATTCCAGCCTAAAAAAGAGGATTCTGCTGGGGCAATGACGGAGACACGGGCAGACAAACTGTTCACCATAGTTAACTCCTTGCAGCAGGAGGTGTCGGCTGCACTCAATCAAATTAGAGACTTGGAGTCTCGGGTTAACCACAATGCACAGGGGTTTGGTCAGGCTCTCCAAGATCTACGTTCTAGGTTAGGAGTCCTGGAGGCCTTACCTACTGAGCCTACCTCATCCACCAGTATGCCCAAATTGCCTCCATTCCGTTTTAATGGTGACCGAAGTCAATTCCGTGGGTTTGTTAATCAATGTATATTATTTTTTGATGTACATGCCTCTTACTACCGGTCTGATAGATCTAAGGTTCTATGTATTATTATGTTGTTGACATCCCGTGCACTGGCTTGGGCAAATCCTATGGTTGAAAGTCATGATACCCGTCTAAATAATTTGGACAATTTTCTGGCAGCCATGGCGCAAATGTTCGACGATCCCAACCGCCGTGCTACCGCTGAATCTGCCTTGCTTTCCTTACGCCAGGGGAAACGGTCAGTCATAGAATATGTTACTGAATTTAAAAGGTTAGTGGTGGACACCCAGTGGGAAGACAATGCTTTATTACCAATCTTTAGAAAAGGTTTGTCAAATGTAATCAAGGATGAACTAGCTCGTTCAGAGTCTCCACAGGAGTTTGAATTGTTTATACAGCACTGTGTACGTATTGATACCCGTTTTAACTGAACGCAGACAAGAAAAATGGGCCGCTGTAAATCGCATTACTAATTACTCTCTTCCGTCCAGGGAAACCACAGGCAAAAACCCGCGAGAGGCTGAGGAGGTGCCTATGCAGGTGGACTCACTGCAGAGACGTGAGAATAATGAACGCCGCGAACACCGTTTCCGTGAGCGCTTATGTTTCTATTGTGGTCAATCGGATCATTTCCTCATCAATTGTCCTAAATGTCCTAGGCGACCCAACAAAGTGTTGGCGGTAGTAGGAGATTATGATAACACAGACGCTGAGTCTGAAGTTTCAGAAACCAGTCTACATCTAGATGCGGTTTTTCCCCCAATACTGATGCCGACTTCCCCTAAAGATCACGGGGAGAAATATTCACATTGTTCTCTTCCTATACAGATTCAGTGGGAGGAACAGTGGATATCAAGTTCTGCCATGATAGACTCTGGAGCAGGTGGGAATTTCATGGATTCTTCTTTTGCAGAGAAACATGGTATAAAGACACAACTAAGAGCTTCACCAATCACTATGGAAACGGTGGATGGTTCCCCATTAGTTTCTGGACCAGTAGATCGGGAGACAGTGCCTTGGAGTGTAAGATGGAACCAGACCATCAAGAAACACTTTCATTCATGTTAATATCTTCTCCTCATTTTCCTGTAATTTTAGGAATTCCCTGGTTACGGTCACAAAATCCAATCATCAATTGGGAAACCAAGGAGATAACCTTTCTCCCGAAGTGCAGTTCTACCATCAGTCCAACTGTAGCGGCTCCAGTTACCCAGAACTTGGAAGAGGTGATACAGGTACCTACTCTCCCTCTGATTTATCAGGAATTCTCAGACATTTGTGATAAAAGGAAGGCAGATCAACTTCCCCCACATAGACCGTATGACTGCCCCATAGAATTGCTTCCTGGAGCAGCGATTCCTTTCGGCCATGTTTACCCGTTGGCGGCTCCGGAATTAAATCTTTACGAGAGTATATAGATGAGAATTTAGCCAAGGGGTTTATCCGACCATCTTCTTCACCAGCGGGAGCTCCAATATTCTTTGTAAAGAAGAAGGATGGTACTCTAAGACCCTGCATTGACTACGGGAGTTAAATAAGGTAACCATTCGTAACAGGTACCCGTTGCCCCTAATTCCAGAATTGTTGGAAAGAGTTCGCCAGGCCAAAGTATTTACCAAATTAGATCTTCGTGGGGCCTATAATTTACTCCGTATACGGCCGGAGACGAATGGAAGACAGCTTTTAGATGCCGGTATGGACATTTTGAATATTTGGTGATGCCATTCGGACTCTGTAACGCTCCTGCTGCTTTTCAACATTTAGCCAACGACATTTTCAGGGATTTATTGGACCAATATGTGGTAATTTACCTTGATGACATCTTAATCTTTTCTGACTCCTTACAGGAACATCAGGAACATGTCAAGACCGTACTTAGACGTTTGAGAGATAATCATTTGTACATCAAACTCGAAAAGTGTGAGTTCCATTGTTCTGAAATTCAATTTTTGGGCTATGTTATCTCGCCTCAGGGATTGAATATGGAGTCCAGCAAGATCCAGGCAATCTTGGACTGGCCGGTACCAGGAAACATTAAGGAGGTACAACGATTCATTGGCTTTGCTAACTTTTATAGACGGTTTATCCGAAATTTTTCAGAAATTGTCCGTCCCATCACTCTCCTCACCAAGAAGGGGAAGAAGTTTGAATGGTCTTCGCAAGCTCAGGAAGCCTTTGATCGCCTGAAGGGTTGTTTTACCTCAGCTCCAATATTGATGCATCCGGATCCTGCACAGCCTTTTATCGTGGAGGTGGACGCGTCTGACTGTGCATTGGGAGCTATCCTCTCACAACGTACCGGAGACAAAGGTTTGCTGCACCCGTGTGCCTTCTTCTCTCGTAGGTTATCTTCTGCAGAACTGAACTATGATGTGGCAGATAAGGAACTTTTGGCAATTATTTCTGCCTTTAAGGAATGGAGACACCATTTGCAGGGGGCAACTCAGCAGGTAGTAGTACTCACGGATCATCGCAATTTGGAATTCCTTAAGTCTGCCAGGTGTCTTTCTCCTCGACAAGCTAGGTGGAGTTTGTTCTTGAACCAGTTTAATTTTATTATTTCGTACCGCCCAGGTTCACGTAATGGGAAAGCTGACGCATTATCCCGAATCCATACCGTGGATTCCGTGCCTGGGACCCCGTCGAAGACCATCTTGTCGGAGGCCAATTTCGTTGGAGTGCTCCGGAACCGGGACTTGTGGCAGGAGATCAAGCTGGCCTATGACGGTGACGTATTTCTTGCAGCTCCACCTGACAATGTAAATCTTGTCCTTCGGAATGGTGTGTGGCTTAGAGATCGATGTATTTATGTCCCAGAGGCTGTAAGACTTCGAGTTCTCAGATTGGTCCACGACTCTAAATTGGCTGGTCATAGGGGGGTACAGAAGACGCAGGAATTGTTAACTCGTTTTTTTTGGTGGCCTACCTGCTTGAAGGATGTGAATGACTATGTCCGCTCTTGTGAAGTTTGTGCCCGGTACAAGGTTCCTCGTGTTTCACCTACTGGTCTTCTTAAACCGCTACCTGTACCGTCTCGCCCTTGGGGGTCTATTTCGATGGACTTTATTGTGGAGTTACCCACCTCTGGTGGTAAAAATACTATTTTGGTGGTAGTAGATCGTTTAACGAAAGCTGCTCATTTCATTCCGTGCGCTGGTCTTCCCTCAGCTACAGAGACAGTAGATCTAGTTATCCAGAACATTTTCCGGCTGCATGGGGTACCAGATGACATCATTTCTGACCGGGGAATACAATTCACCTCTAGATTTTGGAAAGGATTTTGTTCTGCGCTCCACATTAATGTTTGCTTGTCTTCTGCATACCATCCTCAGACCAACGGGCAGACCGAACGGACAAATCAAACTTTGGAGCAATATCTACGCTGTTACGTCAGTCATTTGCAGGATGATTGGCTGAAGCTACTTCCTCTAGCGGAATTTTCGTACAACAACTCCCAAAGCAGTTCCACGAAGGTAACGCCTTTTTTTGCCAACCTGGGTTATCATCCAAATATTTTGCCTAGGTCTCCGGTTACGATTTCGGTACCAGCGGTTGAAGACAGAGTGACGGCGTTGCAACGTAATCTTGAAGTTTTGAAGGACTCCCTGACCACAGCACAGGAGCGTTACAAAAAGTCGGCCGATAGATTCCGGAAACCAGCACCTATGTATAAGGTAGGAGATTCAGTTTGGTTGTCCACCAAGAATCTAAAATTGGGTGTTCCTTCGCAGAAACTGGGACAGAAATTCATCGGTCCATTCAAGATCACGGGGATTGTGAGCTCTGTTGCCTGTCGGTTGAAGCTACCACGGACTTTAAAGGTACACCCAGTATTTCATGTTTCCTTATTAAAACCAGTCTCTCCTAACACATTTCAGGGACGTATCGTACCTCCCCCTCCACCAGTGTTGGTTGATGGCGAAGAACAATTCGTGGTACAGGATATTGTTAATTCGAGACTTCATAGAAACCGGCTTCAGTATCTAGTCAGATGGCAAGGTTACTCTCCTGAAAATGATTCTTGGGAACCAGTAAGTAACATCAATGCGCCTCTGAAGATTGCTCAGTTTCATCGGAGATACCCGGACAGGCCTGGTCCAGGACCGTCCGGAGGCCGTCTTTAGGGGGGGGAGTAATGTCAGTATTCCGGGTTTTCTAGGTAACTTTGTCAATGATTTTGCCCTTTGTTAAGATGGAGTTTGCTGTTTTCTGTGCCCTACTTCCTGTTCGTTTGTTTAAAACCCGGCTCAGGTGCTGGCTTCACTGCTGGAATATTCTGCTTCTGTTTCCCTGCAACCCAGCTGCTTGTTTCTCACAGATCGTTGTGTATTTACCAGGGAAGTGCATAACCAGGTTATCTTCAGGTGTTTCTCTGCTACAGCAGTTTCTACCATGGCTCTGGACATTCTCTGCATATGTAAGTTGCACATACTGTGTTGTCACTAAACTGTTGACTTGGGAATTTAACCTTTGGTTCACTCCATCTGATAAGAACTGTGTTTCTGAACTGTGGCTGTTTAACCCTTTGTGCATTACCTCTGGTGAGAGCTGTTGGAACTATTACTGGAACCTTACTGACTTATGAACTTGTTGTTGGACTTCACTGAATTAAGCCACAACTGAGATTAACTTGTTTCTGGACCTCCTTGTGTTTTCTGCATACCTGGATCTGACTCTTCACACACCAGCAGTGTGTAAATCCAGCCACGTAACCTGTGCATCAGACTTACCTTGTGGTCATATTTGTGTGAGGACTTCGTCGTAAGAACTTTACCACCCTCGCTATAGAGGTTCAAGGACTTCTATATCCGGATTCATATAACTGGACTTGTGTATATATATATATGGACTCATTGCATGTCACTACGGGTTGTTTGAATATTGTTTTTGGGGGTTTTTGCTGTTTCACAAATACATTATTTGCATTTAAAGAAACCCGTCTCTGATTGTTCATTGCCCACGCTATCAGAATCCTCGAGTTCCTACAATAGTATTACACACACACTCATGCACACTCACACTCACACACTCTCTCACACACTCTCTCACACACTCATACTCACACAGCCTCTTGCACGGTACCACCAGCTGAACACTGTCGCACTGCTCCTGCACGAATTCTGCACAGGCGCAGTGAATCATTCGGCTGATCCCGGGGACAGATGCGCGACATGTCTACAGGTAGAGGAAGCCGGTCACATTAAAGGGGTTTCCCCACAAACGAAAGTTCATTTTAAAAATTGTGTATGGAGCATACCACATCTCCTGGGCAGAGAAGGAAGCAAAAGACAATACTGACATTACAGCAGGGGATCACAGAGGATTCAATTTGTGAGGTAAAATATTTCACTGACTATTTTTAAACAATATTTTACCTCACAAAATGTATCCTCTGCGATCTCCTGCTGTAATGTCAGTATTGTCTTTTGCTTCCTCCCCTGCCCAGGAGCTGTGGTATGTTCTGTACACGGTCAGACACAGGGGTGAGAGAGACAGAGCACAGGGGGGAGACAGCTTAAACGGGACAGCACATGAGGGGAGAACACAGCACAGGAAGGAGAGAGACAGCAGACAAAGGGCATAGCACATGGGGTAGACAGGTCAAAGAAGAGAGCACAGATGGGAGAAGTCAGCACATGGGGAAAGATGGAGTGGATAGGTGGGTGAGCACATGGGGGAGAGATTCTCAACTCTGCAAAGCCTGCCTCCATCGTGACATTACCGCCCTCCCAATGCGATAGCATTGGGCCTCCATCTAGTACTGTATAATCAGCTACTGCATTCACAAAATTAGCCATAATGGCATATATACTGTATTAAACAAGGCAAAGACAAATGTATAAAACAAGGCCAAGACAAAACAAGCATAGAGTGACCCTTCATATCAGGCTTCTAATGGCCTATCTCATTGATAATTGTAAATATTAAAATTGTGTCCAAGATTCTGGTGGTGGCTTTACCCAATCTCATTTTATAAAGGGGAGATCTACTACAGAAAACAGAAACGTTTTGGCAGTACTAGATGGGCTGAAGATCCTAAGTATCCTGAAAGACATATACAGGCGGCCCTTTTCATCATCAAAAGTATTTGATAATTAGTTGGGGTCAGCTGAGCATGATTCTGGATCACATTCAGATATCAGGCAACGTAAGATTGTTTTTAAACAATTTATATCCAGCATCAAGAGCAAGGGTTTATACTCTTGAATTTGTGTCTGCTAAGGTTCCTGTAAAAGGGTACCCAACAGCTATAGAACTCCTTACTTCAGAATAATACTTATTTTCAGGGTGTAAAAGGGTAACAAGGCAATGTGTTCAACACTTTTTTGAAGACTTCTTGCTTATTGTGGAGAAAACTAGATATAGACTTGAGTTGCACTTTTGGCATAGGAGACAACTTCCTGATGAAGCTGCTAGAGAGAATTCCAAGTGGGTGTAAAGTTGTTATCAGAATAAAAGTGTGGTACTTTGAGAAATCTAAGGTTTAACACATTCAGTTTTAATTAACTTTGTGGTTTTGCTGCCTTCAGTCTGAATCTACAGTATGCACATTTCAATATGAACAAGCAAAACCAACAAGGAGTGACATTACAGTTATATTTCTAAATATAGAAATTATATAGTATATTTTTAAATTAGTGCTGCTAACCTGAGTCGAGGGGGCAGATAAGAGAGGCATATTGTGTATGTTCACTTTTTATTTATAACAATGATATAGAATCATAGAATGGTAAAGTTGGAAGGGACCTCCTGGGCCTTCTGGTAAAAACCCCTGCTCAAAGCAGGATTCTCTAAATCATCCCAGACAGATGTCTGTCCAGCCTCTGTTTGAAGACTTCCATTGAAGGAGAACTCACCACCTCTCGTGGCAGCCTGTTCCACTCATTGATCACCCTAACTGTCAAAAAGTTTTTTCTAATATCTAATCTGTGTCTCCTCCCATTCAGTTTCATCCCATTGCTTCTAGTCTTTCCTTGTGCAAATGAGAATAAAGATGATCCTTCTACAATGTGACAGCCCTTGAGATATTTGTAGACAGCTATTAAGTCTCCTCTCAGTCTTCTTTTTTGCAAGCTAAACATTCCCAAACCCTGCAACCGTTCCTCATAGGACATGGTTTGCAGACCGGTCACCATTCTGGTGGCTCTTCTCTGAACTTGCTCCAGTTTGTTGATGTCTTTTTAAAATGTGGTGCCCAAAACTGGACACAGTATTCCAGATGAGGTTTGACCAAAGAGGAGTAGAGGGCAATAATGACCTCACGTGATCTAGACTGTATGCTTCTGTTGATACATCCTAGAATTGCATTTGCCTTTTTTGCTGCTGCATCACACTGTTGACTCATGTTAAGTCTGTGATCAATTAGTATACCCAGGTCTTTTTCACATGTGCTGTTACTTAGCCATATTCCTCCCATTTTGTATATGCTTTTTTCATTTTTATTGCCCAGATGTAGTACTTTGCATTTTTCCCTGTTAAAATCCATTCTGTTAGTTGCTGCCCACTGCTCCAGTTTATTTATATCTTTTTGAATCCTCTCTCTCTCTTCTCTAGTATTAGCTACCCCTCCTAGCTTTGTGTCATCAGCAAATTTGATCAGTTTACCCTCAATTCCTTCATCTAAATCATTGATAAAGATGTTGAACAATACAGGGCCTAAAACAGAGCCTTGTGGTACCCCACTTGAGACATTCTTCCAACTGGATGTGCAGCCATTTACAACCACTCTTTGGGTCCGATCACTAAACCAGTTATGAATCCACCTAACAGTTGCCTTGTCCATTCCATACTTAGTCATTTTTTCAATAAGGATTGTGTGAGATACTTTGTCAAATGCTTTGCTGAAGTCAAGATATACTATATCTACAGCATTATATTATGTTCTGACTTACATTTTTAATTGTAGGATAAATAACATTTATAAAAAGAAAAAAAAACATGAACAATTTTTCAAAACTGCAGTTTTTGCATAAGTACACTCGTTATCCTTTTCAGACTGATGCACTGCAAAGCCAGCTGTCAGTCAAAATACCAGGGCGTGTTTACAGCCGCCGATAAGAGTGCTGTGAATAGTAAGTGACTGAAGCCACACAGACAGAAATAAAGTTCACCTCTCCTGGGCTGACCAGGCACTGTTTTAAGGCTATTTACCGGCTGATTAACCTCACATCTGCAGGTTAATAGCATTTTCTGATGTGACATGCACCCTTTAACTATGTTGGAAAATTAATATTCATTCAACAACAAAACTTTACCCAAAGGACTTTATTTCAAAAACTGCAAAATTATGTGACAGATGAAAAATAAAATGTTTACTTTAAATGTGTTGCCTCAAGTTTGGAGGGATAGGGGATAAATTCACGATTACTAAGAGTCAGATCACTTTACTCCCAGCAGTGTCGAGAATTGGATCATTGAGTAGGCTCGTGTGAATGAAGGAATGGTCGATCATGCACACATTCTCTCCATCCATTCTTTATAGGACCACCAGAGATAATCAAGCGTGGTGGTGGTGGCTCCAGTGGTCAACACCCAGTAATTGAGAAATCGCCTTTGCCCCCTAATGATAACACGTTTGACTATCCCAGCATGCACTGGGATTCTCAAATGAAGTGTCATCAAAGACGAAGTAGTAAAAAAATAAAGCAATTATATAGATTAGTGAAGGAACAGTAGAGACTCGTTAATTAAAGTTTATTAGAGATTAGATTGACATTAAATAGATAGGTATTTAGAATTAAAATACATTTTAGTTCTGATCTACTTTAAGTAGTGTGCAACCTTTTTAGCCTATTTGCTTCTTCATTTAGATGTACAGGATAACTTGGAGTGATGAATGAGACATAAGCGGATCTTTTGAAATTCAAATTCGCCAACTTCAACAAATTTTGCTCAATAACCTGATTTGTGGCAAATAAATTTGCACGAATCTAAATTCTAGAAAGTTTGTAATTGCTTAGAAAATACATGTGAGGTATAGGACAGAATACAGCTGACCAAAAGCGCTTACATTATACTCTACAGAAGAAATAGAGAGGACCCTGCTGACCGTAAGAGCTTACACTCTACAGGAGAGAGAGAGAGAGGACGCCGCTGATCACAAAAGCTTACACTAGAGAGAGAAAGAGAAGAGGAAGCACTGACCATTAGAACTTACAATGTGCAGAAGAGAGAAAGCACTCCATTTGCTATACAAGCTTATGCTATACAGGAGAGAGGGAGGACCCCATTGATTATACGTCCTGACAGTCTACTGGAGAGAAAGAGAAGAGCCCCACTGACCATAAGAGATTACACATTAGATGAGAGAGAATAAGCAGGAAGACCTTGCTGACAATAAGAGCTTACACTCTACTGAAGAGAGAGACTTACCTAGTGACTCTGGAGGTGGAAGACGATTCTGCCGTACAAGTGTGCTCTGCTGGGAGCCGCTGATCTGTGATGTCCCAGGTACTGACCACCACTGTGCAAGGTATGACAATTCGTAAGATGGAGAAACAGAGGTGAAGAGAGCACCACCCTATAAAAGGGATCAACCTAGCCATACCAAATGTAGACTGAAACAGCAAAGAGAAAAAAGTATATTACAGAAGGGATCACCTAACAATAATAAATATTTATTGAAACATAAGCCAAAATAGAATAACTACATTTTAAAAGCCCAAAATGGCTTTTCGTAGTGGACAGTTCGTAAGATGTCATCGCTTCAGGGCGTTATGGGGAAGCCTGTGTGGAAATGTAAAATGACATTAGCCTGCTCTCTGATTCTTCAGCAGTGTGGTAAATACTGTCGGCAAGGTTTTTTTTGTGAACTGCTAATTGAATCTCAAAATGTTCAAGTTCACATGAAACCACAAATTTCAGGAAATTTAACTCAAACTCGATCCTCCATGGATTTTTCTGCTCATCTATAATGTTAATATTATTCGTCACTTCTGTGCATGCTTTGTGTGTGTTTTCTGCCTGTACCTTCCTTGTTTAGTATCTATTTGAGCTCCAGGCGCCCCTCTAGGGATGACTTTCTGTCATATTGTCTTTCTTCTATAAAATATACAACTTAAATAATAAATATGTACAGTATTGTGAGGCAGTGACCGGGATCGTTTACGAGGGACGTTATATTTCCCCCAGAATGTGTACAGAGACCTATTAAAGCCATTGGAGTGCATTGCAGTCACACACACAGCTGCGGCTGCAATGCAGGAATGAAGGTGAGCAATGACCTAGTCAGACTACCTGGCTAAGGCAGATTAAGTAAAATCCGGCAGGGCCTTCATTTCTTGGAGGAGGTCACAGGAGGCAGTGGGGCGGCCTCCTCCCTCCAACCCGGGTTTTCCAGTGGTTTTTGCCACAGGTCTTTAAAACTCCTGCACTAAGGATTAGTGTTGTTCTATGTGGGGACCCTGCGAGGAGCATAGCAGGAAAGCTCTACAGGATTGTGTGTAGCTGAACCCACGCCTGGGACGGCTCTGCACCTGTCAGGGTCTGTTCGGCCCGGCGCGGCCGTTGTCCCCGGCAACCAGTGTTTATGAACTGATGTTACCCCAGCTGCGTACCGGAGGACTTTTCCTGTTTTACCCGTGAGTTGCTGAATAAAAGCTGTTTACTTTGGACTTGCTTGGGTCACTGCCTCAGTTACTGCACGGTGTGAACACCGCCGCCTTACAGTATATATATTTTTTTCTTAATGCAACCAATCAACATACAATTATTTGTGTAGTTCTTGAATACTTCACGATAAATCAATCATGTATTCCAGTCCATTAGTCCAACATATCTGCAGTTTGCACCTCCTAAAATTTGGATCTTGTCAGTAGTATTTATCAAACGCCTTTGATAGCATGACTGGGAATGAACTATGGTTACTTAAGTAGTCCATTTCTGAATATGGAATATTGAGCACGATACAGGGCGAAATGATAACGAAAGAGTGCAGTATGTTTTATATGTTTATTTTCTACCTATATAAATTCACTGTAAAAGGAGACAGCACTTGATTACTCATATCCTCATATAAATGCAGAAATTGTAAGGACAGTCATGTACAAATGCCCTGCTTGCTGTTCTTGCTTTTTGTCCGCAGGGAGATATGTGAAATGTCACTCCGTGCCCCATTGAGCGAAAGCAGATACCTTCAAGCTACTATATTTCTATCATTACATTCATAAATATAGAAAATTGACCAGCGGCATATACATTTTTGTCCTTGCTGAAGGAACTAAACGTCACTTCTAATTATTTGATGTTATTAACAAAATCTGTATAGTTGTATATGCAGTACATAATTCAGTGATAGGTTGCTGATGTAGTAAAATTAAAAAAAACTTAAAAGCAAACGCTGAAAACCTATGTACTACAAAAATCTATAATATTGTGATGCACCACATTTTATTTACTATTAACCCTTTAACCCCAAGGGTGGTTTGCACGTTAATGACCGGGCCAATTTTTACAATTCTGACCACTGTCTCTTTATGAGGTTATAACTCTGGAACACTTCAATGGATCTTCGCTTTATGTTAGTGGTAAAATTTATTCGATATAACATGCGTTTATTTGTGAAAAAAAATTAAAATAAGGCGAAAATTTAGAAAATTTTGCAATTTTCAAATTTGAATTTTTATTCCCTTAAAACAGAGAAATATGTCACACAAAATAGATACTAAATAACATTTCCCACATGTCTACTTCACATCAGCACAATTTTGGTACTAAAATTTTTTTTTGTTACGAAGTTATAAGGGTTAAAAGTTGACCCGCGATTTCTCATTTTTAAAACAAATTGTACAAAACCATTTTTTTAGGGACCACCTCACATTTGAAGTCACTGTGAGGGGTCTATATGGCAGAAAATACCCAAAAGTGACACCATTCTAAAAACTGCACCCTTCAATGTACTCAAAACCATATTCAAGAAGTTTATTAACCCTTCAGGTGCTTCACAGGAGCTGAAGCAACTTGGAAGGAAAAAATGAAAATTTAACTTTTTAGTCACAAAAATGATCTTTTACAAACAATTTTTTTTATTTTAACAAGGGTAAAAGGAGAAAAAGGACAAAAAAAGTTGTTGTGCAATTTCTCCTGAGTATGCCGATACCCCATATGTGGGGTAAAACCACTGTCTGGGCGCACGGCAGGGCTCGGAAGGGAAGGAGCGCCGTTTGACTTTTTCAAACCAAAATTGGCTGGAATTGAGATTGGACACCATGTCGCGTTTGGAGAGCCCCTGATGTGCCTAAACAGTGGAAATCCCCCACAAGTGACACCATTTTGGAAACTAGACCCACTATGGAACTTATTTAGATCTGTTGTGAGCACTTTGAACCCCCAAGTGTTTCACTAAAGTTTATAATGCCCGGGTGTGAAAAAAAAAACCAAAATTTCCACAAAAATGATTTTTTTAGTCCCCAATTTTTGATTTTTACCAAGGAAATTGGACCCCAAAAGTTGTTGTCCAATTTGTCCTGAGTACGCTGATACCCCATATGTGGGGGGGAAATACTGTTTGGGAACACGGCAGGGCTCGGAAAGGAAGTAATTACGTTTTGGAATGCAGACTTTGATGGGTGTCATGTTCAGTTTGCAGAGTCCCTGATGTGCCTAAGCAGTGGAAACCCCCACAAGTGACCCCATTTTGGAACCTAGACCCCCTAAGGAACTTATCTAGATCAGTGGTGAGCACTTTGAACCCCCAAGTGCTTCACAGAAGTTTATAATGCCCGGGCGTGAAAATAAAAAAATCATATTTTTTCCACAAACATGATCTTTTAGTCCCCGGTTTTTTATTTTCCTAAGGGTAACAGGAGAAATTGGACCCCAAAAGTTGTTGTTCAATTTGTCCTGAGTACGCTCATACCCCATATGTGGGAGAAAACTACTGGATGGGCACACGTCGGGGATCGGAAGGGAAGTAGTGATGTTTAGCATTGCAGACTTTGATGGAATAGTCTGTGGGCGTCATGTCGTGTTTGGAGAACCCTGATGTGCCTAAACAGTGGAAACCCCCCACAAGTGACCCCATTTTGTAAACTAGACCCCCAAAGGAACTTATCTAGATGTGTAGTGAGCACTTTGAACCCCGAAGTGCTTCACAGAAGTTTATAACGTAGAGCCATAAAAATAAAAAATCATATTTTTTTCCACAAAAATGATATTTTCGCCCCCAATTTTTTATTTTCCCAAGGGTAACAGAAGAAATTGGACCCCGATAGTTATTGTGCAATTTGTCCTAAATATGCTGATATCCCATATGTGGGGGTAAACTACTGTTCAGGCGCATGGCAGAGCTCAGAAGGAATGGAGCACCGCTTGACTTTTTCAACGCCGAAATGGCTGGAATTGAGATCAGACGCCGTGTCCCGTTTAGAGAGCCCCTGATGTTCCTAAACAGTGGAAACCCCCCAATTCTAATTCCAACCCTAACCCCAACACACCCCAAACCCTAATCCCAACCCTAACCCTAACCACATACCTAACCCTAACACACCCCTAACCCTAATCCCAGCCCTAACCCTAATCCTAACTTTAGCCCCAACTCTAACCCTAACTTTAGCCCCAACCCTATCCCTAACCCTAATGGGAAAATGGAAACAAATACATATTTTTAATTTTATTATTTTTCCCTAACTAAGTGTGACGTCCGCCCACTGCAGGTCTGAACTGCAGGTAAGACAGCACCCTGAGAAACCCCGAGACCCTTTACCCCTATACAGGGATCTGGAATTACAGTGAAGCCCAGGGGGTAGCTGCCTATGAGAGCAGTGGACCGGAGTAGGAAGGACGCTAGGACGGGAAAAAAAAGCGAGACAAAATATGTAGTCAGAAGTCCAAGGGTCAAAACCATGAGGGAAGCAAAGGTACAAAATCGGCAGGCAGTAAAAAGGTCAGAAATTCAGGCAAAGGTCAGAAATACAATAGCAAAACAAACTAGCACACTGGGAAAACCAAGACTATATCTGGCGGCCTGCAAACCAGGCTCCAAGGCATTTGAAGGGCATGGCTACCTCTCACAGGCTCACAGTCTGATGACCTCATCTGGACCGCCCCCAGAACCAGGCCAGATGGTGATGCATGACTGACACCAACCACTTCACCTCTGACAGAAGAGCAAAGCCTACGCTCACCAGATGCCTGCGCAGGGACCCCTTCTCTGTCGCCAACATTACCCACAGGCAAAACATGGCGATGCGCAGCGACAGAGGCCGGCGTCAAAGGAGCGGAACCATATGAGGATACCGCTCTCCTATCACCGGCACCACCAGCCGAAGGAGTCCGGCGCCAACGGCGATGTGACAGTACCCCTCCCTCTAAGAGGGGCCTCTGGACCCTCAAAACCCGGTTTGTTGGGATGAAGAAGATGAAACTTCCTGATCAAACCCTTGGCATGGGCGTTACTGGCAGGCACCCAGGACCTTTCCACCGGACCATAGCCCTTCCAATGCACCAGATACTGCATGGATCCTCTCACTAAACGGGAATCAAGGATCCTTTGGACTTCGCATTCCAAAGCACCCCCTACCAAAACCGGAGGAGGAGGGGACTGAACAGGACGAATCGGAGAGCAGTACAATTTGAGAAGGGACTTATGGAATACATTGGGCAGTTTAAATGATTGAGGTAGCTTCAGACGAAAGGCTACTGGATTAATCACCTCAATAATTTAATACGGACCAATAAACCTTGGACCTAGTTTGGCAGATGGCACTTTGAGCTTAATATTCCTGGTGGTAGAAAGCCAAACTTTGTCCCCTACTCCCAGGTCCGGGCCCTTGGAGCGCCGTCTATTAGCAGACGAAGCCTGTCAAGTCTGAGCCCCTTTCAAGTTTACGTTGACTTCTATGGTCCTTTCTACCCCAGGGACATCTGACATCCTAGAAGAGAATGAACCAAAACGTGCATGGGTGCAGCCCATGATTACAGTAGAAAGGGGTAGTCTTGATGGACTCCTGGTACTGATTATTCATGGCAAACTCTGCTAGCGGTAGGTGTTCCACCCAATCGGACTGATGCTCAGAGACATAACGTAGATTCTGCTGAAGCGCTTGGTTGGTGCGTTCGGTTTGACCATTGGTTTCATGGTGATAGGCAGAGGAAAAGGACAATTCCATTCCAATTCTTTTACAGAATGTCCTCCAAAATTTCGAAACAAACTGGGTGCCCCTATCAGACACGATATTCACAGGAATACCATGCAATCGCACAAAATGAGTAATGAATAATTTGCTCAGGGTCTCGGAATTAGGTAATCCGGTTCCGGACAGAGGAACAAAATGACGCTGCTTGCTGAATCTATCCACCACCACCCAGATACACGTCTTCGCTTCTGAGAGTGGTAGATCAGTAATAAAGTCCATGGAGACATGGGTCCAAGGACTCTCAGGTGCAGGCAGGGACTGGAGCCACCCGACAGGGAGATTATGGGGAGACTTAGCGCGAGCACAGGTTTCACAGGCCAGTACATAGTCCTTACAGTCCTTTACTACAGTTGGCCACCAAAAATTCCTAGTTAGAAGTCTGATGGTGTTTTTGATGCCTGGATGCCCTGCAAGGACGGAATCATGTGATTCCTTCAGAACTTGAAGGCGGAATGTGGCCGGAACAAATAGTTTTTGGGGAGGAGTAGTGTCAGGTGCCTGTTCTGGGGATCTACGGATTTCTTCCAGAAGATCCAAGGATACAGCTGAAATAACAATTCCCTTGGCTAGTATTGGAGTCGGTTCAGAGTCCTCGACCTGTGAGGGGCAAAAACTTTGAGAAAGGGCATCAGCCCTTACATTTTTAGTACCCGGTCGAAAAGTAATCACAAAATCAAACCTAGAAAAGAACAAGATCCCCCTTGCGCCTGTCTAGGATTCAGTCTTTTTGCGACTCCAAGTAGGTCAGGTTCTTGTGGTCAGTAATTACAGTGATCTTATGTTTGGCACCTTCGAGGAAGTGGCGCCATTCCTCAAAGGCCCATTTGATTGGCAACAATTCCCGATTACCTATATCATAATTCCCCTCGGTGGAAGAGAATTTTCGGGAAAAGAAGACACAAAGTTGAGTGAGGGATGCAGTGCCTTGCGATAGCACTGCTCCGACTCCAACTTCAGAGGCATCTACCTCTACAATAAAGGGGCGGTCCAGATCAGGCTGAACCAATATCGGGTTAGAGGAAAAGCATTTATTTAAGGCAGAAAATGCATGAAGTGCTCCTGGCTTCCAGTTAACCTCATCCGCCCCTTTCCGAGTCAAATCAGTGAGTGGTTTGGCTATCTCGGAAAAACCTTTAATAAATTTACGATAGTAGTTAGCGAAACCCAAAAATCGCTGCAGTGCCTTTAGAGACTGGGGTTGTACCCATTACTTAATGGGTTGAATTTTAGAAGGATCCATGCGAAACCCTTTAGCCGACAAAATATACCCCAGAAACTGTATCTCCTGTGTCATGAAGACACATTTCTCTAGTTTGGCGAATAAAGAATGTTCTCTGAGTCTCTGGAGGAAAGAGCAGATGTGTTGGACGTGCATCACAATGTCAGAAGAGTAAATCAGGATGTCGTCCAAATAAACGACCACATAAACACCCTAATATCTCTGAAAATCTCGTTCACAAAATTCTGAAACACTGCAGGTGCAGTACTGAGCCCGAACGGCATTACAAGATACTCAAAGTCACTAGCCACTGAATCCAACGGCGACGTGACACTAAGGGGGTGATAAAGGGGGGTTTGATTTACTATTTATAGCGGGTTTTTATGATTGGCAGCTGTCACACGCTAAAAGACGCTTTTTTATTGCAAAAAATAGTTTTTGCATCATCACATTTTGAGAGCTATAATTTTTCTTATTTTGGCCCACAGAGCCATGTGAGGTCTTAATTTTTGCGGGATGAGTTGACGTTTTTATTGGTACCATTTTCGGGCAGATGCGTTTTTTGATCGCTTTTTATTCCGATTTTTGTGAGGCAGAATGAACAAAAACCAGCAATTCATGAATTTCTTTTGGGGGGGCATTTATACCGTTTAGCGTGTGGTAAAATTGATAAGCGGTTTTATTCCTTAGGTCAGTATGATTACAGCGATACCTCATTTATATAATTTTTTTATGTTTTGGCGCTTTTATACAATAAAAACGATTATGTATAAAAAATAATTATTTTTGCATCGCTTTATTCTGCGAGTTATAACTTTTTTTATTTGTTCGCTGATGATGTTGTATGGCATCTCTTTTTTTGCGGGACAAGATGACATTTTCAGCAGTACCATGTTTATTTATATCTGCCTTTTTGATCGCGTGTTATTCCACTTTTTGTTCGGCGGTATGATGATAAATCATTTTTTTTTTTTGCCTTGTTTTTTTTTTTAAGGGGTTCACTAAAATGGTTAACTAGTGAGACAGTTTTATAGGGCGGGTCGTTACGGACGTGGTGATACTAAATATGTGTACTTTTATTGTTTTGTTTTTTTTTATTACATGAAGAAATGAATTTATTGGGGAATATTTTTATTTTTTTTTCTTTATTTAGGATTTTTTTTTACACGTCATTTTTATTTTTTTTACTTTTTTACTTTATCCCAGGGTGGGACATCACTGTATTAAATCAGATCGCTGGTCTGACACTGTGAACAGCACTCTGTCAGATCAGCGATCTGACAGGCACTGCAGCAGGCTTCCTCAGTGCCTGCTCTCAGCAGACACTGAGGAAGCCGCCTCCTGCAGGACCCGGAAGGACCCAGGCATCTTGGATCCAGGGTCCTGCAGGGAGGAAGCCCTCAGAACAGCACGGTCACATGGCGCTGTTCTGAGGGTCTCAGGGAAGCACGCAGGGAGCCCCGTCCCTGCGCGATGCTTCCCGTGCCCTGGTACACTGCGATCATCTTTGATCACAGTGTGTCGGGGCTTAATGTGCCGGGAGCCTCCGTGACCACTCCTGGCACATAGTTCCGGGTGTCAGATGCGCTCCCCTCGGGAGCGCAGCTGATCGCATATGACATACTATTCCGTCTTGGGAATTAGGTCCCAGGTCACATGGACGGAATAGTACGTCAGATGGAAGAAAGGGGTTAAAACACAAAAAAAAATCAGCATTGGAATGTTTTTTACAGAAAAAAAACATTTATTTTACTAAAGTAAATACACATCCAACAGAACCACAAACAGGTGTTAGGGGTAAGTTCCGCTCTGCACAAGGGGAATCTCAAACCATCCAGCTGCGTCTCCGGCGCAGTGGACTCTGTCAGCTTAGACGTCGGTCCAAGTGTCTCGCCACTCTAACAGTGTGCAGGGATTACTGCTGCATCTCCAGGCTCTGCTATTGTGGCCAGTACTGGTTAGCGGCGAGCAGACGTTTTAGGACAAAGTCCTTGTTTTCCCCTTTGAGCATGCCCAGGGTGAGATCTCTCATTGGAGATCAGGGGTCACATGCTCAGGTACTGCAGCAGCTCCTATTGGTCCGCCGGAAGGTCCTGTGACTACTGGTGTTCTGGAACAGTTTAATTGGTCTTGTTTCTGGCAGGTCCTGTAGCTGTTACTATAAAGGGTGGCATGGCTGGACCGCCATGCATAGTGTTAACCATTATATGCTTAGGCCAGTGTGGTCATGCGTGTGTGTGGTTAGGGCCCGGCTGCAATAAGCCCTAGAATATAATGGGTCTCGAGTTATTATTCCTTAACCATTTCCAGCATTAGTTAGTGAATTAACATCATATAGTACGCATATCTGGAGGGGATCAGGAACTGAGCTCCCTTCTCACCCGACTGGTGCCGACTATTTTACAATGCCTGCAGCAGGCTCAAACTGCTACAACTAAGCACAAATTCCAGCCACTGCTGTTAACCATTTGCATGCTTCTGTCAATTTCTGACAGCTGCATTTAAATGAATGTGTGCTGGTGCTCGTGTGCACCACTCCCATCAGCTTCCAATAGATTACTATGATAGCAGGGGTAATGCTGAAGACTAGTGTTGAGCATTCCGATACCGCAAAGTATGGGTATCGGCCGATATTCGCGTTATCGGAATTCCGATACTTAATTCCGATACTTTTCCATATCGTATACCGGAATCGGAAGTTCCCATATTCTTTGAGAGGCAATGTGATTTTAGTCAGCCAATGAGGAATCCTACGAAGTGTGGGCACATCTGTAATGCTGCGGTCATCTTAACTAATGGCATGGCTGTGATTGGCTGCTGAAATGATGTCAGAATGCACTATAAAAGGCGCCGCCGCCATTTTAGCGTCACTGTGCTGTGAACCAGTAAGGGACAGAACGTACTCTGCTCACTCTGAGGGACAGTTATATATTGCGATTTTGTGTACTACTGTGCTTGAGGCAGGCTAGTTTACCCAACGCTGTGTAAAGCTTCATTTTGCCAGTGTTGTTTTAACAGCTCTGTGCAAGGTTGTGTGTGTGACAGTGCAGGTGACGCTGCAGTTTGCTCTGCATCCACGCTGTTTGTAGGCATCTGCACGTGTCACTGAATCTTTTTTTTTTTTTTTTTTTTTTATTTTGTGGAATTGGTGCGCCATTATATTAAAAAAAAAAATCAATTTTAGTGTGATGCTCCATCCTATAAATACATTGGTTGCAAACCCTATAGAAAGTAGAAAAAGGGGTTTTCACAGATTGTGGACATTGTGTTTCAGTGTTCATTCAGTCTGTGTTTTTTACTTTTTTTAGTGAGTCCGCTCCATTTACATTTCAAAACATGTGCTTGACTTGTGAGCGTGTCTCAGGGGGCTAACCTTTTCATTTACTCCAATTGGTTTGCTACATTCCTTTAAAAAAATCTAATCTATTATGGACGCGCTTCCTCCGTATACAATCATTGGTTGAAAACTATAGAATACGAAAGGAGTTTTCCAATTGTGGCAGTTGTGTTTCAGGTTCATTTTAGCGTGTTTTTTATTTTTTGAGTGAGATCAGCTCCGTTAATGTTTCAAGCACTGCTGCTTGTACTTGCTGACTGTCTCAGTGGCCTTCTTTTCATTTATTCCAATTGGTTTGTAATTCCATTAAAATAAATCTAATCATTGTGTGACGGTTCACCGTATACAATACAGGGTTCAAACACTATAGAAGTACAAAAGGAGCTTTTCAAGTTGGGCATTGTGTTTCAGTGTTCACTTCAGTCTGTGTTTTTTTTTTTTTTGAGTGCAGATACGCTCCCGTTACATGTTCAAGCACTGGCTTGTACTCTGTGAGCGTGTTAGGGCTATCCTTTTCATTTATCTCAATTGGTTCTGCTCATTCCATTTAAAATAAACTAATCATAGTGTACGCGTTCCATCCGTTACAATAATTGGTTCAAACAAATAGAAGTACACAAACGGGCCTTTCACAGTACTGAAATGGGTTTTTATTTTTAATAAAATTGTATTTTTTCAAATGACACAAATATAAGTAATGTTGAAGAGGAATAGTTCCTACATCATTGTTTGCACAGTATTAAGTGTACATCATTCCCTTAATACAAAGTTTATTATATTTCTTGTTTGCTTTTATTTAAAAGCCAAGAACACAGAAGGAAACCTTCGCACTGCGCTGTTGTCAAAGTTCAACCCACATTATGCATTCCAACTTGCAGATTTGAGGCATGTGTGAGTTGGATTGGGGCAAAGTTTGGGGAGAAGGTTACCATCAGTACCTATAGCATAAGTATGCTTTTGTGTTGCATTTGTGTTAGACATGTGGATATCTCCTAATATGTCACAATTATTTAGTTACAGTTTGTTACCACACTAATATTGAATGGTTTTAAATTTGAGTTTCACTTGTTTACAGCTTAGAAAATAAGGGTGTCCTGATATCTTGTTAGCATGCCATTTAACTTGTCATGTTTTTTTAAAATGTGTAGAAGGTAGCAGTAATTTTTGCCGGACACACAGCGGGAACAGAGGGTTACTGACCCCACTATTACTATAGCTTGTGTTTTTGGTCTGTGGACACGACCTTCTGACAGCAATGGCAGTGTTGTAGCCCAGGGAGTATGTCAGGTGGTAGAAAGATGAAAAATAACAGGAGACATGGAACGTTGCAACATTAGTTAATCTGAAACCACAGGCAAATTCAGGCGAAAATTCCATGCTAGTTCATTTTAAAAAGTAAGCCGTTGTAATTATCGTGGATAGTCCATGCAACGGCTGTTGTCACCACCTGCAGCAGTAAAGACGCGCTCCGATAATACACTGCCAGCAGATCAACCAGCACCTCCAAGCATACTGGCTAAGCTCTGGCCAGGTATCCACTTAAGACACAAAACTTAAGGGAGGGCCTCTGAGAGTACACTGAGAGGGCAAGACATGTGCTGTAACCATCTTCGGAATGTTGCCTCCTGTGACTGGGCCGTCTGGATGGTGTAGACTGGTGGCGCTTGCCACAAACTTCGACACATTTGGAAATATGGTCTTGCCCTGGCGGGGCGTGTTGTGCTCCTCTTGTTGCAGAGCTGTTCCATGCCTCGACGACGGGAGCTTTTGTAAATCAGTGCAGGCGGCTCTCGGTGGAATGGAGAACATTATGGATTGCACCGTGTGTCTTGGTCTTCCCTTTTTTCCTCCCGGTTCAAGGGTTTTGTGTGAGGCTTTGTAAGTTGTCCCTAGCGAGGGTTAGGAGGGTGTACACCAAAAATCGAGTGGGTGAAGGTTTTTCGTGCGGCGGTCGTTTCTAGCCACTGCAGCGAAACAACCATGGCGCAGACTCCCACTGGCCAAGAAAGTTGTCCCCTGCAAGGGGTCATCTCGCCTGCTGTGCATCACCCCCTTGGTTAATCTGACTAGGCTTGTCTACCTCCTTGGAGCGTGTTTCCTCCTCCATTGATCCTCCTCCCCAAAGTCCTTCAAATCATAAAATTTTAAAATTTAAAAAATAAAATTTAAAAACTTTGTATCATAATTCTGTAACATCGTTTATGGAACACAATAGCATTACAAAAGGATAGACAAAAAAAGACATTTGTGCTTTGTAAATACATTAAAAGTTTGTAATGGTTATGAAAATATAGACAGGACCCCTTTGGGTTTCAATTGTTTTATACACATGGTATTTGAAAGTCCTCCACCCTTTTTTGAAGAACCACTTGCGTGACTGTCCAGAAGGATGGAATTTGTGACTCCTCTCCTCCCACAAAGTCCTTCAAATAAATAAAATTTACAAAATTTAAAACTCAAAATTTAAAAAATTTGTTCATAATTCTGAACATAGTTTATGGAAACAAAATACATTACAAAAGGATAGACAAAAAATGCTTTGTGCTTTGTAAAACATTAAAGTTTGTAATGGTTAAAAAATATAGAAGCGACTCTGGGGTTCAATTGTTGTACACTGGTACTTTGAAAGTCCCCAGCCCCTTGTGAAGACCACGTTCGCGACTGTCCAAAGGTGATGGAATTGTGATCCTCCCTCCTCACAAAGTCCTTCAAATACAATAAATTACAAATTTTAAAAATCAAAATTTAAAAACTTTGTTCATAATTCTGTAAATCAGTTTTTGGAAACCAATAGCATTACAAAAGGATAGACAAAAAATGACATTATGTGCTTTGTAAATAATTAAAAGTTTGTATGGTTATGAAATATAGACAGCGACTCTGGAGGTTCAATTGTTGATCGCATGGTACTTTGAAAGTCCTCCGCCTTTGGAAGAACCCGTTGGCGAGTCAAAGGTGATGGAATTTTGTATCCTCATCCTCCTCACAAAGTCCTTCAAATACATATAAATTTACAAATTTAAAATAAAATTTAAAAATTTTTATTAATTCTTAAATCTTTATGGAAAACAATAGCATTCAAAGGATAGACAAAAAATGTACTTATTGCTTTTAAAACATTAAAAGTTTGTAATGGTTATGAAAATATAGCGGATCTGGAGGTTCAATTGTTGATACGCTTGGTACTTTGAAAGTCCTCCAGCCCTTTGTGAAGAACCACGTTGCGTGACGGTCCAGAAGGTGAGGAATTTGTGACTCCTCATCCCTCCAAATCTTCAAATCATATAAATTTACAAAATTAAAACTCAAAATTTAAAAACTTTGTATCATATTCGTAACACTTTATGGAAACACAATCATTCAAAAGGATAGACAAAAATGTACTTAGTGCTTTGTAAATACATTAAAAGTTTGTAATGGTTTATGAAAATATAGACGCGACCTGGAGGTTCAATTGTTGATACAGCATGGTACTTTGAAAGTCCTCCACCCTTTGTGAGGAACCACGTTGCGCTGATGTCCAAAGGTGATGGAATTTGTATCCTATCCTCCCCCTTCCAAACCCTCATCCCTTTTGTGCTGCAGTGTTTTTTGAGCAGAGATAAGGGGGCAGTCAGGCGACTATGCATCATCTGCACTCGCCTCCCGTTGACTCACAAACCACGAAAACGTGGCAGATTCCTTATAGAGTTATTCGCCCTCATTACATGGCAGTGGCTGCCCATTCATTTTAGGATCCAATTCTAATTACTGGTTTCACAAACATACTCCACAGGCAGACCCCCCTAACTCCTCCTTATTTATATTTATCGGCCTAACCGATGCTGCACTCTGCAAACGCCTTGATAACCTCTGCACTAATCCTTACCCCACTCCCAACTCCAAGATTCACCCGCGCTGCGCCAATCCTCTGGAATCTGTCCCCAAGAAATTAGGATTCCGCAATTTGGATGGTTTCAGGCCTCCCCAAAACACTTTGTTCACAGTGGCCTTCACATTACTAATCAAAGTCTTCTATGTGTAATTTGTGTGTGTAGCCCATTCATATCTCCATGACCCCACTTCCTTAAAATGGCTGGACCATATTGTAAAAACACCTTGTTATAAAACCTGTACTTTGTATCTCCCCACCTCATTGTAGATTGTAAGCTTCACCACAGGGGGGCTGATTTTGCTTTAATTATTGTATTGTTAACGTTGTTACTTTGACTGTGTTTTTTGAAACTTTTAAAGTAAAAGCACTGCGGAATATTAAGGCGCTATTAAATAAATAAAATTATTATTTTATTATAAGGCCCACTCAGTAGTGGTGAAGTTTGGAACGCCGCAAAATGCGAGTTACTGCGCTGATGCACTGTACTCCTTAGTTGGTGTGCTCACACAACCTCCAACAATGTAACAGGTTCCACCTGGTGGGTGTCCAATAATGCGAGTTCATGAAGGTGAAATCTGGTTGCGAGCTCAATCAGCGATCTGGCCTGCTGGAACGTCGCAAGTGAGGCACTCTAGGCGGACCTTGTGCGCAGTGCATCAGATCCGGATATCCCCAAAAAAACTCTGCCACCAATTGAGACAAGCAGACATGGTATGTGGTGAGGTTGCAAGGCCCAGGCTGCACCAGATTTCGGCCTTGTCAAACTACCAAGCCTGCCTGTAGTTCTCTTCCAAAAAACCCATCGCTTTCCGCTTTTGGCTTCAAGCTCCGCGCGTGTGGAAGATTCCCCATGGAATTTTTTTCGGAGGCCTGTTGACATTTGGACACGGTTGCTCATATCGGTCGAACAGGTAAAGTTCACGGGTCCATGTGGAGGTGACCGTGAGGCTCCTTGCAGCGTGTTTGAGGAACTGGAATAGGACGAGGAATCAATGTGTACAACTTGTTCCGCAATCCTTGGAGTTGGCAGAACCGACAGCGCCCTCGCAAGATCATACCCGGCTGCAAACATTGCCCAATGGGCAGGAGGGAAAGGTATTGTCCCCGGCCATGGGTGTTAAACCCCTTGTTAGGTTTTGTTTCAGTTTGCTGGTCACATGACCTTTTTTCCCTATTTTAGTCTGGTCCGCCTTCTGGCTTTGCTTGACTTCATTGTATTAATCTACTGTTAAGCTACCGGGTGTTAGGTGCCTTAATCGTGAGTTTTGCTTGATGTTAGGATCACAAAGTATTTATTTTTCGTTTAATATCCATTTTTACAATTTATGTTAGGACTAGGGGTGTCCACCTTTTCTCCAGCCCTAGATCTTTAGGGATTACTCCCTCGCAAACTATGGGGTTTTTCAATAGTGAGGACTTTAGCGGGTTTGGGGAAAAGGGAAAGGGTTTCCCCCTTAACGTAGGGGGTTTAGTTTTTTTTAGTAGGGGGAGAATTCCCTTTTTTTCCTTCTGGTTGTAGCAGATCATAACAATGGGTACTGGTCCCCCCATCGGGGGTCGGTGGACCTGTCTGAGGGTTTTAGTAGCGCATGTTTTATTTTTCCCTCAACATGCTTTTGCAGACAGGGACGGTTTTTCCCCTGAAATAAAGGGGGGGACATTGTATTGTGGGATTGAAATGTTTCGTTACGGAAACTGTCGTTCCCCACCCCAAAACACAGCTTTAAGGGACGGGTTTTTCAATGCCAGCATTCAGACCTGTGCCGTGCAGGTTTTGCGGAGTATGGGCCGTTTTTTTATCCCTCCTGTGTACCGCTGGTTTTTGTGGCCTGGAGTGTGAGGGAAGGGAATTTCTGCGTGTTGGAAAAACAGTTTGTCTCTGGAAAAAAGGGGGCCCAGGTTTTCCAGGCGACCCCTGAGGAAGCATAACCACTTGTGTGAGCTCGAGAAGGGGCTCAACAAACCTGAAGATGTAGGTGCGCTGTGGTTGGCCCTTTCATCCCAGTGTGTCTTAAAATCAAATAGTGCTTTGTCCGCACATGTTTCCCATATTTGTGGTATTGGGTGATGACACTTTTAGCTTTTTTAATTTTTTTGATTACACATTTTGCATTCACTAGAAATTTTCATGTGCAGTGTGTGAAAAAAGACCACGCAGTGCAACCCCTGGGAGCCAGTTTTATTTTGGAAGACAACTGCTCCGAACAGGTCCCCAAATGGGGTCAGGCAACCAGTCGCGCTAATCTCCCCCTTTTTTTTCCCCCTTGGGGCAATGTCTTCCTTATTTCCTTTTATCACTAACCTTTCTCTGGGGCCCTCCGCTTTAAACCCAAAATACGGGGTTCTCCCCCCAAAGTCTCCCAGTGCGACCCTCCTACTCTCCTCCCTCTTTTATCTATCGGCCAAAAAGACTGCTGCGCTCTGCAAACGACTTTCGATAACCTCTGCACTAATCGTACCCCCCACCCCCACCCAAAATTTTTTCTGCTCTAGCCAATCCTCTGGAATCTGTCCCCAAGAATTGGACTATCCACAATTTGTTTTGGGGGGGGGGGGTTTCAGGCCTCCCCCAAAACACATTTGTTCAGAGGGGGGCCATCACATTCAAACAAAGTCATTCATGTATTCTGTGTAATGTGGTTTTGTCTTAGCCCTTCATTTTAAAAACCTCAGTCCTTAAGAGGTGGGAAATCATTGTAATGCACCATTTTTATAAACCCCTATATTTTTATCCCCCATCTCTTGACATTGAAAACTGTCACGAGGGGGACTTATTTAGTTTAAAATTGTATTGTTAACGTTGTTACTTATGACTTGTGTTCTGAAATGCAAAAATGTAAAGGTGGGGGAAATGATGGCGCTTTTAAATAAAATTATTATTTTTCCCCTTAGTGCTCCCCCCCCTTCCGTTTTTATGCCATGTTGGATTGGACCTATCATCTCCACCCCCCTTTCCAAACCCCCGCTTTTGGGTGGTCGGGCCAACCATGCTCACAAAAAAGGCACTGGGTTCATCATCATCATCAGATGCGTTTTGGGTGTGTGCCATCGGACTGCTCCCCGCCTCTTCAATTCAGAGAGACACAGCTGTTGCGCATCACGCTCCCCTCTTTTACTTACAGAATGTGTTGGGGCTGGGCCCTTTTTGCAAGCAAAGATTCTAAAAACGAAGCAGACATCAGGGGGCTCCTGACAGAACTCTCTGACCCCCCTGGGCAATTTGCCAGGCGGTGAAAAGACAGATGGTTGCCCAAAGGTGTGGTCCTGAGAGGGGGGTGGAAGCTTTTTAAGCGGGGGATTGGCTGAGATCCAAAAAAAAAGGGGTTCAATTTGTTCTTCCCGCAGAAGGGGGGGGTTTCCGAGTCTAAAAAATGCGCTAAAGGAACGCTCACCCCCGGGAAAAAAATGGGGGAGTTGTCACGGGGGGGCCCCGAGCCACAGAATCCCCACTTCCCCCCCCTGAAAAATCCACGACCCGTGCCCCTTCTCCCCCCCTTTTTCATCTTGGTAGATTGATAAAAAAGTTTGAAAATTATAAGGGCCAAGTGTGGTTATTCCGAGAGATGCGTGAACAGACACATTTCAGTAGGGGGGAAAAACCCCTTTTTTCTTCTATGTGTTTGAACCAATTATTGTTACGGGGGGGGGAAACGCGTACACTAATAATTTTTTTTTTTTGTAAAGGTGGAGCAGCAAAAAATTGAGAAAAATTTAAGGGGGTGCCGTGACACACCTCAGCAGACTACAACCCCCAGTGGTGAAGAATAATGGGGGGTGATCTGAAATCCAAAAAAAAAACCCGACTACAGTAACACGCACACAACTGTTCCCAAACCCCAAAGCGTCTCAGCAGGAAGGCAGTCTGTGGTCAAACAAAGGCGCAAGCTAATCCAGACCCCCTTTATAAAGCTATATAAAAAAAAATAGTAGTGGACGCACACTTTATTGAGGGGGTTTACTCGCCATTCACATCTGTGGCTATGCAGTTCATCTAAAATACCTTATTATTCCCCTTTTATGTTCAAGTCGACAGTAGGCAAAAAGCATTTTCACTAGCACTATGAAAATTTTAAAGGGGTTTTGTTTTTAAATTTAAAAATGATTATTGACATATTATGATTAATTCATTGGAAATTTTAAATTTTTTTAAAAATTTTTGTAATTATTCAGCAAAAGAACATTTTAGTAATGTCACAATAACTTGAAGCGATGATGTTTTGAAGCCCCGAATTCATTGTTATAAAATAAAATGGTGTACATCTTTAATTATCCATCTTAAAAGGTTAAAAAGTCTTGATGCTTTTTTTTACAACCGTAACAGTTCCTTTATAATTTTTTTTGTGGTTTGCTTTTTGTTCAACATGTTAATGTATGGTTTTTTTTTGCAATTCTTTATTTTCTAGTATTGTTTAAATGAATCAAATTATGGTAGTAAAAAGGTTATTTTCTCTTGTTTGAATATAGAATTTTTAAAAAGAAGGTAACAAGGAATTCTTTATCTAGATTTAAACATCCCCTTTTCCTGGGGTCCAACCCGCCGTTGTTGCTGGGGAATGCTGTTAGCACAGTAACACTTGCCCCCTGTTCGGGTTCAGTAACCAGTGGTCCTCGGTTGTGCCATTGGCTTTTTTCCCCTTTGCTGCCCCCCGGTTCCCCTACCGTCAGTGGTTTTTCCGCAGGCCTTTGGCCTAGGGGGCCCCATCTTTTGGGTTTCCCGGTTTTCCGCAAATCTGTGGGGCCCTTTGGGAGTGCTTTGGACACAGGTACCCCTGCTTAGTAACCGTGTCCCAGTAACGTCAGTGGTTCCTCGGTTGTGCCTTGGTCTTTTCCCCTTTGCTGCCCCTCCGGGTTTTCCGTACCGCGCTGGGGTTTCCCGTGCTTTGGCTAGGGGGCCCATCTGGTATCGAGTTTCCGCAACGTCGTGGCCTTGGAGTGCTTTGGGGGACAGGTACCTCCGCTTGTAACCGTCCCGTAAGTCGCTGGTCCTCGTTGGCCATTGGCCTTTTCCTTCTGCTGCCCCTCGGGGGTTTCCGTACCGTCATGGTTCTCGCGTGCCTTTGGCTAGGTCCCCCCTCTTGGTATCCGGTTCCCCCAACGCTGCTGGCCTTG
>JARQOD010000001.1:324542078-324628008 GCA_033576555.1 Oophaga sylvatica | reverse complement strand
CCTGTGGACCGATGAGGTAAAACAGAACTCTTTGATCACAATGTTTGGAGAAAAAGGGCACAGAATTTGAGGAAAAAAACATCTCGACAACCATTGACCCCTTTCTGACCTTTGACTTACTATCCCATACATGTGACCTGGGTCTTATTGACCCTAGATGGGATTGTATAGTATGTCATATGCGATCGGCCACGCTCACGGGGGAACGCAGCCGGGTGTCAGCTGATTCTCATAGCTGACAACTGGCACTAAGTGCCACAGACCGCTCACAGCATGATCGCAGCGTTCCGGAAGCAGGCAGAAGGGCTGTCAGCTCTGACAGCCCCTCTGCCTTTGGATCGGAGACTCTGCGTCATGACGCAGGGTCCCGATCGCTGCCATGGAGACCCAATGTCGTCATGATGACATCCAGGTCTCCAGAGCTCAGAGACTTCCTGGCATGAACAGTAATGACCAGGAAGTCTCTGAGGTCAGTGTAAAATCCATGCAGTGCTGACAGCTTCTATAGCATGCAGCTCTGCATGTTATAGAAGCGATCAGCCTGCACAAAATGAGCGTCCCATAGTGGGACAAAGTGTAAGAGTAAGATTAAAATAATTTTTTTTTTAATAATTGTAAAAATATTTAAAAAAATAATAAAAAAAACAATAATTAATCTATCAATAAATAAATATTTTAATGGAACAAATCTAAACAATTAAAGTACACATATTTAGTATTGTTGCATCCATAACGACCCGCACTATAAAACTGTCCCATTAGTTAACCCCTTTAGTGAATACCATAAAAAAGCAAGGCAAAAAAACAATGCTTTATCATCATGACGCCGAACAAAAAGTGGAGTAACACGCGATCAAAAAGATGGATATAAATAAACATGGTACTGCTGAAAACATCATCTTGTCCCACAAAAAATGAGCTGCCATACAGCATCATCAGTGAAAAAATAACAAAGTTATTGTTTTCAGAATAAAGCGAAGCAAAAATAATTATTTTTTATATAAAATAGTTTTTATTGTATAAAAACACCAAAACATAAAAAAAATTATATAAATGAGGTATCGCTGTAATCGTACTGACCTGAAGAATAAAACTGCCTTATCAATTTTACCACACGCGTAACGGAAATACCCCCCCAAAAGAAATTCATGAACTGCTGGTTTTTGCTCATTCTGTCTCCCAAAAATCGGAATAGAAAGCGATCAAAAAGTGTCATGTGCCCAAAAGTGGTACCAATAAAAATGTCAACTTGTCCCGCAAAAAACAAGACCTCACATGACTGTGTGCCAAAAATATGGAAAAATAATAGCTCTCAAAGTGTGGTGATGCAAAAACTATTTTTTGCAATAAAAAGCATCCTTTAGTGTGTGACAGCTGCCAAACATAAAACCCGCTATAAAAACCTGCTATAAATAGTAAATCAAACCCCCCTTTATCACCTCCTTAGCTAGGGAAAAATAATAAAATAAAAAATGTATTTATTTCCATTTTCCCATTAGGGAAAGGTTGAGGCTAAAGTTAGGGTTAGGGTTGGGATTAGGGTTAGAGTTGGAATTAGGGTTAGGGTTGGGATTAGGGTTAGGGGTGTGTTGGGTTAGGTTTGTGCTTAGTGTTATGGTTAGGGTTGGTATTAGGGTTAGGGGCTTGTTGGGGTTAGGGTTGGAGTTAGAATTGGGTGGTTTCCACTGATTAGGCACATCAGGGGCTCTCCAAACGCGACATGGCATCTGATCTCAATTCTAGCCAATTTTGCATTGAAAAGTCAAACGGTACTCCTTCCCTTCCGAGCTCTGCCATGCGCCAAAACAGTGGTTCCCCCCCACATAATGAGGTACTAGCATACTCAGGACAAATTGCACAATAACTTTTGGGGGTCCAATTTGTCCTGGTACCCTTAGTAAAATAAAATTGGATCTGAAGTAAATTTTTTGTGAAAAAAAGTTAAATGTTCATTTTTTTTAAACATTCCAAAAATTCCTGTGAAGCACCTGAAGGGTTAATAAACTTCTTGAATGTGGTTTTCAGTACCTTGAGGGGTGCAGTTTTTAGAATAGTGTCACTTTTGGGTATTTTCTATCATATAGACCCCTCAAAGTGACTTCAAATGTGAGGTGGTCCCTAAAAAAAAAGGTTTTATAAAAATGAGAAATCGCTGGTCAACTTTTAACCCTTATAACAAAAAAATTTTGGCTTCAAAATTGTGCTGATGTAAAGTAGACATGTGGGAAATGTTATTTATTAACTATTTTGTGCGATATAACTCTCTGATTTAAGGGCATAAAAATTAAAAGTTTGAAAATTGCGACATTTTCAAAATTTTCACCAAATTTCCATTTTTTTCACAAATAAACGCAAGATATAACGAACATTTTTTACCACTAACGTGAAGTATGATATGTCATGAAAAAACATTCTCAGAATCGTCAAAATCCGTTGATACATTCCAGAGTTATAACCTCATAAAGGGACAGTGGTCAGAATTGTAAAAATTGGCCTAGTCATTAACGTGCAAACCACCCTTGATGTTAAAGAGGTTAATCATCATTATTTAATATACTCTAGTTCAGTGATTAATAAGTTGCAGCATTTCCACCAGACTGCACTGACCAACCAGTAGACTGTGGCATGTTTAGGCTATGTTTCCACAAGGCGTATTGGCAGCGCTTTGGACGCAGCTCCTCCCAAAGCGCTGCCCCCTTTTGTACGTGCGGTGATTCCACATGTGTTCATTCTAGAAAGACGCGCCGCATGTGCGTATATGCGGGTCTGCCACCTGTGCGTTTGAACGCACAGTGGAGCTGGGATTTCATAAAATCCCCTCTACTATACTGTAACATCTGGATGCTGCAGATTGGAAGCTGCGGCTGTACGCATCCAATCTGCTAACAACCCTCGGTGGTAAAGGGGTTAAGCATGGGAGTGGATCAACCACAGTTTGGGATTGTTAGACAGTGTGAAAACATGTGGGGATTCCCTAACAAACAGGCAAAGCCCACATGTGTTCAGGCTGTCTAACAGCCACACATCAAGCAGCTGCGGGGACTCAAACATAATTTACGAGCACTCCCAGAGGCTCGGATAACATCCGAGCATGCTTGGATAAGACGTTATCATCACTAATCTTTAACTTTAGGCCCTTTAGAGATCATTTTATCTTCAACGTGCTTAACTGTTCATAATGACAGTAATTTTTACTAGGAGTGCCCAATATTTCATATGCCACTGTACATCTTAAAAAAATAGTAATATTAATCAGTTGTGTTTTATAAGGCATCACATTTTCAAGGGTTTCAGATGCAACAAAATTTAGTGTACATGCAACATACAATTCTCCAATATAAATTATTCAGTAGTAGGGGCATATCTGGGTGTGGGGGAGGTGGGAACGTGGAGTGTTTTCCCCGGGCCAGCCAGCATGGTGGTGACTTTGTGTCACCTAAAGTGGCTGCTGAGGTATCTCCCAGGCAGCATCATTTTACTGCTCCTCTGGGAGTTGGAATTGCCTTTCTCCATACTGGTTGTCAAACTTACAGCCAGCTCAGAGAACATGTTCAATGCTGATATCCTGCACTCAATTGTACGCACGTCTTTCAAGTGTGAGTGAAATTGAAACTCTTACTGATGCAGTTCCAGGTCACGGCAGCTTCATCAGTGTGAACAGGTCATTTTCGTCTTTTCAAAGTGCTTCACGACAATTTTTATAATGAAAATACTTTAATGAAATGGCCCCTAAAAAGGATAATTTTTAGACACTTTTTTGTTTAATTTAAAAAAGCATGTCTGAATCTGCTTCGTGTTATTAAGCAGGCTGTTGGTTACCACTGATTATCAACCATTTATTAACAGCCAGATAGGTTCAGGTCAGTTGTTCAGTTGGACATTGATAAGACTGTGTTTGCATGAAAGATCTCAAAGTGGGTTCAATTCAGTCTAGGAGACCTCAGAGCGTTAGTTGTGTCTTTTCGAGCAGTGAGAGGCTTTGCAGTATTTACGGTGTAAGGTAGTGAGGGGAATTATATTTGATCGACAGTATGTATCCCCTAGGATGCGAATAGAAGCATATTGAGCCCGCTGGAGTGCATTGTAGTCACAGACATAGCTGTAGTTGCAGTGCAGAAAAAATGTAAGTTTGGACTTGGTCAAGCTATTTGACCAAGGCAGATTTAAGAAAACCCGGCATGGGCTTTTATTTTTGGAGTGAACTGCAGGATGGCAGTGGGGCGGTTCACTCCCTCCAGCTGGGTCTTACAAGTGACTCATGGCCACAGATTCCATTTAAAAACCTGCAGCAAAGGTTTGGGTGTGTCAGTGTTTGTTTGCAAGCTGCAGAGCAGGTGGCTCTGCAACATCCGGCTTGTGTGAGGCTAAAACAGAGCCAAGGTAAGCAAAATGCCTGGCACCCCTCAGCATTGCACGGTGGTGCAGTCGCCCATCGCTCATGGCTAGGGATGAGCGATATTGCCCGAAATCGTATTGGAATTCCGATTTCCGATATTGGAAAAATATCGGATATCGGAATTTCCGATTTCCGATATCAATGCAAGTCAATGGGAGAAAAAAATTGGAATTACAAAATGACCACTACAGTGCTATTTAATGGATAAAATGGAGGGGAAACACCTCAGGATAATGGGGAAAGAGTTTGCAGAGGCAGAGGAGCAAAGAAATCGCTAGAAAAATGCACAGAGCGAAAACTGTAGCAGGAAAACTGTTCGCCATCTTCTAATTCAATTGCCAGCTTTTGTGAAATTACAAAACCACCCGACATGAAATGACTCATGGTTTACATACATTTAACCATGTTATTTCATGTAGTTTGATATATGGTTTTCACTAACAATTACATGAGTGTATGTGTGCAAAATTTCACACATGTAGGGGTTAATTAAAGGTGTAAATTCGTTGAAAAAAAATTCAACGAATTTACACCTTTAATTAACCCCTACATGTCTGAAATTTTGCATCCATACACTCATGTAATTGTTAGTGAAAACCATATATCAAACTACATGAAATGACATGGTTAACTGTATGTAAACCATGTGTCATTTCATGTCGGGTCTGTAATTTCACAAAAGCCGGCAATTGAATTAGCGGCTATTATACTATGTAGAAGTGTATGACCTATATATATATATATATATATATATATATATATTTGCGTCACAATGATATGTATGTATTTATATAATTATATATATATATATATACATATATATATGAGGTGTAAATTCGTAGAAAAAAAAGCGTGGGCTCCGCTGTATTTTCTGAACCAGACAGACAAAGCCAGCGAGTGGGGGGATATAATATTAGCCTAGGGAGGGTGCATTTATTTAGTGCCCCCCCCGGCTACTAACATCTTCCCCCAGCCACCCCAGAAAAGGCAAATCTATGATTAGATTCGCCCTTTCTGGCACTTTGCCCATCTATTCCCATTGCCCTGTAGCGGTGGCGAATGGGTTAATAATGGGTTAAAGCCACCTTGCTATTGGATGGTGACTTTAAGCCAGGTTAATAATTGAGAGTTGTCAATTAGACAACTATCAATTATTAATTCTACTGTATGAAATGGATAAAAAAAAAACACACACACATTATTGAAAAATCATTTTAATGAAATAAATACACAGTTTTTGACCATCTTTTATTTTACTGGTAATCCTCGATTCCCTTGTTCTCCTGAAATAAAAATAAAATAATAAAGCAACATTATTCTTACCTATCCGACGCACAGTCAGGTCCCCCGATGTAATCCTTCTGAAAGGGTTAACGTTTACTGCAGGGACCGCAGCTAATGCTGCCAGCCTCGCAGTATACCCCCGAATGAATGAGCTCCTCTCCCGGCTGACAGGAGAGGAAGTGATTAGTGTGGAAAGCTTAATTGATTGCTTCCCAATTTCACTTCAGGTCAGCCGGGGACACCGCACAGCATAAGTGACGTCAGAGGGAATCCCGGCTGACCTGAAGTGAACTGATTAGCAAAAATAGGGGATCCCCTCGAAAAAAAATGCCATTTGGTTCCCCTATTTTTGTTAACCAGCCAGATGAAGCAGACTACTGAGGCATGGTATTTAAGGCTGTTAAGGATCCAATATCCATGAACCTTGCAAGCCTGATAATACCAGGCTACAGCAGTCTGCTTATCTTGGTTGGTTAACAAAAATAGGGGATCCCCTCAAAGAAAAATGGCGTGGGGGTCCCCCTATTTTTGTTAACCAGCCAAGTAAAAAAACAGAACAGTTCTGGGAATAGAAAAAATATAAAATCTATGCAAACATATGACAAGAGGGTATATAATTAAAAAATAATCTTTATTGGTACACAAAAATAATAACACATAAAAATAGATAGAGTACTGCCAACTCGAAATATACCAAGCCACAGAAGATTATACAAGTGCCAAAAAATAAAATCCTAATTAATATATTAAGGGACAAATGTAAGACTCTCAAAGTGAAACAGTGTAGATACAGATGATTATATATATATATATATATATATAAATAACAGAGTGTAAAAATAATAAGAATAATAATTAAAAAACTCCAAAAAGGAAAGTAATATCTGTGACCATTAGAAATCAACAATTCAAAGTGCAAAAGTGCAAAACAAGTGAAAGAGAGAGTATCTGAGTAGTCCCTTTCTATATAAAGGTTTACCAGGAATAGCTCACAAATTGTGGCTACAAAGACATAAAAATCTCAAATAGTACCTGTTATTAGTGGCAATGTGGCTTGGCGTTTCCCCAACGCACGTTTCGGAGTTTTTCCTTCATCAGGGGGGGGGGTTAATAGTGGAACTGGAAATATTTATACCCAGGAGGTCTGTGATGATTGGTGTGCCCCCAGTATACACAGCGCATGCGCAAAAGGAATCCCCAATCATTGACAGCCTTAACGTCATAAAATCACCGACGTCAGATCATGTGATCATATTCTGTCATACGTCGTATGACCGCTATAGAAACAGCGCATGTGTGAAAGGAATTACCAATCATCCACGACTATAGTGTCATGGGATCACTGACGTCAGGTCACATGACCGTAATCTGTCATGACCGGTGTGACTGCGATGTAAACGGCGCATGCGTCAAAGAAGTTCGCAGCCATCCATAGTCTCGGCGTCATGAGACCATTGACGTCAGGTCACGTGATCGGGACCCGATGTCATGGAAACATGAAGACGCCGAATACCAGGAGAGGGCCGCGGACCGTGATCACGCAGGCGCACCATCAGGATCACAGTAGTCAAGGAAGGATTCCTATACAGGAAATATATTACTGTTGATAAATAACAAATATTAAGGGCTCACCATATCATATGATGGTAGCGTCCACTTATATGACCAAAGTACATATAAAAGAGATCATATAACATTCTGGCTGACACAGACCAATTGGTTATAAACATAACAAAGGGCATATATCTATATATATATAGTTTTAAAAAAATATTAGCTCGCAAGGGATATTTTATCAGCATTGTGTATCTCAACATCATTGTAATAAACTATTTGGATCATGGAAAGATACATAAATAAATACATAAATAAATAAGGTCACATGATTGAACTCTGTAACACAGAGCAGTACTCATCAAACATGTGACCAAAAATAAATAAAAAATAATAAAAATAAAAACAATAAAAATAAAAATAAAGATAAAAATAAATAATAAAAATAATAATAATAAAACTAAAAAAGGAAAAATAAATAAATAAAAATAATAATAATAAAAAAGTCAAAAAGTATAATAATCAAATAATAATAAATAAAAAGTAAAAATAATAATGAAACATAATATAAATTAATGAAAATAATAAATAAATTAAAACAAATAATACCACATAATATTTGATCCATATAGTAGCCATTAATGTCCATAAATCATATAAAAATTAGTGGACCTTTTAATATTTTTCTTTTCTATTATTTTTATTTATTATTATTTTTATTAGTTCTATTGTTAAACGAATTGTATCTGTTCTTAACATTTTTATTTTTTTAGTTTTAGTTCTATTATTCATCAGCATTTGATGTGATTCAACAATATGAAGTAATCTGAAGATTTTCGTGAAAAAGAAAAGATATCGTTACATATATATTTGTAAACATTCATCTACAACTTACGGATCTACATCATATGAAGATTTTGTCTGTGAAAAGGCTGGAAGACATGAATTTTTATATGATTTATGGACATTAATGGCTACTATATGGATCAAATATTATGTGGTATTATTTGTTTTAATTTATTTATTATTTTCATTAATTTATATTATGTTTCATTATTATTTTTACTTTTTATTTATTATTATTTGATTATTATACTTTTTGACTTTTTTATTATTATTATTTTTATTTATTTATTTTTCCTTTTTTAGTTTTATTATTATTTTTATTATTTATTTTTATCTTTATTTTTATTGTTTTTATTTTTATTATTTTTATTATTTTTTATTTATTTTTGGTCACATGTTTGATGAGTACTGCTCTGTGTTACAGAGTTCAATCATGTGACCTTATTTATTTATGTATTTATTTATGTATCTTTCCATGATCCAAATAGTTTATTACAATGATGTTGAGATACACAATGCTGATCTATATATCCCTTGCGAGCTAATATTTTTTTAAAACTATATATATTGTGAGACAGTGAGGGAATATGTGTTGAATGGGGTGTACATTTCACCTAGGTATAAGGGAAATGTGTGGCTTTGTAAACCTAGTGGTAGAGAAAGGTCACTACACCTTACATTCATTACACACTTGCAGCTCAGGCCTGAAACTACTCAGGTGTTAATTAGGAGACCAGAAGTAGGTGTCTGGAAACACAGTCAGAGAGCTGGCTTAGTCTGGACACAGGAAGGTGTCCCGGCACAAGAAGCAGTCTCCAGGAGTGGGAGCTGGCTCAGTCTGGACACAGGAAGGTGTCCCGGCACAAGAAGCAGTCTCCAGGAGTTTGAGCTATCTCAGTCTGGGTGCAGGAAGTACCCCGGACACAGGAGTAGTCTCAGTGCGAATCCGTGCGAATAGCGGCTGAATAGGAGTGGATCTCTCTCAAGTCTGGACGCTGAAGGGGCCTTCAGACACAAGGAGGAGTATCTGTGAAACTCCATACTGGTAACATATATCATATGTGTTGTTTTGGGTCAGGCTGGTAGAGCCGGGACCCGGATAGACAGGGCAATCGATCTATGTGTAATTAGTGGCTAGACAAGCCTAGGTTTTCTGTTTATGCTTTATTTTTATCTGTTTGCTGTGGACTTTAATAAAGCTGGTTGCGGCCAGTTTTTTTCACCAGAACTGCTGTCTGAATGAACTGTTTTCGTGCCATTCTGTCTACCCAGACGGCGATCCTAGAGCTATATCCCCTGGAAATGTTACAATTGGCGGAGAATGCTGGGGCAGCGCAGTGGCTGATACAGTTAGTGCTGGAGTGTGCATGCAGCACAGTGGCTTAGAGACAGCAATAAAGGTGAAGTCTGTTGAAATAGCAGCAGAGAAAAGAAAAAAAAGTGTGTCAGCAGAAACGTCTGTTTGGAGCAGTCTTAAAGAGACAGGAGCCCTAATAGACTTTGCAAAGAAAAAAAAAAAAGTGTCTGCACAGCAGAGCTGAATTTTGTCTATGGAAAAGACTGTGGAGTGTGTATGTCTTGGGTGAAGGCTGTTAACCAGCCCAGGAAGTCTGGCAGTATGGAGAAGCTCCTTAAGCACCTGGTCCAGAGCCAGCAAAGCATGCAGAGCATGCATCAGCAGCAGCAGGAGACCAACCGGTTATTAATGGAGCAAGTTGCAGCAATACAAAGAACTCGCAGCACCTCGTCCTCGAGTGAGGACGCCGGGTCACCGGCATTATCCACTGTAAAGAAGGCGGTAAAACAGACTCTGCAAAAGATGACACCTCATGACGATGTGGAGGCATATCTGGCTATATTTGAGAGATTGGCTGAGAAGGAGAGTCTGCCACAGTCTGAATGGGCTATGGTGGTCGCGCCCTATCTGACTGGGGAACCCCAAAAAGCCTATTTTGACCTCAACGAGCAGGACAGCAAAGACTATAACAAGCTGAAAGCGGAGATTCTTGCCCGCCTGGGTGTGACGGCTGCAGTCCGTGCTAGGAGAGTACATAACTGGGGATACAGTCGAGACAAGCCTGCTCGCTCACAAATGTATGACTTGATTTCTTTAGTAAAAAAGTGGCTGGAACCTGACGTCAGCACCCCTGCCCAAATGGTCGAAAAGGTAGTGCTGGACCGGTACATCTGGGCCCTTCCTCCTGAGGTACAGCTCTGGGACGGACAGGGAGATCCCAAAGACGCCGATCAACTGGTCAGCTTGATTGAAATGTACTTCGCTACCAAAGACTATTTACGTGACCAGCCGTCCGAGCGATCATCAGTTCGAAGTACCCGGCCTCCGTTATCTCCCGGTAAGAAAGTTCCAGCTGTTGGGGTAAGGGGGGCTGCTGACCGACGGGTTCAGACCCGGGGGGACATGGGTGAACGAAAGGGTGATACTTCCCTGGCAGGAGACCTCAGGCCTAGAAAGGCCTTCCCGTCTGAACTCCCAGACCTGAGACAGTGTTGGAGATGCCGTGAACAGGGTCATATTTCAGCTAACTGTCCACTAGTCGGGGAACCTATGGACTGTGACGCTGGACAGACCCTCTCTTTTCTCGCGGAACCCGTGTGCGTGGCCACCCCAGTCGAGGAGACTGGCCCACAGCTGTCTCAGGTGGTTATGGGTGGCTGCCCAGTGCAGGCCCTCCTGGACTCAGGGAGTCGAGTGACTCTGGTACATGCCAGCATGGCTGATAGGGACTTCGTCCCCGGTAAACACCTGAGTGTGGTGTGCATACATGGAGACACCAAAGTCTACCCGGTAACTTCCGTGGACTTCGTCACAAAACTCGGGGAGATCTCGTATGAAGTGGGGGTAGTGAAGAACTTGATGCACCCCGCCATTTTGGGTCGTGACTTTCCTCTGTTTTGGGGTCTCTGGGGGAAAAATGTTTCTGATGGACAGTGTGATGAAGCTCCTACTGAGGGTACACAGTCCCGAGGGGCGGAACACAATGCTAGTGGGACGTTAAACTTATGTGATAATGATGATGATACTGATCATAATCATGATAATGATATTGATAATAATGATGACTGTGATAGTGATGAAATTCCTTTGCAGGTGATGTTGGGAGACGAGGATGGTGGTTCTCGGGAACCGAGTGTCCCTGACTTACCTGTGTCCTGTGACAGTTTTAAGAGTAAGCAGTGGCGAAACCCCTCTCTTAGGACGGCCCAGGAAAATATAAATGTTCTAAAGGAGGTTTCCCAAGAGCCTGGCTCTGAGGAGAGGTTTCCTCATGTTGCCATAAACACTGAAGTCCAGGGAGAGGTCGTGAGCCAGCTCCTAGTACCTGAACTATATAGAAGTATAGTGCTGGGGTTGTCACATAGTCACATACTTGAGGGACCAGATGGTGAAGTTAATGTTGTGAATGACATGTTAACTAAGGTTCCAGATCAAGATGTGAATGGAAATGAATTGTATAACCCTGACAGTGAGCAGGATATGAATGAAAATGAAGGGTATAGCCCTGACAGTGAGCCAGATGTGACTGAAGAAGTAGAGTATAGGACGGACGGTAGGGCTTCTGGGCATGTCTTGCCAGAAGAGCCTGAAGGTGGGGAACTGGAGAAAAGTGAAAAACCCCCTATACCTTCTGTGATAGTTGGTGACACATGGTCAGTGCACCAGGGACAGGAGGTACGTGGGTTCCTGAGGAAGAGTCAGCAGAAGTGTTCTGATGTGCCGGGTCGTGCTTCTCTGGCCAGGCACTATATTGAAACTGAGCCCGGTCCTAAGGTCAAGATGAAACCGTGCGGGATACCCGAGGCCCGCAGAGAGTATAGGCCTGGGAGGGTACAGGGTAGTGCGGATGCTTCAGATGAAGAGAAAGTTGATGTTGGCAATGACAGTGGTGAGGATGAAGCTGATGAGGGCCATGACTGGTCCAGAGTTCACTGTCTCTGTTGGATTGTTGACCAGCCCTCCGGTCTGGATGACCAGCCCTCCGGTCTGGAGAAGAGGGAGGGGATATGTGAGACAGTGAGGGAATATGTGTTGAATGGGGTGTACATTTCACCTAGGTATAAGGGAAATGTGTGGCTTTGTAAACCTAGTGGTAGAGAAAGGTCACTACACCTTACATTCATTACACACTTGCAGCTCAGGCCTGAAACTACTCAGGTGTTAATTAGGAGACCAGAAGTAGGTGTCTGGAAACACAGTCAGAGAGCTGGTTTAGTCTGGACACAGGAAGGTGTCCCGGCACAAGAAGCAGTCTCCAGGAGTGGGAGCTGGCTCAGTCTGGACACAGGAAGGTGTCCCGGCACAAGAAGCAGTCTCCAGGAGTTTGAGCTATCTCAGTCTGGGTGCAGGAAGTACCCCGGACACAGGAGTAGTCTCAGTGCGAATCCGTGCGAATAGCGGCTGAATAGGAGTGAATCTCTCTCAAGTCTGGACGCTGAAGGGGCCTTCAGACACAAGGAGGAGTATCTGTGAAACTCCATACTGGTAACATATATCATATGTGTTGTTTTGGGTCAGGCTGGTAGAGCCGGGACCCGGATAGACAGGGCAATCGATCTATGTGTAATTAGTGGCTAGACAAGCCTAGGTTTTCTGTTTATGCTTTATTTTTATCTGTTTGCTGTGGACTTTAATAAAGCTGGTTGCGGCCAGTTTTTTACACCAGAACTGCTGTCTGAATGAACTGTTTTCGTGCCATTCTGTCTACCCAGACGGCGATCCTAGAGCTATATCCCTGGAAATGTTACAATATATAGATATATGCCCTTTGTTATGTTTATAACCAATTGGTCTGTGTCAGCCAGAATGTTATATGATCTCTTTTATATGTACTTTGGTCATATAAGTGGACGCTACCATCATATGATATGGTGAGCCCTTAATATTTGTAATTTATCAACAGTAATATATTTCCTGTATAGGAATCCTTCCTTGACTACTGTGATCCTGATGGTGCGCCTGCGTGATCGCGGTCCGCGGCCCTCTCCTGGTATTCGGCGTCTTCATGTTTCCATGACATCGGGTCTCGATCATGTGACCTGACGTCAATGGTCTCATGACGCCGAGACTATGGATGGCTGCGAACTTCTTTGACGCATGCGCTGTTTACATCGCGGTCACACCGGTCATGACAGATTACGGTCATGTGACCTGACGTCAGTGATCCCATGACACTATAGTCGTGGATGATTGGTAATTCCTTTCACACATGCGCTGTTTCTATAGCGGTCATACGACGTATGACAGAATATGATCACATGATCTGACGTCGGTGATTTTATGACGTTAAGGCTGTCAATGATTGGGGATTCCTTTTGCACATGCGCTGTGTATACTGGGGGCACACCAATCATCACAGACCTCCTGGGTATAAATAGTTCCAGTTCCACTATTAACACACACCCCCTGATGAAGGAAAAACTCCGAAACGTGCGTTGGGGAAACGCCAAGCCACATTGCCACTAATAACAGGTACTATTTGAGATTTTTATGTCTTTGTAGCCACAATTTGTGAGCTATTCCTGGTAAACCTTTATATAGAAAGGGACTACTCAGATACTCTCTCTTTCACTTGTTTTGCACTTTTGCACTTTGAATTGTTGATTTCTAATGGTCACAGATATTACTTTCCTTTTTGGAGTTTTTTAATTATTATTCTTATTATTTTTACACTCTGTTATTTATATATATATATATAATCATCTGTATCTACACTGTTTCACTTTGAGAGTCTTACATTTGTCCCTTAATATATTAATTAGGATTTTATTTTTTGGCACTTGTATAATCTTCTGTGGCTTGGTATATTTCGAGTTGGCAGTACTCTATCTATTTTTATGTGTTATTATTTTGTGTACCAATAAAGATTATTTTTTAATTATATACCCTCTTGTCATATGTTTGCATAGATTTTATATTTTTTCTATTCCCAGAACTGTTCTGTTTTTTTACTGTTTCCGAATGGTCTGCCATTCAACTTTAGTAGTAATATTGTGATATTTTAATCACTTATTGTTCTGTGTTACTGCTATTTGATTAACAGCCAAGTAAAAAGCAGACTGCAGCAGCCTGGTATTAAAAGACTGTCAAGGCCCATGGATTTTGGCCCTCAACAGCCTAAAAATACCAGCCTGCAGCAGCCCGACAATTGGCGCATCAAAGATGCGCCAATTGTGGCACTTTACCCGGCTTTTCCTGCTTGCCCTGTAGCTGTGGCAAGTGGGGTAATAAGGGCTTAATGTCACCTTTGATTGAACGGTGACAATAAGCCCGGTTAATAATGGAGAGGCGTCAATAAGACACTGATCCATTATTAATCATAAAGTTTGTACATGTTTAAAAAAGACACAGCCAGAATAAAGTCTTTTAATGAAATAAAACAGAACACAGTTTTCATTTTTTTTTATTGCACGCTCATCCTGCGACGCCATCGATCTCCTGTAAAAAAACAAAAATAACAAATACTCCCTGTCCGACGTAGTCCAAAATCACGAGTGTCCCACAACGAGTCCAGCTCTGCTACATCTGGATGCCAGGCTCAGCCTGACATCCCGATGCAGCAGCGCTGCTTACCGGTGGAGATTCCCAGGCGGTGACGGCATCTGTGTTTCTCACGGCCAGCTGTCGCGAGAGTACAGCTGGCCGAGATTACCCAGTACATTAACCCATTATTACCCCACTAGCCACCGCTACAGGGCAAGTGGGAAGAGCCGGGTAAAGTGCCACAATTGGCGTATCCTTGGATGCGCCAATTGTGGGGCTGCTGCAGGCTGCTATTTCCGATGTGAAAAAAATATCGGAATCGGAAATCGGAATTCCGATATTGCAAATAACGGGCCGATTTCCGATATTGCAACATCTCGTAAAGCTCATCCCTACTCATGGAAACTGGTTTTGGAGATGGACTGTTTTGACGCCCCGGCAGCGGTCCAGGGGATACCATTTGCCTTTACTTTGTGAGTTTTTGGAAAATAAAGATATTTGCATTAAAACTTTACTGGGTCACTGGCTTATTATCGCACAGTGTGAACACCACCGCATTACAATATGGTGGAGAATGCGGGCAGTGTGAACTGAGGCATACCCCAACGCTAGCTGCATGTCTGTCACTAGGCCTGCCACACTGCAATCCAGGCCTGCGGACAATATGGAGGAAATCCTGAGGTAGTTAGTCCTCACACAGCAACAGCAACAACAAACGAATAACCTGTTGCTGCAGCAGATTGCGGCCCTGCATAAGGCACTCCCAATACCGACTCCAGAATGTCATGAGGTCCATTCCGCTTTGAGGAAGCTGAGTCCGGAAGACGATGTGAAAGCCTTCCTCACCATCTTCGAGCACACCAAGAAGCGGGAGAACCTGTTAACTTCCCAGTGGGCTGAAGTGGTGGCTCCGTTCCTGATGGGTGACGTGCAAAAAGTCTACTTTGACCTCAGTCAAGAGGATGCCCAGAACGATCAGAAGCTAAAATGTGAGATCCTTGCCCGACTGGGGGTTAATACATATTTGAGAGCCTAATGGGTGTTTTCATGGACTTTTGTGGAGGCCCAACCCACCAGGTCTCAGGTATATGATTTGTGCTGCTAGTTAAAAGGTGGCTCCAGTCTGAGACCTTGACTCCGGCCCAGAAGGTGGAGAGGGTAGTGGTCGACCGGCTGGTGAGAGCTCTGCCAGCCGCAATACAGTATTGGGTGGGGCAAGAAGACCCGGGCACTCTTGACCAGGTGGTTGGCCTGATCGAGCGGTACACAGCCACTTAGGACTTCATATGGGACTCTGCCCCATTGCAGCTGTCACGCCAGACCCTGCAAGCCCAGGAGCTGGGGAAGGGTTTGCATTCCCTTGCTAGGGACAGTCAGAACCGAGCCCATACTGAGGGGGTACCCTAGAGTGAAAGTGGCAGGAGACCAGTTTCCCCTAAACTGGTCTCAAAGACTAATGGTGCCTCCACTATCAGGTGCTGGCGATGCCAAGGGCCTGGACATGTGGCTACCAACTGCCCCCTGATGGCTGAACCTATAGACTGTGGATTCACACACAGAGTCTCAATGTATGCCCTGTCAGTCTGCACCGCAACTACAGGCGCTGCTGCAGCGAACCCCAACTGTGCCAGGTACTCATCAATGGGTGCCAGATGGAGGCTCTCTTGGACTCAGGGAGCCTAGTGACTCTGGTATATGGGTCACTAGTTGACCCCAATGGTCAGAAAGTGGGGGTTGTGTGTATACATGGGGACCTCTGAGAGTATCCAACAGCGGAGGTTGGTTACTTTTTCCACCCTGTGTGGAGAGATGAAACATGTGGTGGGAGTGGTGAAGACCCTTCCTTATGGGACTGTGTTGGGAAGACACTTGTCCTTGTTTTGGTCCCTGAGGGAGAACAAGGTTAACCCTCCTATGGTAAATGTCATTCCGGGCGCGGAACCTGAAGATGCTGAGTCAGGGATACCTGCCATAGGGTTCACCAACCTAGAGACAGAGTGCAACCCCAATAGGTTTCCGCTAGAGGTTTTGGCAGGAGAGGTCGAGGAGACCTGTTGATCCCAGAGCTGAAAGTGTCACCTGGTATGTTTAGGAAAGCTCAGCTCCAGGATCACACTCTGGCCCGGGCACGATAAAGGGTGGTAGAAATAAATGGGATGCCTCAATAACTGGGTGCAGAAGTGGTTTTCCCCACATGGCTGTCAACCAGGATTTGTTATATAGGTTTGATAAAATCTGGGATGAAGTGGTGAAACAGCTGGTAGTGTCCCAGTCGCCCTGTCGGGCAGTGCTAGAGATGGCACACACACACATGCTGGGATGACACTTAGGGGTAAACAAAACCCAATAATTTATTCTGCAGTGGTTCTTTTGGCCCGGGATTTATGCCGAGGTGCAGAGGTATTGTGAGTCACGTCCCGAGTGTCAACTTACCACACCCACTGCAAATTTCCAGAGTTCATTGGTACCTATACCCGTTATTGAGGTACCATTTGAGATGACTGCAATGTATCTAGTGGGGGGGCCTATAGTAAAGTCCACCTGTGGCCACCAACATATTCTGGTTGTAAACATATCCAAATGTCCAAAAAATGTATATATATATATATATATATATATATATACCACCTCAAAAGATACTGCTAAACCATATCTACCATTGCTTAATGGCAGAAAAAGAGGCCAACGTATAACATTGTTTTAAAATTTTCAAAATGTATTACTCATTACAAACATAAAATTAAACAAGAGATATACACAAAATTGTTGTGGATGCAGCATATACAAAGACCATACAAAAAGTAAGATAGGGAAAACACTAAAATATTCACTTAAGGATTAATTAATTTATTTGTGGACCACATATGGCATATAGCACTGGCCACCTTGAAAATGGCATCCTTTAAATAACATTCAGTAAAGTGCTTTGTGCAATAATATATTCACAGATAGTCCATTCCTTGTTTACCTTAGTAAAAAAAAGAGCCTAATGCATAAAGTTGCTAATATACGTTTTGCTGCATATATAATGCTAGCCACCTAAGAGAATATTATAGCATTTTCCACTAACATATATTCACAGATTGCCCATTCATTGTGAACCATAATGGGAAAAGTGCCTGATGCATAAAGGTGTTTTGCTGCATATGTAATACCAGCCACCTAAGAAAGCATAACATCCTCCACTTACATGCCCTGATTGAGGAAGCCCGTGAGGCAAAACGGCACTATCGGGGTGGCTGTGGGCAGCTTTACCGGGACCTTAATACATGTAAGTGGAGGATATTATAATGCTTTTTTAGGCATGAGAAAAAAATCTCCAGCGCAGGATCAATATTTAAAATTGAAACATTTATTTGAAAAAATTAAAAAATAAAGAAAAAAGGTTACATAAAATTGATGGACATAAGAGCAGATGAGGTCTCAGGTGGATTAAACCAATGCGTTTCGACCTAAGCGGTCTTATTCAAGGTTAGTTAGAGACAAATACTGCAAACTACATATAACACCAAAACACATAAGACACAGGTGCAAATAACATCAATTAGTGAAATCAGGAATGTTGCCTACATTTAACCCTTCACCAGTAAAAGAAAAGCTCCATAGAAATACACAGACCATTAAAAATCAAAGATAAAAAACATAACATATCAAATATCAAAGTTGGAAAATGAAAAAATTCTCAAAGGTCAACCAGAATTAATTAGGACAAACGAAAAAAATCACAAAAACAGGGTGTAAATTTAAGGTAATTTTAATCTAACTGTCGAATAAGATCAAGATTTAAAAATCCAAAAGGATTCACAATTTAGCAATTTTCTCCTAAAATCACCTCCCCTAGCTGGTTTGGAAACTTTCTCTATCGCTATAATTTTGAGACTATTAGTATTACCACTATGTTTTATTTTACAATGACTAGAAACTACTAAAATATTATATTTCTGGCTAGTAGCTTCTGATAAATGTTTCCTAACCCTTCTCTTAAGAGGACCTATTGTGCAACCCACATACTGGAGGTTGCAAGAAACGCACTCTATTAAGTATACCACACCTTCTGAGTTGCAATTCATATATGATTGAATAGGGTATGATACACCTGTGGTGCAAGACACAAATCTGTTGGTTTTACTCACAAGATTACAGACCTTACAAAGATAATGCCCACATCTATAAAAGCCTTTATATGCCTCCTTCTGCCGACTCCAACTCAAAAATATTTCCCGGATCCGTACATTCCTTGACCAAGAAACTGCAATAACGCTCGTGCACATCCTCATCATCTTCCACCTCGACTATTGCAACCTGCTCTCTGGCCTCCCCTCTACCACGCTTGCACCACTCTAACCTATCCTAAGCTCTGCTGCACGACTAATCCACCTGTCTCCCCATTATCCCCAGCCTCTCCTCTCTGCCAAGCCCTTCACTGGCTTCCTATTGTCCAGAGGCTCAAGTTCAAAACCTTAACTATGACATACAAAGTCATCCACAACCTATCTCCTTCATACATCTGTGACATGGTCTCCCGGAATCTACCTACACGCAACCTTCGATCCTCTCAAGATCTCCTTCTCTACTCCCCTCTTAGCTCTTCTTCCCACAACCGCTTACAAGACTTCTCCCATGCTTCCACCATACTCTGGAACTCTCTACCCCAACACATAAGACTTTCGCCTACCACGGAAACGTTCAAAAGGAACCTGAAGACCCACCTCTTCCGGAAAGTCTACAACCTGCAGTGATCCTCAGTCTACTGAACTGCTGTACGACCAGCTCTACCCTCTCCTAGTGTATCCTCACCCATCCCCTGTAGACTGTGAGCCATCGCAGGCAGGGTCCTCTCTCCTTTTGTACTTGTGAGTGTTTATTGTACTTGCCCTTGTAAGCCCCTTTTTCACATGTAAAGCACCATGGAATAAATGGCGCTATAAAAATGAATAATATTAATAATAATAATAATAATAAATTCAGTCAGACTGTAATCTCTACAACATGTGCAAGATATAAGACCTTTGTAAGGATGTAAGGACGTCAGGGACAAGATTATAGACCTGCACAAAGCTGGAATGGGCTACAAAACCATAAGTGAGATGCTGGGTGAGAAGGAGATAACTGTTGGTGCAATAGTAAGAAAATGGAAGAAATACAAAATGACTGTCAATCGACATCGATCTGGGGCACCATGCAAAATCTCACCTCGTGGGGTTTCCTTGATCATGAGGAAGGAGAGAGATCAGCCTAAAAGTACATGGGGAGAACTTGTTATTGACCTCAAGGCAGCTGGGACCACAGTCACCAAGAAAACCATTGGTAACAAATTACGGCGTAAAGGTTTAAAATCCTGCAGTGCCTGCAAGATCCCCCGGCTCAAGAAGGCACATGTGCAGACCTGTCTGAAGTTTGCCAATGAACACCTGGATGATTCTGTGAGTGATTGGGAGAAGGTGCTGTGGTCAGATGAGACAAAAATTGAGCTCTTTGGCATTAACTCAACTCACCGTGTTTGGAGGAAGAGAAATGCTGCCTATGACCCAAAGAACACCATTCCCACTGTCAATCTTGGAGGTGTAAACATTATATTTTGAGAGTGTTTCTTTGCTAAGGACACAGAACTACTTCGCCATATTAATGGGAGAAATCCTGAGTGACAACCTCCTTCCCTCCGCCAGGACATTAAAAATGCGTCGTGGCTGGGTCTTCCAGCAAGACAATGACCCAAAACACACAGCCAAGCAAAGGAGTGACTCAAAAAGAAGCACATTAAGGTCATGGAGTGGCCTAGTCAGTCTCCAGACCTTAATCCCATAGAAAATTTATGGAGGGAGTTGAAGCTCCGAGTTGCCAAGTGACAGGCTCAAAATCTTAATGATTTAGAGATGATCTGCAAAGAGGAGTGGACCAAAATTCCTCCTGAAATGTGAGCAAAACTCATTGTCAACTACAAAAAGTCTGACTGCTGTGCTTGCCAACAAGGGTTTTGCCACCAAGTATTACGTCTTGTTTGCCAGAAGGATCAAATACTTATTTCTCACTGCAAAATGCAAATAAATTTATATAATTTATACAATGTGATTTTCTGGATTTTATTTTTGATATTCTATCTATAAATGTTAAAATTAACATACCCTTAACATTATAGACTGTTCATGTTTTGTCAGTGGGCAAACTTACAAAATCAGCAAGGGATCAAATAATTATTTCCTTCACTCTAGATGATATTCATCATCTTTAGTACCAACTGGCATACCCACCTGTCCCAGGTACAAGCAGTGCTGGATTCACTCAGAATCACGGAGTTAACAGTGAATTAAAGAAAATGTTCGATAGGACTCAAGGAAGCCCAGTACTTAGGATATGTGATTGGCAGCAGAGTTATCAAACCCCAAATAAACAAGATTGAGGCCATTCAAAACTGGCCCAGGCCTTTAAGTACAAAACAGGTGAGAGCGTTTCTCGGCATCATTGGGCACTACCGCCAGTTTATACCTAATTTTGCTGGGAGATCGGCACCCCTAACCAGTCTGTTAAAGGGTAAGAAGTCGGTTATGATATGGTGGAACCCTCAAGCAGAGGAAGTGTTCCAGTTCCAGCCGGTCCTCATCAGCCCACTTCAGGAAAACCTTTGTCATACAAACAGATGCCTCAGAGGTAGGCCTAGGAGCGGTACTGTCGTAAGAGGTGAACGGGGATGAACATCCAGTCACCTACTTGAGCAGGAAACGTACCCCAGCAGAGAAAAACTTACAGCATAGTGGAAAAGGAGTGCTTGGCAATTAAATGAGCCTTGGAGTCCCTACGCTATTATTTGCTTGGGTGACAGTTTTGTTTGGTGACGGACCATTCACCTCTCGTCTGGAGGAGTAATGCAAAGGAGAGGAATGGTCAGGTCACAAGATGGTTCCTGTCTCTACAAAATTTTAGTTTTTCAGTGGAACATCGGGCGGGGAAGTCGCAGCGAAATGTGGATGGCTTTTTACGGGCACTCTGTATGTTGACAAATGTTCAACTCCACAAGTTTGACCAGAGGGGGATATGTAAGGCAGTGAGGGAAATTATATGCGAGGGACGGTATGTATCCCCTAGGATGCGCATAGAAGCAGACATAGCTGTGGTTACAGTGCAGAATAAAAGTAAGTTTGGACTTGTTCAAGCTATTTGGCCAAGGCAGATTTAAGAAAACCCGGCATGGGCTTTTATTTTTGGAGTGAACTACAGGATGGCAGTGGGGCGGTTCACTCCCTCCACCCCGGTCTTACAAGTGGCTCATGGCCACAGATTCCATTTAAAAACCAGCAGCAAAGGTTTATGTGTGTCAGTGTTTGTTTGCAAGCTGTGTGAGGAGAACACAGAACCAAGGGAAGTAAAACGCCTGGCACCCGTCAGCGTGACATGGTGGTGCAGTCGCCCACGGCAACAAGTTTTGGAGACAGACTGTTTTGATGCCCCGGCTGCGATCCGGAGGATACCGTTTGCTTTTACTTTATGAGTTTTTGGAAAATAAAGACATTTTCATTGAAACTTTGCTGGGTCACTGCCTCATTACTGCACAATGTGAACACCACAGCACTACCACGGCTAAACCATTCGCTGCAAATCAAATTATGGGGAAAGTTTTGTCTAACCCACCAAATTTGAATTTCAAAAGATTCAATCATCTCTATTGATTACACATGTGGTACTGTACTTATTAATTAATTCTCAAATCAATGTTATAGAGTATTAATCAGTACATATAAACATGTCTTGGCCACTTGACATTGCATATGAGGACAAACTGAAATCTGGAAGATATGTAAACATTTTGATTTTTTCATTCTATTTGTGGTTACTTCCTCTTTGCTTTAAGACTAAATAACTGTTTTAGTGGAATGCAAGGTTATGTGTTTATATTGAACACACTGCAGACAATACACTAGTGTACATTGCTAACACCGGGCTTTCTGTTTTTGCTTGCTGTTAGTGATGCACAAATTATCTTTTCATTCTAAGTTTCCACTAATTTTTTCATGCCTTTTCGCAATTGTATATGTGAGGCTTGTGTTTTTGAAACTTACAGACATTTTAAAGAAATTAATTCTGTTCCATATTTTTTTAACTTTATTAAGGAGAGCAGAGACCGTTTTAGACAAAGTGGGGCCCTGGGCAAAATTTTAAAGTGGCGCTCCAAATGCTGTCATATTGCACCATCACAGAGAAACATATAGGTCACATTACATGAGCAGGAGGCGGATACAGTTGGCAGAGGGGCCTGGAGCCAGTGCTGGCACCGTGCTCCCCATATTCAGGGGTCTCATATCGGCCAAGTGGTTTGAGACTATTAGCAGTACGCAGGGGCGTTGCTAGGGTTAGAAAATATTGGGGGCCCAAACCCTAAGACAAAAAGTTTCCTCCAACCCCCTGCTAAAAAATTTATTAACACTGCAAATAACACCGTGATAACTGAGTACAGATAATGTAGATGTCACCTGCAGTCCTATGTAACACACAAATAACACAGTGATAACTCTCTGAGTATAGATAATGTAGTACATGTCACCTGCAGTACTATGTAACACCACAGATAACACAGTGATAACTCTCTGAGTATAGATAATGTAGTACATGTCACCTGCAGTCCTATGTAACACCACAAATAACACAGTGATAACTCTGAGTATAGATAATGTAGTACATGTCACCTGCAGTACTATGTAACACCACAGATAACACAGTGATAACTCTCTGAGTCAGGGGCGTAACTAGGAACGGCAGGGCCCCACAGCAAACTTCACAATGGGGCCCCCCCCCCTCGCGCGCGTTGCCAATCCCGGTCTACCCAAGTTGTGTTAAGAAAGATACCTTTATTATCCAAAATTAGAGGTTTTTGGAGTAATGATAGTGAAATAACAGAAAAGAATCAACTCCCAGGAAGCAACTGAGGTAGTGACGAAGGTAGGCTTTCTCCAGAGTAAATATGTGAAGAAACTTGTAATCCAGCCTGCAAATTGCTTTCAAAACGGATGATTTATTCAGTAGAACAACAGTCCGGTATACAGAATAATCTAAGATTGTTCTGTATACCGTACTTCTGCACCACGCCCTCACCAATTACACATGTGAGGAGTTGACAGCCTCAGCTCTGCTGCATGTGAGGAGTGACAGCCTCAGCTCTGCTACATGTGAGGAGTGACAGACTCAGTTCTGCTACATGTGAGGAGTGACAGCCTCAGCTCTGCTACATGTGAGGAGGAACAGCCTCAGCTCTGCTACATGTGAGTAGGGACAGCCTCAGCTCTGCTACATTCGAGGAGTGACAGCCTCAGCTCTGCTACATGTAAGGAGTGACAGCCTCATCTCTGCAACATGTGAGGAGTGACAGCCTCAGCTCTGCTACTTGTATAGCAAAGCTGAGGCTGTCACTCCGCGCATGTAGCAGAGATGAGGCTGTCACTCCTCGCATGTAGCAGAGCTGAGGTTGCTACTTGTCACATGTAGCAGAGCTGAGGTTGTTACTTGTCACATGTAGCAGAGCTGAGGTTGTTACTTGTCACATGTAGCAGAGCTGAGGTTGTTACTTGTCACATGAGCAGAGCTGAGGTTGTTACTTGTCACATGAGCAGAGCTGAGGTTGCTACTTGTCACATGTAGCAGAGCTGAGGTTGTTACATGTAGCAGAGCCGAGGTTGCTACTTGTCACATGTAGCAGAGCTGTGGTTGTTACTTGTCACATGTAGCAGATCTGTGGTTGTTACTTGTCACATGTAGCAGAGCCGAGGTTGCTACTTGTCACATGTAGCAGAGCTGAGGTTGTTACTTGTCACATGAGCAGAGCTGAGGTTGTTACTTGTCACATGAGCAGAGCTGAGGTTGCTACTTGTCACATGTAGCAGAGCTGAGGTTGTTACTTGTCACATGTAGCAGAGCCGAGGTTGCTACTTGTCACATGTAGCAGAGCTGAGGTTGTTACTTGTCAAATGTAGCAGAGCTGAGGTTGTTACTTGTCACATGTAGCAGAGCTGAGGTTACTTGTCACATGTAGCAGAGCTGAGGTTGCTACTTGTCACATGTAGCAGAGCTGAGGTTACTTGTCACATGTAGCAGAGCCAAGGTTGCTACTTGTCACATGAGCAGAGTTGAGGTTGTTACTTGTCACATGTAGCAGAGCTGAGGTTGCTACTTGTCACATGTAGCAGAGCTGAGGTTGCTACTTGTCACATGTAGCAGAGCTGAGGTTGCTACTTGTCACATGTAGCAGAGCTGAGGTTGTTACTTGTCACATGTAGTAGAGCCGAGGTTGCTACTTGTCACATGTAGCAGAGCTGAGGTTGTTACTTGTCAAATGTAGCAGAGCTGAGGTTGTTACTTGTCACATGTAGCAGAGCTGAGGTTACTTGTCACATGTAGCAGAGCTGAGGTTGCTACTTGTCACATGTAGCAGAGCTGAGGTTGCTACTTGTCACATGTAGCAGAGCTGAGGTTACTTGTCACATGTAGCAGAGCTGAAGTTGCTACTTGTCACATGAGCAGAGCTGAGGTTGTTACTTGTCACATAAGCAGAGCTGAGGTTGTTACTTGTCACAAATATCAGAGCTGAGGTTGCTACTTGTCACATGTAGCAGAGCTGAGGTTGCTACTTGTTACATGTAGCAGAGCCGAGGTTGCTACTTGTCACATGTAGCAGAGCTGAGGTTGTTACTTGTTACATGTAGCAGAGCTGAGGTTGTTACTTGTCACATGTAGCAGAGATCAGGGTGTCACTCGTCACTTGTAGCAACCATGAGGCTGTTACTGGGCCAGGGGGAGGCTACTGGTGACTGAGGTCCCGTGCCCAACAGGGCCCAGGGGGAGGTTAGTGGTGACTTGAGGCTTGCGTCAAACAGGGCCCAGGAGCCCGAGGCCCTGTTGGAATGCGGGCCCCTTGCTACCTGGGCCCTGTGTTGAATGTGGGCCCCCTGCACTGCAGCCTGGGCCTGTTGAATGTGGGCCCTGTTAGATCCTGCCTGCACCTGCCCTCCCAGTCACCATTGAGCAGCCAAGCCTCTTCTCACTGTTGAGAGACTCACGGTACTCACCCTGCTCGCCCGGGCTTCCACCTGCTTGTCCAGTCAGCCTGCTGCTTCATGTGGTCTGCCTGGCCGTCTGCTGTCCGCCCCCACATGCACATACACTGTGACAGACGGACCATAATGCACTGGGCCGCAGCTTAAAGCTACAGTGCTCATTTCTGTTCGCTGTCTGCATTTACAACACTGTAGTGTCTCTTTAAAACAACACAGTGTTGTTATGCATCAGCGTTCGAGTCAGAAGCCTGAACAAAATGTTGGGAGGGGGCCCGAGCGCGGATCCATTTGCCAGCGTGCTCGGCCCCCCTTTTTGCTCCTAAATCACAGGGCAGCTGCAGCAGGGACGGGCCCCCTTCTAGCCCGGGCCCTGTGGCACCTGCTTCCCCTGCTTCCACTATAGTTCCGCCCCTGCTCTGAGTACAGATAATAAAGTAGATATCACCTTCAGTCCTATGTAACACCATAAATAACAGTGATAACTCTCTGAGTACAGATAATGCAGTAGGTGTCACCTGCAGTCCAATGTAACAGCACAGATAACACAGTGATAACTCTGAGTACAGATAATGTAGTAGATATTACCTGCAGTCCTATGTAACACCACAAATAACACAGTGATAACTCTGAGTACAGATAATGTAGTAGATATTACCTGCAGTCCTATGTAACACCACAAATAACACAGTGATAACTCTGAGTACAGATAATGTAGTAGATGTCACCTGCAGTCCTATGTAACACCACAGACAGGGGTGAACCTAGCCTCTATGCTGCCTGAGGCGAACTGCAAAACGGCGCCCCCCAATTCGAGCGAGGAAGGTTGCGGCGCGCACAGCGGCAAATTTTAGACCACGCCCCGACCACACCCATTTCACAACTAGTCACACCCATGTCCATGCCCCGACCACACCCATTTAGCACTGGTGATCACACTGACTGGTACTGAGGGCACAGTGACTGGTACTATGGGCACACTGGTACTGAGTAAAAGAAAGAACAGAGAGAGAAAAAAGAAAACAGAGAGAAAGGAGAGAGAGAAAGAGGGGAAAGCAAGAAAGAACAGAGAGAAAGTAGAGAGAGAAATAAATAAACAAAGAAAGGGAAAAGAAAGAACAGAGAGAGAAAAGAACAGAGAGAGAAAGAAAAAAGACAGGAAAGAAAGAACAGAGAGAAAGAAAGAAAGAACAGAAAAAGAAAGAGGGGACAGAAAAAAAGAACAGAGAGAAAAAAAGAAATAGGGGAAAGAAAGAACAAAGAGAGAAAGAAAGAACAGAGAGATAGAGAGAAAGAAAGATGGGAAACAAAGAACAGAGAGAAAGAGAAATAAAGAAAACAGATAGAAAGAACAGAGAGAGAGAGAAAGAACAGAAAGATAGAGTGGAAAGAAAGAGAAAGAAAGAAAGAACAGAGAGAAAGAACAGAGAGAGAAAGAAAGAACAGAGATAGAAAGAAAGAGGGGAAAGAAAGAACAGAGAGAAAGAAAAAGAACAGAGAGCGAAAGAAAGATGGGAAAGAAAAAAACTACTGAATAATGGCCCCATATACTGCTGCATACAGTAAAATGGCCCCACATGATGCTCCATACTGAATAATGGCCCCATATACTGCTGCATACAGTATAATGGCCCCACATGATGCTCCATACTGAATAATGGCCCCATATACTGCTGCATACAGTATAATGGCCCCACATGATGCTCCATACTGAATAATGGCCCCATATACTGCTGCATACAGTATAATGGCCCCACATGATGCTCCATACTGAATAATGGCCCCACATAATGATGCATACAGTATAATGGCCCCACATGATGCTCCATACTGAATAATGGCCCCACATAATGATGCATACAGTATAATGGCCCCATATGATGCTCCATACTGAATAATGGCCCCATATACTGCTGCATACAGTATAATGGCCCCACATGATGCTCCATACTGAATAATGGCCCCATATACTGCTGCATACAGTATAATGGCCCCACATGATGCTCCATACTGAATAATGGCCCCATATACTGCTGCATACAGTATAATGGCCCCACATGATGCTCCATACTGAATAATGTCCCCATATACTGGTGCATACTGTATAATGGCCCCATATACTGCTGCATACTGTATAATAGCCCCACATGATGCTCCATACTGAATAATGGCCCCATATACTGCTGCATACAGTATAATAGCCCCACATGATGCTCCATACTCAATAATGGCCCCATATACTGCTTCATACTTTATAATGGCCCCATATACTGCTGCATACAGTATAATAGCCCCACATGATGCTCCATACTCAATAATGGCCCCATATACTGCTTCATACTTTATAATGGCCCCATATACTGCTGCATACTGAATAATGGCCTTGCATGAAAAAAAACTACTCACCTCTGCCCGTTCCAACGCTGATATCGCTTCCTCATCTATCACACACACACACAGCGTCTCACACACACACACATACATACATACACACAGCGTCACACACACAACACACACAGCAGCTTCACACACACACACACACACACAGCAGCAGCTTCACAGGCACAGCGGCCAGACTCACCTCTCCACGATCCAGCAGCTTCCTTCTCACTTCCTCTCACACATTGAGCGGCGCTGGTGTTATGAGTTCTGCTCTGCTGCCCCCTGGCTGCCGCCGCCTGAGACAACAGCTCAACTCGCCTCATTATAGCGGCGCCCCTGACCACAGATAACACAGTGATAACTCTCTGAGTACAGATAATGCAGTAGATGTCACCTGCAATACTATGTAACACAATTGACACCAAGTGCAGTGGCAGTGCCACATGGCGACATTGTTTTGCTTGATAGAGGTGCCATTGTCTCCTAGGTAGATTATGTGTCTTCTGCAGTCTGGCTGCTTCTGAAGACAGCCTGATGTTGTCCTCTAGCGTGCACCACTAATGCTAATAAAGTAATCACATAGCACTGATAATTAACAGTGGCTGAGAGCATAATTCATGTAGAACTCTCCCACTTAAATAACATCCGTAATTCTGGTGAATGAACTCCATATAACATTACGTACCACAAAAAAGAAAGGCGTGTTGAAGCCACCAAAAGTCATAAAAAAATAATAATAATTTATTTCTTGCAAAATATTGACAATCTGTAAAACATACAATACATATATAGACAATGAACCGGAGGAGACACAGGTAAATATTACTAAAGGAGGACACCAATTCCACAGTAAGGCTTGGGGAAGCAGGAATAGTGCAAATATATCAACATACACTGAAGGTGCATTTAATGATTACTGCCAAATGGCGAGTCAAACCTAATTTAGAAAGCACCATTTACAGATCCATAAAGGCTCAAAACATTCAAAGTCTGCTTACCCATAATTAGCCAGGACTAAGAGAAGGTGATCCTCCCGCACCCCTGACGTGCGTTTTGCGTGGATGGCTTTCTCAAAGGGGAAGTACCACCAATGGTAGAATTAGATAACTCTAGGATACTACTGATAGGGCCGCTATGACTGTGGCAGTGAGGAAACTTTGATGAAGGAACTATATTTGGGTACACTATTCAGGGGGCACTGTAACTTGGGGCACATTAGATGTCAAGTCTCTGGTTTGAGCATTTTTCATTGTTTATGGAACAGCTGGAAACTCGATAGCAGTCCCATAGTCCATGAATGAGTGGAGGTTGAGCATACTCAACACTGCATAATTCAAGACTTGGCTCTGCAGGACAGAGTTTCCAGGATGCAAAGCCCTGTTCTTGGGATCATTGAAGGTTCCAGTGATCAGTAAGTATCCTACTGTCCAATGAATAGTGGATAACTCACTATTTGGGAAAGAACTCTTTAAAAGGGTTTTCCAGTTATATGATATTTAGGACCTATCATTAGGATATGTCAGTATCAGATTGGTGGGGGTCTGACACTGGGCATCCCGAATAAGCAGTTTCTATCAGCGCTCTTGAATTTGACCTGACGTGCCTCATTTGGCAGTGGCTGATAACATTTGTTAGTGGGGGTGATGAGTATCATACCCCCAATCTTTTATTGACCTATGCAATGGGAAGGTCATCAATGTCATACGTCTAGACAACTTCTCTTAGCATTTATAAAGGGAACCTGACATGAGATTCCTGCTATCCACATCACAGGCTCCATGATATGCTGGCTGTGTTATTGATGTTATGTATGTATAGGGAGACACCTGTCAGTCTAGGTGAGCAGATTTGGGGACATCCTGCCATGGACCAGCCTTGGACTAGTTAGCAAGACACAGACACATTCATGATTTGGGGACTCTGCCATAATTCTGGCGTAAAACACCTTAATAAGTCACAACATTTTTGCATACTTTGGAATTTACATAAAAATTGATAAAAATTGTGCAACTTTTGGTGTTTTCACACCAGGCCCAGCTTTGCCATAATGGCCCAAGCCTAGCCAGGGCTAATTCATTGAGTAACATTTTTGGAAGCATACCCCCTCATTAAGGGAACCTATCATATCCCAAAACACTATGAACTAACAGATATGGGGTTAATCTACAGGTTTATGGCTTTCTAAACCCATGCAGCCACTGAACTTAAAGTGTGGCTAATGGGAGGAAATTAACTTTATTCCTTCTGGTAGCCTCCAGCTTTCAGTCATAGAGGCGCAGTCACCGCTCAGTGCATAGTGAGTGGTGTCTGTAACCGCTCCCTGCACTGACTGACAGCCGGCTCTGCACTGATATGCTGCAGGGACAACTATCAGTCAGTGTTGGGGTATGCTTACAGTCACTGCTCACTGTATAAAGTTCCTTTTAAGACATGGACAATGCCAGTCTTAATGAATTTGTCCCTTTAGTTCCTGGTCAGCTTTTATACTATGTTTTCTCTGAAAAGCCATGGCGATTCAAAATAAGACTATGTTCACATGCAGCGTTTTTTTCAGCAGCCAAACCCTGTTATATTGGCAGTAAAAATACTGTGTTAAAAATGCCTGTTTTTCAGCGCTTTTTGTGGTATTCTTTACACTTTTTTCAGTTTTTTGGGGGTGCGGCTGTTTGCTTTGTCTACAGTATTCACACTATCAGTATTTGGTGAGTTTTTTACCTCAGTATTTGTAAGCTAAAACCAGTAGTGGGTGAGAAACACAGAAGTGGTGACGTGTCTCTATTATACTTTTCCTCTGATTGTTCTTCTGCTGTTTCTGGATTACAAATACTGATGTGAAATACTGACCAAATGCTGAACATGTGAATGTGACCTAATAGGTTAATTAACCAAAAACACTTTAAAAAATACAGCAAAAAGTGCCGTTGCGACATTTGCAGCTTTTTTTAATTTTTTTTATTTTCTATGGGTAAAAAAAATGCTCAAAGTGACACGCTGCAGATTTAAAAACGTTATCGTCCTGAAATTCAGTCAGAAAAAAACAAGCGCATGCAGGAGATTTTGGAAATCTCATGTTTCGCTGTTGCTTTAAAAAGCAGCTTATGGCTTATTTATATGCAGAATTTTTGCAGCTTTTTCTTCTGCAAATAAGAAGTTGCATTTTACAGCACAAACAAAAACTATGAGATTTCAGAAGTCTCCTGCACACCCTTTTCTTTTCTCCTGACTGAATTTCAAAACTGCTGCGTTTTTTAAATCTTCAGCGTGTGACTTCTTTCAGCATTTTTGCACCCACAGAAAGCAATGAAAAGGTGAAAAAAAAAGCTGTAGATATCGCAATGTTGTTTTTCGCTGCATTACTGTAAGACAAAGTGCACATGTACTCTGCACCCAAAAATACTGTAAAAAACAAACAGCAAAAACTCTAAAAAATGGAAGTTTTGAAAACAGTGTTTTTACTATAAAGGTATACAGTATACTGATATTACACACCTGTACTATGTATGTGTATGGTTTACCCTTATTAATTCACATGAATATTTAGAATTGAGAGTCCTCAGTGGTTGATACCTTTTAATGGCTAACTGAAAAGATGGTAACAAATTTGCAAGCTTTCGAGACTACTCAGGTCTCTTCATCAGGCAAAGACTAATACAAAATCTGAAGAATCACATATTTATACACAACACAGCACAGAAAAAATGCAATAGATGAGACAAGTGACGTGAAGCAGAACTGTCACTATGGGAGAGGGATGAACAGTTGTGGCAATAAATATTGGACTAGTTCATAGATAAGGAGTGTGAAAGTTTTATTGCCCTCTGATTGGGGTCTGGTAATGTTTTGTGATGTTCTCACAGTGTCTTTGAAGCAAATTCCTTAATTGATGTAATAGGCCATAAATCCATGTTGATAGGTTCATTCCAGCATTGAGAGTGTCAAAGGTCACCATCAATTTGTAATCGCAAACTCTCCTGTGTCTCTGAGATATGAAATCACCTTTCAGTACAAGTAATTTCATGTCCAACATGCTATGACCGGGGATGCAAAAGTGGCCAAACATAGCATGTTGGACATGAAATTACTTGTACAAAAATACTGAGATCACACGATCTCGCCACCCACTAAATCAGATCTCAGTGTGAACAAAAAACAAGTTGCAGCCGCTGAAAAAAACAGGAAAAAGCAAATGAGCAAATAACAGTGGCTGCAGATAAACTGTGAGGAGCTCAGGCCCCAGGAGGGGACCTGGCTGACCTCCACAAAAGTGCAGAAAACAATGCAAAAAGCAAGCACAAAAAGAAAAGCAAAAAATATCTTATCTGAAAGCAGGAGATGCAGGCAAGACTCCAGCAAACTTCCAAATGAACCAGGAACCACAATTGAGGCAAGAACAATTGATCACCGGCAACCATCATGGGAGGGAACCTCCCTTATATCAGACCAGTCAGTGAACCCTGATTGCCACTCCTCGCTGAAAGGTTCAGTACTGTCTGTAACCACCAGAGGGAGCCTCTGCTCAGAAACCATCTCTAACACATTCATAACAGATTAGTGACTGTGATCAGAGCCGATGCTGCTGTATGTGGCTGTGAATCTTGATCTTGCAGCGATCAGCACCGGAGCTCCAGGACCACAGTGAGTAAATCACTGCTCTCTGACCTGTTATTGCTGCTCTGGGAAATAAAACAATTTCTGACCGGGTCTCATCTGCTCTTGGGAGTGCGGAGTCAGTGAGAAGCTGCAGGAGCCTGACACATGGTGGAACTCAAGCCACAGTGTGTGCTGACCTCCATCTGCATAGGCTGAAAACAAGAGAAAGATCGGGAAGCTGTCCAGGCTGAGAGGAGGAGCTAAGCAGACAGGGACGTGTGCACTAGAGATGAGCGACTTTGCCTCCGGGAGGGTTGAGTCGGGTTTCGGACCACCCGACTTTCCCAAAAGTCGAGTCGAACGAAATCGGCCGACTATCGGAAAAAGTTGAAACTCGACCCGACCCCAATCCAAGTCAATGGGGAAGAAAAGTCGTCAGGGAGTGGAGGACAGTAAACACACCTACAGTGCCCATTTCAATGCCAACGACATCAATTCTTATTACTTAAGCTTGTCAACCTTAATTTACTTTATAATAATAGTAACGCATTGAAAACTGGGGGTTATTTGGCTAAAGTTGTGGAGGGGGGCAGGGCTGGCTCCAGGTTTTCATGGGCCCCGGGCGAAAGAGTCTCAGTGGGCCCCTTTAACCCATAACACAATTCATGATGCTCCGATACGGCACAGAAATATAGGTATAGTACAATGCCAAATACTTCACTTCTTACATTACATGAGTGATATCTATTGTAAATTCTACAATAGCCCAAAAACCGGACAGTATAGTCCTCCATAAAGTATTACGGCCACCACATAGTGAGCCATACAGAATAATGAGCCCCATATATTGCTCCATACAGAATAATGAGTCCCATATATGATGTTCCATACAGAATAATGGGCCCAATATAATGCTTCATACAGTATAATGAGCCACATATATTGCTCCATACAAAATAATGAGCCCCATATATTGCTCCATACATAATTGGTCCCATATAATGTTCCATACAGTATATGATGAGCTCCACATAATGCTCCAGTATATGATGGACATTCCCCATAGAGTATAATGAGCCCCACATATTGCTCCATACAGTATAATGAGTCGCTTATAAAGCTCCATACAGTATATGATGGGCCCCATATACTGCTCCATACAGAATGTGCTCCATATAATGCTCCATACAGAATAGGCCCCATATGTGCTCCATATGATGCTCCATATATAAAGGGCCCTATATGATGCCCCATAAATAATGAACCCCATATGATGCTCTAGTATATGATGGGCCCCATAAATGATGCTCCAGTGTATGATGAGCCCATATAATGCTCCAAATATAATGGTCCCCATATGTAATGCTCCATATATATTGTGCTCCATGTGATGCTCCATATATAATGTGCCCCATATGATGCGCCATATATAATGGGCCCCATATGATGCTCCAGTATATGATGGGCCCCATGGATGATGCTCCAGTGTATGATGGGCCTATATAATGCTCCATATGTAATGGGCCCCATATGATGCTCCAGTATATGATGGGCCCCATGGATGATGTTCCAGTGTATGATGGGCCTATATAATGCTCCATATATAATGGACCCCATATGATGCTCCAGTATATGATGTGCTTAATTGATGATGCTCCAGTGTATGATGGGCCTATATAATGCTCCATAAATAATGGGCCCCACATGATGCTCCAGTGTATAATGGGCCCAGCATATGATGCTCCAGTGCATGATGGGCCCCATTTATAATGCTCCAGTGTATAATGGGCCCTATTTATGATGCTTAAGTGTATGATGGGCCCAATATATAATTCTCCAGTGTATAATGCTCCCCATTTATTGCTCCAAACATTTAAAAAATGAAATACCGCTCCTGGCTGGGCACTGCTCTACTCTGGACTCCTCAGCGTCACCATCTTCCAGCTCTCTGCACTGTGAATGTTCAGGCAGAGGGCGCACAGACGTGACATCATCGCGCTCTCTGACCTGAATGTCACTGTCAGGAAACGTGGCTGGTGCGCCAGGTGCTGACGCCGGCCCTGGGTGGGTACAGCCCAGTTACGAAGGTGGAAAAACTGGCATATGTTGAGGTGTAGGCTGGACATTCAGCAGCTGCAAATGGAGGAATTGGAGAAGTCGGAGGAAGAGGAGGACAAAGCGAGCCATTTTGTTGGCAACTTATGTGTCATCAGGGGAAGGTGGTACAAAATCCTTTGAAACCCAGGCATGGTTCATTTTAATGAAGGTGAGATCACCAACATTTTGGGTCGACAGCCGGGTCCTTCTTTCTGTCAGGATTGATCCAGCAGCACTGAAGACTCTTTCTGACAGCACACTACCAGCAGGGCACGCTAGCTCCTGTAAGGCATATTGTGCCAATTCAGGCCAGGTGTCCAGTTTGCAGGCCCAGTAGTCAAAGGGGAATGACCTGTGAGGGAGAACATCGATAGGGGAGGAGAGGTCATTTTGAACCATAGTTGACAACTGCTGTCTCCTGTCTGTTGCAATCGATTCAGTATTAACAGTCGTGTGAGCGGTACTCGAGAAATCAGTCCACAATATGGTCATGAAACCCCTGTCTCCAACGCCACTTTGGCGGCATGCACCACCACACCTCTTCCATTTGGCCCAGTACGGCTCGTGGTAGAGGCTGCACCGCTGCTGTGTGCTGGGAATGCCTCTAACAAACGGTTTACCAGAGTTGCTTTTTTGTTCGCCAATATTAGCTCTAGGTTCTCCTGTGGCATGATGTTCTGTAATTTGCCTTCATAGCGTGGATCGAGGATGCTGGCCAACCAGTAGTCGTCATCCTTCATATTTTGGGAATGCAGGGGTCCCTTTTTTGGATACGTAAGACATAATCACACATGTGGGCCAATGTTCCAGGTGTCAGTGATGCACTGCCAGTGGTGGGTGGAGGAGCACTTTCTGCCAAATCCACATCCCTCCAGTCACGCACAAACCCTGTACCTGACCTTGGCAAGCCAACGTTTTCTCTTGCCCCCTGAGAAGCATCATAATAATCATCCCCCTCATCCTCCTCCTCTTCCTCTTCTTCCTCCACCTCGTCCAGGACAGTTCCCTGAGCAGACAATGGCTGACTATCATCAAGGCTTCCCTCCTCCTCTTCCTCCACCACTGCAGACGTCTGATCCTTAATGTGCGTCAAAGTTTGCATGAGCAGACGCATAAGTGGGATGCTCATGCTTATGATGGCGTCGTCTGCGCTTACCAGCCGTGTGCATTCCTTAAAACACTGAAGGACTCTACAGAGGTCTTTCAGCTTTGACCACTGCACACCCGACAACTCGATGTCTGCCCTCAAAATGCCTGCCCATGTATCCTCCCACAAATGCATTACAGCCTGCCTCTGTTCGCACAGCCTCTCAACCATGTGCATAGTGGAGTTTCACCTTGTTGCAACGTCTATGATTAGGCAGTGCTTGGGGAGGTGGAGCGATCGCTGCAGCCTCTGCATACGACTGGAGTCTTTGGGCGAGCGGCACCTTATGGAGCAGGGCTGGTAACTCCGGATAATTATTTATGAAGCACTGCACCACCAGGTTCAAGGTGTAAACCAGGCAAGGTATGTGTCTGAGTTATGCCAGGGCTATGGCCACCACAAAAATACGTCCGTTATCCCTGACCACCTTGCCTGGCTCAAGATGTAGACTGCCCAGCCATGACTCAGTTTCTCGCTGCAAATAGTCGGCCAGTACCTCTGCGGTGTGTCTGTTGTAGCCCAAAGACATCATCTTTAAAACAGCCTGCTGACGCTTACCACTAGCTGTTCGATAGTGGGACACCTCGTGTGCAACACTGGCAGCTGCGGATCTAGTGCTCGTGCAACTGCGCTCTGTCGATGAGCTTTCGCTTCTGGAGGAGGAGGATCGAACGCCTACAGCCAACTGTTGCCTATACCGTGGGCTAGGTAGCACTGTCCCACCGCCACTGTCCCCTGTGGACCCTGCATCCACCACATTAACCCAGTGCGCAGTGATGGACACGTAACGGCCCTGGCCATGCCTACTGGCCCATGCATCTGTTGTGAGGTGCACCTTTCCACTCACTGATTGTTTGAGTGCATGGACAATGCAGTCTTTCACATGCAGGTGGAGGGCAGGGATGGCTTTTCTAGAAAATAAGTGCCGACTGGGTAGGTCATAGCGTGGGACAGCGTAGGCCATGAGCTCTCGGAATGCTGCGCTTTCAACCAAACGGAAGGGCATCATCTCTAATGAGATCAGTTTGGCAATGTAGGCGTTCAAAGCCAGTGTACGCCGATGAGAGGAAGAGTACTTTCTTGTCCTACTCAGAGTGTCTGCTAGGATGAGCTGGACTTGAGAGCTGCATATGGGGGAACTAGCGGTAGACATGGCGGACTGAGAGGGGGTTGGAGATGGTGAATGTGGTGGTTGTGGTGATGGCCTAGATTCAGTCTTTTGTTGGAAAAACATTGTGATTCCTTGACTGCTTTGGCCTTGCGACGACACCTCAACATTTCTTGCTGGTGGTGTGCTAATCGGTGGGCTTACAGTGGGGGAAGCGATGTAGTGTTGCTGGCTACCTTCAGTCGGAGCAGGTGCACATGTGCTACCTGAGGTTTTGTAGTCCGCCCACGCTTGCAAGTGCATGGTGTTTAAATGTCTAAGCATGCAACTGGTATTCAAATTTCAGAGATTTTTCTCTCGGCTAAAGTCCTTCTGCATTTCTTACAGATAACCTTTTCCTCATCAATAGGATTTTGGTCAAAAAAGTGCCACTCTGCACTCTTCCTACTAAGGGATAAATTATCAGGGCTTGCACGCTTTGCTAATTTGACCATCTGGTCAAGCTGTCCTGCAACCCTTTTTGTTTTTTTAACACGTTTTTGGACTGCTACGGGGCTGCCAGATAACCGCAGCTGCGATGTCGATGCTTGCTGCGGATCCTCCTCCACTTCTGAGCTATTGCCAGTGGCACCCTCTTCCCCCAATGGATGCCAATCTGGGTCAACAACTGGGTCATCCATCACCCCCTCTTCAATTTCATCTGCACCTTCCTCTGTGTCACCGTGTAAGGGGTAGAGTATGCGGGAAGGGGCACCTGAGTTTCATCAGGGTCAGAATCTGGCTCAGTAGACTGCGAGGGCAATGCAGTGCTCTGGGTGAATGTACCAGCAGAATCATATAGCAGTGGCTGTGCATCAGTACACTCCATGTCATATTCATCTTGGACTGGGGAATTCAGGATTTCACTTGATAACCAAGGCATGGTATGTGAAAAGAGCTCCAGGGAGTAATCTGAAGTGTGGCCTGCCGCATCCTTCACTTTTGTTGGGGGTGAAGGACACAAGGAAAGGTGTTGTTCCTGACCGGGAGCCTGCACTGACGACTCAGTGCTTGCAGTTTTTGAAACTTCAGAAGAGGAGGCAATAGAGATGGAGGCTGTTTCGGCAATGTATGCCAAAACCTGTTCCTGATGCTCCGGCTTTAAAAGCGGTTTACCTACTCCCAGAAAAGGGAGCCTTCCAGGCCTTCTGGAGCCAGACGATGACGCAGGCTCAACGTCTCCTGCCTTAGGTGCTATTGTGCTTTTGGTACTACCAGCAGTTGCACCACCACCATCAGTACCAGCTGGCCCCCCCGCCCACATCTGCGGCCTCTTCCACCATACTTCCTCATGTTTGGGAAAATGTACCAAAAATACCAGCAAATATATGGTACTGTATCAGAAGCGTACAGCTGTATACAGTGTAGGGGAAAATTTAAATCTCAGTATATATTTCCGGAGTCACACACAGACGCTCTCTCAGTATGGATTTGACCGTAATACAAAAGGCAGAAAAAAGGTACTGTATCAGAAGATGCCAGGTGTATATAGTGTAGGGGAAAATTTAAATCTCCGAATATATTTCCGGAGTCACACACACACACTCTCTCAGTATGGATTTGACCGTAACACAAAAGGCAGAAAAAAGGTACTGTATCAGAAGATACCAGGTGTATATAGTGTAAGGAAAATTTAAATCTCCGTATATATTTCCGGAGTCACACACAGACGCTCTCTCAGTATGCATTTGACTGTAATACAAAAGGCAGAAAAAAGGTACTGTATGAGAAGATACCAGGTGTATATAGTGTAGGGGAAAATTTAAATCTCCGTATATATTTCCGGAGTCACACACAGATGCTCTCAGTATGGATTTGACCATAACACAAAAGGCAGAAAAAAGGTACTGTATCAGAAGATACCAGGTGTATATAGTGTAGGGGAAAATTTAAATCTCCGTATATATTTCCAGAGTCACACACAGAACACAGACGCTCTCTCAGTATGGATTTGACAGTAATACAAAAGGCAGAAAAAGGGTACCGTGTCAGAAGATACCAGCTGTATACGGTGAAGGGGAAAATTTAAATCTCCGTATATATTTCCAGAGTCACACACAGACGCTCTCTCAGTATGGATTTGACTGTAATACAAAAGGCAGAATAAAGGTACTGTATCAGAAGATACCAGGTGTATATAGTGTAGGGGAAAATTTAAATCTCCGTATATATTTCCAGAGTCACACACAGACGCTCTCTCAGTATGGATTTGACCGTAATACAAAAGGCAGAAAAACTGTACTGTATCAGAAGATACCAGCTGTATACGGTGAAGGGGAAAATTTAAATCTCTGTATAGTCAGCATGTATTTGTCCGTGATACCAGCCGGTACTGTACACGGTAGTGTGTGAGGAGCGTACAGCTCTATACGGTGTGGGAAAAAATGATCGCTCGGTAACTGTGCAGAAAAAAAGTATTAGTGCTGTGTAAAAAGCAGTGTACGCACAGCAATACAGCTATCAGGCAGCCTAATAACCAGCGCTGCTGCACACAAGAAAATCCTCCCATCACTGCACACTAACTGTACAGCACAATTGCTATCAGCACAAGCACATAAAAACTGCTCTTTCCAGCTCTAACTCTCTCCCTACTGATAAACAATACCTCTCCCTACTGTTACGATCGGCAGAAGTAAAATGGCGGTCGGCGGTCAGTACTTTTCTAGACACTATGACGCCCCCCAAAGCAAGCCAATCACTGCAATGCCCTTCTCTAAGATAGTGGTGGACGCTGGCCATGTCATCTCTTGCCCACAGTGTACGTCCTTGCTCATTGGCTGAAAAAAGGCGCCTGCAAGCAATATGGGAAAACCGAATTTGGAGCTCGTTTTGCCAACGCATGGCCGACCTCACGCTATGGTCGGGTTTCGCTCGGTGAAACCCGACTGTGGCGAAAGTCGGCGACTTATGAATCTGACCGACCTGTTTCGCTCAACTCTAGTGTGCACGTATGGACCCTGGAGGGAGACACGGGCAGAGCACTTTGATCCAGGCCTCGGCCCGAATTAGGCTATGTGCGCACGTTGCGGATTTACTTGTGGAAAATTCTGCTCGGTTTTTGCCTCTCTTGGCAGAAAACGCAGTAGAAATTCTGTTCAGTTTTGATGTGGATTTTCATGCGGATTTGTATGCTGTTTTGTAAGCTAAATAAAGATATATTACTACAAAAAAAGAATTGTGCTGTCATTTCCTTGTTCAACCTCTTCTTTTTCATTCACCATTGAAGACCATAATATCATTGCATTCCATATTCAAATATAATGTTTACACACACAAAACAAATATAAGTGAATATATATACAGTGCCTACAAGTAGTATTCAACCCCCTGCAGATTTAGCTGGTTGACACATGCGGAATTAACTTGGCATTGTGACATTTGTACTGTAGATCAGCCTGGAAGTGGGAAATGCACTGCAGCAAAAATTTTTGTTTTACATTTTTTTTTTTTTTTTTAAATGTTAAAAGTTAATTCAGAGTGTCATTTATTATTCAACCCCTCAAACCACAAGAATTCTGTTTGGTCCCCCTAAAGTATTAAGAAGTAGTTCAGGCACCAAGAATAATGAGCTTCACATGTGTGGATTAATGATCTCTTTTGCCAGCCTTTTCTGACTATTTAAGACCCTCCCCAAACTTGTGAACAGCACTCATACATGGTCAACATGGGAAAGACAAAGGAGCATTCCAAGGCCATCAGAGACAAGATCATGGAGGGTCACAAGGCTGGCAAGGGGTACAAAACCCTTTCCAAGGAGTTGGTCCTACCTGTCTCCACTGTTGGGAGCATCATCCGTAAGTGGAAGGCTTATGGAACTACTGTTAGCCTTCCACGGCCTGGACAGCCTTTGAAAGTTTCCTCCCGTGCCGAGGCCAGGCTTGTCCGAAGAGTCAAGGCTAACCCAAGGACAACAAGGAAGGAGCTCCGGGAAGATCTCATGGCAGTGGGGACATTGGTTTCAGTCAATACCATAAGTAACGTACTCCACCGCAATGGTCTCCGTTCCAGACGAGCCCGTAAGGTACCTTTACTTTCAAAGCGTCATGTCAAGGCTCGTCTACAGTTTGCTCATGATCACTTGGAGGACTCTGAGACAGACTGGTTCAAGATTCTATGGTTTGATGAGACCAAGATCGAGATCTTTGGTGCCAACCACACACGTGACGTTTGGAGACTGGATGGCACTGCATACGACCCCAAGAATACCATCCCTACAGTCAAGCATGGTGGTGGCAGCATCATGCTGTGGGGCTGTTTCTCAGCCAAGGGGCCTGGCCATCTGGTCCGCATCCATGGGAGGATGGATAACACGGCCTACCTGGAGATTTTGGCCAAGAACCTCCGCTCCTCCATCAAGGATCTTAAGATGGGTCGTAATTTCATCTTCCAACAAGACAATGACCCAAAGCACACAGCCAAGAAAACCAAGGCCTGGTTCAAGAGGGAAAAAGTCAAGGTGTTGGAGTGGCCTAGTCAGTCTCCTGACCTTAACCCAATTGAAAACTTGTGGAAGGAGCTCAAGATTAAAGTCCACATGAGACACCCAAAGAACCTAGATAACTTGGAGAAGATCTGCATGGAGGAGTGGGCCAAGATAACTCCACAGACCTGTGCCGGCCTGATCAGGTCTTATAAAAGATGATTATTAGCTGTAATTGCAAACAAGGGTTATTCCACGAAATATTAAACATAGGGGTTGTATAATAATTGACCCACTCTTTTATGTTTAAAATTTATTAAAATTCAACTGAGCAAAATAACTTTTTGTTTTGTAAGATTTATGCTTCTGTTAATAAATCCTACTCTCGTTTGCAGTTTGAAGGCTCTAACTTATTTGCATCTTATCAAACCAGTTAAATCTGCAGGGGGTTGAATACTACTTGTAGGCACTGTATATACAGTATATATAATACCAAGCCCGAGGTTTAGTAATGAACAGGTGTCAGCCAGATACCTTCATTAATAAAATAGTACATAAAGAGTTAAAATTTGACAGACACACAAACACAGACGAAATCTACCTGAAAACCAATATCTGTTTATTTTTCAAAAAATGTTAAAAAAAAAATTGCGTGGACTCCCTCATAATTTTCCTAACCAGCAGAGGGAAAGCCGATGACTGAGGGCTCATGTTAATATTCTGGGAAGGAGCCAGTAGCCATGAAGGTTCCCAGGCTATTAATATCAGTTCACAGATGTTTGATTAGCCTTTACTGGATAGTTTATAGGGGAACTCCAGAAAAAAAATTGACATGGGGTCCCCCTATAAAATCGAACCAACAAAGGCTAGGCATAAAGCTGTGGGCTGATATTAATAGCCTAGGAAGGGGCCATGGATATTGGCACCCTCAAGCTAAAAACATCAGCTCTCAACTGCCCTAGAAATGGCGCATCTTATAGATACGCTAATTCTGGCACTTAGCCTCGATCTTCCCACTTGCACTGTAGTTGTGGCGAGTGTGGTTCATATTTGTGGAGTTGATATCACCTTTGTATTGTCCGGTGACATCAAGCCCACGGCTTAGTAATGGAGAGGCATCTATAAGACACCTATCTATTATTAATTCTACAGTTATATGGTAAATAAAGACACAGCCAGAATAAAGCCCTTTATTTGAAATAATCACACAAACTTCTTTATTGAATCTTAATTTACCATACTTACTGAACGTCTAATCCCTGACTACCTCATCTCCTGCAACAAAAATAAAATAATACACCAACATATAATACTCCCGTACGACATAGTCCATTTAATACCGAGTGTCTCATGACGATCTCACGTGTAGAACAGTAACATCGGGAGATGTGACTGCTTTACTCGGCCTCCGGTGATACACTGACTGGAGGTAATCGCTCCCCCAGTGTATCACTGCGCTGCCGTGAGAGTTCACCTGAGTTCATCAGCTCTGGTGCTCTCACTTACGGCACCGCTGCGTAAGAACTTTCCCACACGGCAGTGCCATAAGTGACAGTACCGGAGCTGATCAGCTAATACACTGCATGAGCCATTATCTCCTGTCAGTGTATCGCCGGAGGCCGGGTAAAGCGGTCACATCTCCCTATGTGACTGTTCTACATGTGAGATCGCCGTGGGACATTCGGATTACCTGGACTATGGTGGACAGGGAGTATATGTTGGTTTATTATTTTACATTATTTCTAGGAGACGAGGCTGTCGTGGATTTTGTGTGAGGTGAGTATAATGGGTTTTTATTTTCAAGTGAATATGTATGTAATTTTACTTTGTTTTTAACTGTGAGCAGAGGTCTCAGCAGATGATACTACTCTCCCATCAACGGCACCTGCTGTCACTGTTATCAGTCACAGCAGACATAGCATGATGGGAGCAGTAGTCTCATAGACCCACGCCTGCTCATTTTACCGCAGGTCACTGCTGCGGGTCACAGTCAGCTGCGGGATCACGCTGACATCTGCGAGCATGATCCCGCAGCGCTGTGACCGACAGTACCGGCGGTTGCGTTACTGCACACAGCCGCCCACTCCCGCAGACACCCGCGCACACATGCAGACACCCGCAGACACAAACAGACACCCACACACTCACGCAGTCACCCCCACATACACAGTCACATAGAGACATCCGCAGACAGACATGCACATATTCTCCACCCACACACATATTCTCTGCCCACACACTCTTCCTCCTTCTGACATCATTTCCTTTTCTGCAGCATTATTTGCAGCAACTCCGCAGCAAATCTGTAAACCTTTTTACACCTGCTCCGGTTTTGCTGCGGATTTGACTGACTCAATGGAAGTCAATGGGTGCACAAACACTGCAGATCCGCAAATAGAATTGATATGCTGCGGAAAATAAATGCTGCAAATAAGGACGGAAATTTCTGCAGCATGTGCACAACAATTCAGGAATGTCATTGATTAACATTGCTTTGATAATCCATTGCGGATTTATAGCATTTCCGAGCGGAAAAAATGCTGCAGAAACGCAATAAATCCGCAACGTGTGCACATAGCCTTAAAAGTGCCTAATGATGCGCCTAGCAGTACGCCACTGGATGGGGGCCTTTGAGTGAGTGGGGGCCCTAACACCGGCCCTGAAGGAGAGACAGACTGAAAATATCTACGAGAAAGCCTTTATAATAGGATAAGAAATAAAATTTATAACAATGTAATACCTAATATAATTGTGAGCAGGTTGTGGAGGACCTCTGCACCACCTCTGCACCCCCTCTCTTCTTTCCAGGTGGCTTCCATACACTTTATGTAAAGATGTTATGTTTTGTGTGTTTACTATGTGCTGTCATATGTAAATATGTAATCTTACTATGTACTATTGTGTATTACACTGCACAGTTGACTCGGCTGGGACTACCACCCCGGGCCACCTTTTTTAATAATCATAAGAAACCTTCATGACCCACTCAATAGTCAAAGTACCATTCACGCAATTGCAGTGTTAAACTCCCACACAATATTACACAGTTTATGGATCTTGTTACTGAACAGAAAAAGATACTGAAACAGACTGATGGTCAGTGAATAAGCATTTATAAGAATGCTCACTTAATTATTATTGGCTCATGTGCACATGCCACCAGCTGACGAATGAGCAAAACACTTGTTTATCCACTAATTTTGTTGTTTATGATGGCATAAAACCATTCTTGTTGGCAGCACCTCTCCATGTAATCAGGAAATGTGCTGCCCACATTATTTTTGCTGTATTGGGACAGAACAGTTGTAAAGACAATACAGAGGGTGGGACGCTGTGTCCACTGTTGGTGGATCCATGAAGCCTCAAGTTTGGGCTGGCATACAGACCCAGGCATTGGTGCAGCTTCCTAGAGTACATGAGCAATCATGAGGACTTAAACACGGACAGTCACCTGATCTTAAGTGGTTAATAATGTACATTTTTGTCTGAAGCAGCTAAGGCTAGGTTCAGATTTGAGTTCAGGAGGGCTGCGGATGGCTGCCTACTTCCTCCTTTCATCCTCTGTGAAGCTCCGCCTACATTCTGCCTACTTCTGTATGCGTCCTGCATTTCCCTGCATACCTATCTTTAACATTAGGTACGCAGGGACATGCGCTGTATGTGGATGCGTCCGCATGCAGCGATTTGACGTGTGCGGTGACCGCACGGAAAACCAACCTTAGCAAAGTAAAAAGCCACCTCAGGAGCTAAACCTGCTTCACACCAGACAGATGCTCTTGCCAACTTCATTAAGTCTCAGAATGGCATTATTTTGGGTATTGTCCCCTACTAGAATGCAGCCTGACTTCAATAGCTTGTCCCAGTGTAGAAGTACAATGCGGACTAACTACTGTTGATTAATACATTTCTTTCTGAGACTGGAAGTCACCAGCCTGTTTCACGTAAGCACTGGTATTATGGCATTTCATCGTTCTTTCTACCAACGGCACTCTGAATCTCCTTACTTCATTTCAGTAGATTAGCAGATTTGGCAATGTCATCTATCTCTGACTTTAAGTTACTCTCTTATCATCGTGTGCCTCTCCCTCAGCCTGGGCACAGACTCCCAATTCCCCATCATGTGACATCTAGGGATGGGCGAACCTGAACTGTAAGGTCCTGAACACGGGTTTCCATGGGAAACTCGTGTTACAGTTAGGGTCCAGTTCTGGTCGAGGGCCTGTAAAAGCATAAAATTAATAATAAACATTATAATTATACTTATCAGTCCAACGACGCATCCTCCCGTCCCGCTGTTTCCCGGCCGCATCTGCTTCCGGGGCCGCTCATTAACTTCTGGCGGTATTCACTGCACTCGGCAGTCTTTGGCTTTTTCTGGCAGTGTTCGTGCAGTGACGTCACCGCACGAACACTGCCGACGCCGGCTGAAAATTGCCGAGCGCCGAGCAGTGGAGTGAATAACCCGGAAATTATTGAGCGGCCCCGGAAGTAGATGCGGCCGGGAAACAGCGTGATGGGAGGACGCGTCGCTGGACCGATAACTATAATTATAATGTTTATTATTAATTTTATGTTTTGTTTTAAAACCCCCCCCCCACCCCATCCCATATCTATAAAGTCCAAGATTGGGGTTCGGACACAACGTCATCTCCGGCCCCGAGCTCGAACTTTGCAAAAAAACTCGGGCGATCCCGATCATTGGGGGGTTCGCCCATCACTGGTGACATCCTATATTTATAGCAAACACTAGATCACATACACTTAATTCAGACAGTTCCCTCATTTCACCCCTTTCATACCTAGTCTGTAACTGTGGAAACAGAAATCTTCCAGTGTAAACAAATCATAAAAAATAGGCAAGAGGTGAAGGAAAGAAGCATTTATGTTTGATAGAAGGTAGAGAAAAGAAGCTGAGCCTATTCCATGCCTGGTAGATGCCGAGTGCACTATATAGCAGCTAAGCTCTAATCACAACTGTTCACCTCTTGAATGCTGCTGTCAATCTTTGACAGCAGCATTTGAGGTGCACAGTCCATAAAGTGCTTATAGAGGTGCTTATAGAAACAATGTGAATCTTGGGATGCTGCTGCATTGCCATGGTAGCCAGGGTTTTCCTGAAGTCCCCCCAATGACTGGCATACCGGAACTTTTGTGAAGCCAAGCCTTTGGTTGGGCTTCTTATGAAACATTCAAACCACCCCATTTTATCTCATTAAAAATACATACCGTATATACTCAAGTATAAGCCGTCCCGAGTATAAGCCAACCCCACTAATTTTGCCACAAAAAACTGGGAAAACTTATTGACTCGAGTATAAGCTTAGGGTGGAAAATGAAGCAGCTACTGGTAAATTTCAAAATTAAAAATAGATACCAATAAAAGTAAAATTAAAGTAGGTTAAATGTTTTTGAATAGCCATATTGAATCAGGAGCCCCATATGCTGCCCCATACATTATGCCCCATATGCTGCCCCATATATTATGCCCCATATGCTACCCCATATATTATGCCCCATATGCTGCCCCATATATTATACCCCATATGCTGCCCCATGTATTATGCCCCACAAGATGCTCCATAGATTGTGCCCCATATGCTGCCCATGTATTATGCCCCACAAGATGCTCCATAGATTGTGCCCCATATGCTGCCCCATGTATTATGCCCCACAAGATGCTCCATAGATTATGCCCCCATATGATAGTATAGGTCCCTTATGCTGCTGCTGCAAATGAAAAAAACAAACAAAAAAAGACATACTCATCTCTCGTCACTGGGGGCCAGGTGCCGGTGTCCTGAGCAGGTGGGGACACCAGCGCGCTATTGGGGACAGGTGCCGGTGTCACCGCTGGCTCTGGTCCCGGCACCTGCAATATTCACCTGTCCCCGGTCCACCGCTGCACGCCGCTGTCTTCGAGTCCTCCGGCAGTGAATACTCAAGCAGAGGGTGAAAAAAAAATTGGAATGCTAGAATTTCGCTAAAATTACATCATATACCTCAAAATCATAACATTAACTTCTTTACAACCTTGGACATATCCATACGTCCAGGTCGCCTGGTACTTAACGACCTTGAACGTAAGGATACGTCTTATCTTTAATGCGGCACCTCAACAGTAGTCACAGTGATCGCATTAAAGTGTCGGCACCATCTTACCACAGGCCACATGCAGTTGTCTACTCCGGGGTGTCGACGCCCCCCCGCAGCTACGATCGCTGTGATTGGCTGTTCAATTCCGAACAACCAATCTCAGCGTTTCTCAGTGTTTTAGTCAATCTGATTGCCTGAAACACTGATGTAAGAGCACCGTTCATAGGCTGGTGCCTAGCAACTCCAACCTCACTAGGGCCAGCTCTGATTGGTGCGATCGACGATGACATAGTTGTGACCTGGCAGTGACAGCCCTGTAGTTCCTAATTCTAGTTGTGGATTTGTACAGGGCGGTCACGCTATGCCTCTGTGCTGGTGCCACAAAAGCCGGTGCCATCATATTTGCTGCTGCCTGTGCTCCTGCTGCTACTGAACAAAGAAGAAAGAAGAGTTCCTGATCGCTCCCTGATCCTTGCCTGATCTTTCCTAATCCATCCCAATCACCCTCTCCCCTTTTACCCCCTTTCTCCCCTTTCCCCCCTCTTCCACCCTTCCCACTTCCCTTCTGCCGCAGAGCGCTGATCAGTACTCGATTGCTAATCAGCATCATGCAGCCGTTAAGCCTTGATCAGTGACACAAATCACTGATCTGCACTCGTGCGTGCTGTTTTCCATGACTTTTTTTTTCACTAGCTATGTTTTCTCCCACTCCCCTTTGCACCACTCTGTGTGTGCGTCCTACAGCTGCTGAGCCGCTGATCATATTCATATCACTGATTAACATCTGTGCTCGTTTTGCAAGGACTTTTATTTCTGTCTACTTTTTTTATCCCCCTTTTTGCACCAAATCCGTGCGTGCGTCCTACAGACGTCCAGTGCTGGTCGGTGACAAACATCACACGCTTTCGGTTGTTTTTTTTTTTTGTGGAAGGTAAAAAATAATTTGGATTAGTTGATGGGACTAAATTAGGGAAAAAGAAAATATACTGTAGTAATTACTTTTACTACAGTATTTTTTACTGAATTGAGTTAGAGTTAGTGTCAGATAGTAAGGAGTAAAAATATTCCATAGTAGATGTTGTCTTCTACGGTATTTTTTACTGAATTTAGTTAAAGTTAGGGTCAGATAATAAAGAGTAAAAATATACCGTAGTAATCGTTGTCTACTACAGTATTTTTTACTGAATTGAGTTAGTGTCATTGCGAAAAAATGAATCATCCGTGTATCCTACAGCCATTAAGCACTGATTACTGATGCACTTAAGGGATCAACCTCCAGTTATTGGGGTTTTTTTTATGAAAAAATAAAAAAAAAAAATTAGATTAGGGACAGTAAAATATACTGTAGTAGTCATCGACTACTTCAGTATTTTTTACTGAATTAAATTGGTGTCAGCGCAGAAAAAAAATCATATATGCATCTGTCCTATAGCTAGTGTTCAACCTCCAGTTGTTGCATTTTTTCTATTTTCTTTTTCTTTCTTTTCTAAATAAAAAAAAGTTTACACCAAGCAGTCGCACACACAGGCACTTTAAAAAACTTTGGTACTCACACAAACACCACATTTATTTTACATATACCGTATATACTCGCGTATAAGTCGAGATTTTCAGCCCATTTTTTAGGGCTGAAAGTCCCCCTCTTGGCTTATACACGAGTCATATACCGGAGGGTCGGCGGGGGAGGGGGAGCGGGGGTGTCGGATCATACTCACCCCTCCGCCGGCGCGTCTCTGCAGCCCCCCTGCTTCTCCCACGATCTCCGGCTCCTTCCTGCAGCGGTCACATGGTACCGCTCATTAAAGTCATGAATATGCATATATTCATGACTTTAATGAGCGGTACCATGTGACCGCTGTAGGAAGGAAGAGCTGCGGAGACTGCCGGGAGAAGAGTAGAGGCTGCAGAGAGTGACGCGCCAGCGGAGGGGTGAGTATATGCGATATTCACCTGTCCCCCGGACCACCGCTACACGCTGCTCCGATCTCGTCGTCCGACTCCTCTGCCTGATCATTCACTGCCGAGGACCCGGAAGGGGGAGCAGCGCAGAGTTGGACCGGTCCGGTGACAGGTAAATATCTCAGGTGCCGGGGTCCTGAGCGAGCGGTGACACCCATAGTGCGCCGGTGTCACCGCCTGCTCAGGACACCGGCACCTGGCCCCCAGCGACGAGAGGTATGTCATTTTTTTTTCTTTTGCAGCAGCGCGGCAGCATAAGGGACCTATACTATGGGGCATAATCTGTGGAGCATATGGGGCATAATCTGTGGAGCATATGGGGAATAATCTGTGGAGCATATGGGGGCATAATCTGTGGAGCAAATGGGGCATAATCTGTGGAGCATATGGGGGCATAATCTGTGGAACATATTGGGCATAATCTGTGGAGAAAATGGGGGAATAATCTGTGGAGCATATGGGGGCATAACCTGTGGAGCATATGAGGGCATAATCTGTGGAGCATATGGGAGCATACTCTGTGGAGCATATGGGGGCATAATCTGTGGAACATATGGGGGCATAATCTGTGGAGCATATGGGGGCATAATCTGTGGAGCATATTGGGCATAATCTGTGGAACATAAGGGGGCATAATCTGTGGAGCATAGGGGGGCATAATCTGTGGAGCATATGGGGCATAATCTGTGGAGCATATGGGGCATGATCTGTGGAGCATATGGGGGCATAATCTGTGGAACATATGGGGGCATAATCTATGGAGCATTTGGGGCATAATCTGTGGAGCATATTGGGCATAATCTGTGGAGCATATGGGGGCATAATCTGTGGAGCATATGGGAGAATAATCTGTGCAACATATGGGGCATAATCTGTGCAGCATATGGGGGCATATTCATTTTCTCCCCTAGGCTTTTACATGTGTCAATAAGTTTTCCCAGTTGTTTGTTGCAAAATTAGTGGGGTCGGCTTATACACGGGTCGCCTTATACATAAGTATATACGGTATTTACTTCTCACTGAAAGATGCAAATAAATTTATATAATTTATACAATGTGATTTTCTGGATTTTATTTTTGATATTCTATCTCTCAATGTTAAAATTAACCTTTCCTTAAAATTATAGACTGTTCATATCTTTGTCAGTGGGCAAATGTGGAAAATCAGCAAGGGATCAAATACTTATTTCCCCTACTGTATGTGCGTGCATGTCTACAAGCGTGTCTGCATGCGTGAGTGTGTATGTGCATGTCTACATGTGTGTCTTGCCGTGTCTGCGTGTGTCTACATGCTTGTTTGCGTGCATGTCTACGAGCGTGTCTATAAGCATGTCTGCGAGCATGTCTATGTGCTTGTCTGTGTGTGTGTCAATAAGCGAGTCTATGTGCGTTTCTGCCTGGGTGTCTATGTGCTTGTATGCATGCGTGTCTATAAGTGTGTCTGTGTGCGTGTCCGGGTGCATGTCTATGTGCGTGTCCGTGTAGGAACAAGGACTGGGCCGTGGCTACTTGCTCTACGCCGGGTCCTGAACTGTCGGGGTTGTCTCCTCTGTTGCCCGGGGGAAAGCTTAGGGGACAGGACAAACCCTTGCACCAGGAAGCAGGGGGTGTGGCTAAGCGGCAGCAGCCTCAGTGCATGCGAAAGCAGTCAGACTTGGCGTGAACAGACAGCGTGCAGAAGGAAGAAGTGTGCGCTCCATCCCACGTGCCCGAGCATCCCCGCTGACATCGGCAGAGACTGTGAGCATAGACATGACATGTGCTAGTTGGTCCCAGCAGGGCAAGCTGCCAAACGCTCTGGGCCCGTTAGTGTTGCGTGCGTGCCAACTAAAAGAGACCGCGTGAGTGACCGTGAACTGCTTCCTGGCTCCCCGGTCTATGTTTATCGATCCACGTTGGGCTCAGAGTATGCTGTGGCCTGTAGCCTTCTGCCATATCAACATCTGGACTAAGGACCCTGCAGAAGGTGCCAGAGACTAACCGCTACCTCCAGGGCCTGGATCATCGTGGTCTACAGGATCTCACTGGACCAACCCCACACCGGCCGTCGCTGGCGTCGTCTGCTTCGTGGATCCCATTGCCTGAAGACTGCCTGTTTGGATAAGTTATACTTTACAGAACTGTACTGTAACCACATTTGTTACCTCTTTAACCCATTATATACTTTTCATCTGCACTGCCCATTTTCCCCCGTTTAACAAGTTACCTCCCTGCGTGGAGTATACTCTTGTTAATTAAAATACAATGAGAAGGTAGTGAAAATGGCAAAATACATGAATGGTAAGAATATATAGCACAATGCTTGTGAAATCACAGAAACTACCAAAACATGGATGCCTATGGACAAATATGACCAACTGCTAAGTATACATATCAAGAACAAGAACAAACACAAATGCAGCCAATAGGTCTATAAAAACTCCAAATTTTTATTGAAACATGTCTAAAAAGTATATATTTGACAAGGTAGGATGGCAACTGTAGGGGAAACCCACATCACAGAAAACACACATGATAAATGGGCTGCCATGGCAACAAAGCACTGCAGATAAATATACAGGTCCTTCTCAAAAAATTAGCATATAGTGCTAAATTTCATTATTTACCATAATGTAATGATTACAATTAAACTTTCATATATTTTAGATTCATTACACACCAACTGAAATTTGTCAGGTCTTTTATTGTTTTAATACTGATGATTTTGGCATACAACTCCTGATAACCCAAAAAACCTGTCTCAAAAAATTAACATATTTCAACCGTCCAATAAAATAAAAGTGTTTTTTCAAAACAAACAAAAAAAACATCAAATAATAATGTTCAGTTATGTACTCAATACTTGGTCGGGAATCCTTTGGCAGAAATGACTGCTTCAATGCGGCGTGGCATGGAGGCAATCAGCCTGTGACACTGCTGAGGTGTTATGGAGGCCCAGGATGCTTTGATAGCGGCCTTAAGCTCATCCAGAGTGTTGGGTCTTGCGTCTCTCAACTTTCTCTTCACAATATCCCACAGATTCTCTATGGGGTTCAGGTCAGGAGAGTTGGCAGGCCAATTGAGCACAGTAATACCATGGTCAGTAAACCATTTACCAGTGGTTTTGGCACTGTGAGCAGGTGCCAGGTCGTGCTGAAAAATGAAATCTTCATCTCCATAAAGCATTTCAGCCGATGGAAGCATGAAGTGCTCCAAAATCTCCTGATAGCTAGCTGCATTGACCCTGGCCTTGATGAAACACAGTGGACCAACACCAGCAGCTGACATGGCACCCCACACCATCACTGACTGTGGGTACTTGACACTGAACTTCAGGCATTTTGGCATTCCCTTCTCCCCAGTCTTCCTCCAGACTCTGGCACCTTGATTTCCGAATGACATGCAAAATTTGCTTTCATCAGAAAAAAGTACTTGGGACCACTTAGCAACAGTCCAGTGCTGCTTCTCTGTAGCCCAGGTCAGGCGCTTCTGCCGCTGTTTATGGTTCAAAAGTGGCTTTACCTGGGGAATGCGGCACCTGTAGCCCATTTCCTGCACACGCCTGTGCACGGTGGCTCTGGATGTTTCTACACCAGACTCAGTCCACTGCTTCCTCAGGTCCCCCAAGGTCTGGAATCGGTCCTTCTCCACAATCTTCCTCAGGGTCCGGTCACCTCTTCTCGTTGTACAGCGTTTTCTGCCACATTGTTTCCTTCCAACAGACTTCCCATTGAGGTGCCTTGATACAGCACTCTGGGAACAGCCTATTTGTTGAGAAATTTCTTTCTGGGTCTTACCCTCTTGCTTGAGGGTGTCAATGATGGCCTTCTTGACATCAGTCAGGTCGCTAGTCTTACCCATGATAGGGGTTTTGAGTAATGAACCAGGCAGGGAGTTTTTAAAAGCCTCAGGAATCTTTTGCATGTGTTTAGAGTTAATTAGTTGATTCAGAAGATTAGGGTAATAGGTCGTTTAGAGAACCTTTTCTTGATATGCTAATTTTTTGAGACAGGTTTTTTGGGTTATCAGGAGTTGTATGCCAAAATCATCAGTATTAAAACAATAAAAGACCTGACAAATTTCAGTTGGTGTGTAATGAATCTAAAATATATGAAAGTTTAATTGTAATCATTACATTATGGTAAATAATGAAATTTAGCACTATATGCTAATTTTTTGAGAAGGACCTGTATATATAACAGAGTCCTAAGAAATGTAAAGCACAAACTCTGTATAGCAAGTGTCTATAGACACCGACAATATCTGACAAACGTTATCAAGGCAATGACATACCCAGCTGTATTTTCTATGTATTAGTATACAATGAGTTATTATGCAGTTTACGCTATGTACATGTATACTTCATCTCAGATATATATGTATATACCATTCACTTATGTTGACAATAATGTGACCTATATCCTATATATGTACATATTGATTGAATTATTATACAGTACTATGCAATGCATACATGTGTATTTTTTTGGATGATATCTGACGTATGGAGATCTACAATATGTACCAATTTATTATGTTATGGTTTATGATTTCTGTTATTCTTATTATGTTTTATAGGTTTTGTTTGTAATTAAGTGTCATGTTATATATTTTATGTATGATCTGTTATGATTCCTTTTTTCATTATTGTGGTTTTGTGCTAGTGCATATGTTTTGTTTCACTTTGTAGTTTGTGTATATTTTTCTTATTATTTTTGGTCATTCTTGTATTATATTACACAATTCTGTTCTTACTTTGTATTATTCTTTGTATATTGTAACAATTTTTGCGTTTTGTACTATGTTTTGTATAGTGGTTCATTTGTTTAATTCAAATCACGGATTACCCCGGTTGTTTTATGTCTGCGCAGGCGCCTGTATTCTCTGCGACGCCGGTGTCACTTCCGGTGACGTCAGACGCCGGAGCACGTGGGGCCCCGCGTGCTTCCGGTCATGGCGTCTCCCGGGTGTCCGTGTGCTGATCGCGTTGATGCTGGCCTCACCTGCGCGACATCTGAGCAGGGTAAGATATATAGGGCGCTTCTGCTGCCCATTAGACACGCTCCCTGAGGAAGGAGTGAGGAGTCACTCCGAAACGCGCGTCGGGGAGGGCTGTCTGGCGGCGGGAATCTGCAGTATTCAATCTCTGGTAAATATGTTTTCACCTAATGTGTTTATTCTGCTGCTATTTTGTCCTGGCTATGTTTAGCACAAGCTGGCAATGTTTCTATATACTGAGTTTCAGCACAAGCTGTTATTGCCTATTTATATATATTGATTTGCAGCATACAGCTGGGTATGTCATTGCCTTGATAACGTTTGTCAGATATTGTCGGTGTCTATAGACACTTGCTATACAGAGTTTGTGCTTTACATTTCTTAGGACTCTGTTATATATATATTTATCTGCAGTGCTTTGTTGCCATGGCAGCCCATTTATCATGTGTGTTTTCTGTGATGTGGGTTTCCCCTACAGTTGCCATCCTACCTTGTCAAATATATACTTTTTAGACATGTTTCAATAAAAATTTGGAGTTTTTATAGACCTATTGGCTGCATTTGTGTTTGTTCTTGTTCTTGATATGTATACTTAGCAGTTGGTCATATTTGTCCATAGGCATCCATGTTTTAGTAGTTTCTGTGATTTCACAAGCATTGTGCTATATATTCTTACCATTCATGTATTTTGCCATTTTCACTACCTTCTCATTGTATCTTGGTATTTCTGTGTTATGCACAGGTTTTCTCTCAGTGAAATCTATGGACTTCCGGGCTAAAGAAAAGGCCTGGCTTTCACAGTTGGACCAGGTGTTTGGCACTAATGGGGGTGATGTTCAGAGCGCAGGAGATCCGAATTGGGACGACAAATTTATGAGTGTAAAAAATCTATTATTGTATAGATCACGTCTATGGTGGAATAGACTCTTTCTGGAGAAATATACCACCAGCAAAATGATTCCACGTGGCCTTAGGGTCAGAGTCATACCCTCTTTTCCGGTGGATGATGCATCCTTTATTTCCAAATGGGAGGAGGCATGTGACGTTTGTTCATGTTCTCTTATACAGCTTCTTGTCAATCATTATTCCAATAATATTACAGATCTTGATACTAAGATTGACAGTGCTCTGACTGAGATTCGTAATGCATGCACTCCTGATAGAATCAAACGTTTTGAATCAGATGTGGAGAAATGTTTGGATCAATTAGTCTTAAAGATCCAAGAGAACCAGATTAAAAAATTTTCCAGGGATACAAGAGACTATCAAACCAAAAGAGTCTATATTTGGAGGAAAAGAAATAGCCCCACTATGCAGAGGGGAGTATCTAGTACTTCTATTTCATCTATCAGTGATGCATCGGATTCATCTTCCGTTTCTATTACTTCGCATGGGACTGTCGATACACACAGGCTACGTGATCATGCCTTCCATCCTTATAAGAGACGTCCTACTTATTCTTCTGAGATAAATCGCAATACAACAAGGTGATCAATCTCAGTAAGCATATTCTATCTGACTCTGACATATCTCTTCTTGGTAAGGGGCTGTCCTTCTCACCTACATCTAACTATGATCCTTTTACGGGTGTCAAGGACTTGCACATTTTCGCTAGGTCATTGTTGTTCAAAAGATACTTTTACAATAATGATATCTCTCGTCTTTTTCCTACAGAAGAGGAACAGGAGGCATTGAGGACCTTAGAGGAGTTATCCTCTGAAAACAGTGACGAAGGAGGTAAGATCCCTCCCTCCATTCATCCTCGTTCCAAGAGATTCCCACCTTTCTCTACATGTCCCAGCATTGACCTGTTTGTCCGGGTGGTGGAGGAAGATTTCTCTAAAATTCCTTTGAGGAATAATGTGGACAATTTGACAAGAGACGAGAGAGCTCGTCTCAAATTCCTACAGAATTTACCTGATGTGGTGCTGAAGCCAGCCGATAAGGGTGGTAACGTCGTTATCTGGCCTAAATTGCTCTATGAAAGAGAGGCCTATTCTCAACTAGGCAAGTCTATCTGTTATAGAAAACTAACATATAATCCGCTTTCAGCATATGTAGCTAAATTGGATGATATCTTAAAAAGAGCGGTCGATTCCGGCGTTATCACCTCTGGGCTGGCTTCGGCACTCACAGTTAAGGAACCTACTATTGCCACATTGTACTTGTTACCGAAAGTACATAAGAGTCTTTCGTCGCCACCCCGGCAGACCTATTGTTTCTGGGAGGGGGAATCTCTTGGAAAATATCAACAAATGGATTGATTATCATCTACAACCTCTTGTCTCTTGCCTCCCTTCCTATCTTAAGGACACGGGTGACTTGTTGCGCAAGGTCGATGGATTGTGTTTTGAGGGTGATACTCTAATGGCTTCAGTAGATGTAGAGTCCCTATATACTAACATCAGGCACACTGACGGCATAGCAGCAGTACGTTTTTATCTTAGTACCACTATGCTTTCTTTAGACTTTAGGGACCTACTGCTGGAGCTATTGGAGTTCACCCTCACCCACAACTTTTTTGTCTTTAAGGGGTCCTTCTACTTGCAGCTCCAGGGGACAGCGATGGGCGCTGCTTTTGCACCAGCCTACGCCAACCTCTTCCTGGGGTTCTGGGAGAGGGACCTCTTCTTGTCGGATGGGGAGGGGTTGATGGAGCGCGTCCCTTTTTGGACGCGCTACATTGACGATATCTTCTTCATTTGGCAGGGCACATCCATCGACCTTGTGCAATTTGTGTCTTTCTTGAACAACAATGACCGAAATATACATCTTACACTTACTTGGGACCAGTCCAAGATTAATTTCTTGGACGTGACTATTTTGAAGGACAGTTCTGGCTGCTTACAAACTGATATTTTTCGGAAGGAGACTTCGACTAATACAGTTTTACATGCTACATCGTGCCACCCTTCCCATGTTGTGAGGGCCATTCCTGTGGGGCAATTTCTCCGTTTACGGCGCATTTGCTCCACTGATTCTGATTTTGCGGTTAGAGCCAAGGAACTGAGATTGCGGTTTCTCTCTAGGGGCTATAGCGGTCGCAGTATTAAGAGAGCTTATCAAAGAGCAAGACATGCTACACGGGATGCTTTACTGTATGGTACTAAACCACCTAATAATAATTCCAATAATATACGGTTTATTACCACTTATCATCCCCAACATCTCAAAATGCGAGAGGCTGTACAGAAAGCTTAGCCCATTCTCAAAGTAGATCCCGTGATTGGTAAATTTCTTCCAGAGAGACCAGCATTCACCTTTAGAAGGGCCAGAAACCTACGAGATCAATTAACTGCCAGTCATTATCCTGATGTGCAGGTGGCCACGTTTCTTGACAGGTTTCCCCCCGTGGTGGGCTTTTCGCCTTGCGGAACGTGTGTGGCTTGTCCCAATGTCGAGCGATGCTCTTTCTTTACTAATTCTGACGGTACTAAAAACTATACCATTAAACAGCGTATCACCTGTACTACCAGGTATGTTATCTACTGTGCTAGTTGCCCATGCGGCCTACTTTATATTGGTCTTACTACCAGACAATTGAAAGTTAGAATTAGAGAGCATGTGCTCGGCATTGGGGCGGCTTCCACTTGCACCGACGTTTCCACTTAAAAAACTTTACCGCGTCATTTTCATCAAATGCATCGGTGCGATGGCTCGCTTTTGAGGGTCAAAGGCATTGATGCCTTACACGTTAATATACGGGGAGGCGATTTGTCAAAGCGGTTGGCACAGGCAGAAACAAAATGGATCTGGCTATTAAAAACTTTATACCCTAGTGGTTTGAATGAAAACATCTCATATGTCCCGTTTTTGTGATCTTCTGGCTCTGACATCTCCACGTATCCCATTAACCGCATGATATTGTTCTTATTTGATTTTAACTTGTTTTATTTCTATTCTAGATTTTATTTTTGTCCTGTTGTTCCGGGGTACCTTTGAATTACTGCACAAGACCCTCATACTGCCGCGACTTCATCTTCGGTGCACATGTGTTTATGCGGTGCATTTATCTTGCATATATTGCCGTGACTTATATTCTATGTATTAGTATACAATGAGTTATTATGCAGTTTACGCTATGTACATGTATACTTCATCTCAGATATATATGTATATACCATTCACTTATGTTGACAATGATGTGACCTATATCCTATATATGTACATATTGATTGAATTATTATACAGTACTATGCAATGCATACATGTGTATTTTTTTGGATGATATCTGACGTATGGAGATCTATAATATGTACCAATTTATTATGTTATGGTTTATGATTTCTGTTATTCTTATTATGTTTTATAGGTTTTGTTTGTAATTAAGTGTCATGTTATATATTTTATGTATGATCTGTTATGATTCCTTTTTTCATTATTGTGGTTTTGTGCTAGTGCATATGTTTTGTTTCACTTTGTAGTTTGTGTATATTTTTCTTATTATTTTTGGTCATTCTTGTATTATATTACACAATTCTGTTCTTACTTTGTATTATTCTTTGTATATTGTAACAATTTTTGCGTTTTGTACTATGTTTTGTATAGTGGTTCATTTGTTTAATTCAAATCACGGATTACCCCGGTTGTTTTATGTCTGCGCAGGCGCCTGTATTCTCTGCGACGCCGGTGTCACTTCCGGTGACGTCAGACACCTGAGCACGTGGGGCCCCGCGTGCTTCCGGTCATGGCGTCTCCGGGTGTCCGTGTGCTGATCGCGTTGATGCTGGCCTCACCTGCGCGACATCTGAGCAGGGTAAGATATATAGGGCGCTTCTGCTGCCCATTAGACACGCCCCCTGAGGAAGGAGTGAGGAGTCACTCCGAAACGCGCGTCGGGGAGGGCTGTCTGGCGGCGGGAATCTGCAGTATTCAATCTCTGGTAAATATGTTTTCACCTAATGTGTTTATTCTGCTGCTATTTTGTCCTGGCTATGTTTAGCACAAGCTGGCAATGTTTCTATATACTGAGTTTCAGCACAAGCTGTTATTGCCTATTTATATATATTGATTTGCAGCATACAGCTGGGTATGTCATTGCCTTGATAACGTTTGTCAGATATTGTCGGTGTCTATAGACACTTGCTATACAGAGTTTGTGCTTTACATTTCTTAGGACTCTGTTATATATATATTTATCTGCAGTGCTTTGTTGCCATGGCAGCCCATTTATCATGTGTGTTTTCTGTGATGTGGGTTTCCCCTACAGTTGCCATCCTACCTTTTCAAATATATACTTTTTAGACATGTTTCAATAAAAATGTGGAGTTTTTATAGACCTATTGGCTGCATTTGTGTTTGTTCTTGTTCTTGATATGTATACTTAGCAGTTGGTCATATTTGTCCATAGGCATCCATGTTTTAGTAGTTTCTGTGATTTCACAAGCATTGTGCTATATATTCTTACCATTCATGTATTTTGCCATTTTCACTACCTTCTCATTGTATCTTGGTATTTCTGTGTTATGCACAGGTTTTCTCTCAGTGAAATCTATGGACTTCCGGGCTAAAGAAAAGGCCTGGCTTTCACAGTTGGACCAGGTGTTTGGCACTAATGGGGGTGATGTTCAGAGCGCAGGAGATCCGAATTGGGACGACAAATTTATGAGTGTAAAAAATCTATTATTGTATAGATCACGTCTATGGTGGAATAGACTCTTTCTGGAGAAATATACCACCAGCAAAATGATTCCACGTGGCCTTAGGGTCAGAGTCATACCCTCTTTTCCGGTGGATGATGCATCCTTTATTTCCAAATGGGAGGAGGCATGTGACGTTTGTTCATGTTCTCTTATACAGCTTCTTGTCAATCATTATTCCAATAATATTACAGATCTTGATACTAAGATTGACAGTGCTCTGACTGAGATTCGTAATGCATGCACTCCTGATAGAATCAAACGTTTTGAATCAGATGTGGAGAAATGTTTGGATCAATTAGTCTTAAAGATCCAAGAGAACCAGATTAAAAAATGTTCCAGGGATACAAGAGACTATCAAACCAAAAGAGTCTATATTTGGAGGAAAAGAAATAGCCCCACTATGCAGAGGGGAGTATCTAGTACTTCTATTTCATCTATCAGTGATGCATCGGACTCATCTTCCGTTTCTATTACTTCGCATGGGACTGTCGATACACACAGGCTACGTGATCATGCCTTCCATCCTTATAAGAGACGTCCTACTTATTCTTCTGAGATAAATCGCAATGACAACAAGGTGATCAATCTCAGTAAGCATATTCTATCTGACTCTGACATATCTCTTCTTGGTAAGGGGCTGTCCTTCTCACCTACATCTAACTATGATCCTTTTACGGGTGTCAAGGACTTGCACATTTTCGCTAGGTCATTGTTGTTCAAAAGATACTTTTACAATAATGATATCTCTCGTCTTTTTCCTACAGAAGAGGAACAGGAGGCATTGAGGACCTTAGAGGAGTTATCCTCTGAAAACAGTGACGAAGGAGGTAAGATCCCTCCCTCCATTCGTCCTCGTTCCAAGAGATTCCCACCTTTCTCTACATGTCCCAGCATTGACCTGTTTGTCCGGGTGGTGGAGGAAGATTTCTCTAAAATTCCTTTGAGGAATAATGTGGACAATTTGACAAGAGACGAGAGAGCTCGTCTCAAATTCCTACAGAATTTACCTGATGTGGTGCTGAAGCCAGCCGATAAGGGTGGTAACGTCGTTATCTGGCCTAAATTGCTCTATGAAAGAGAGGCCTATTCTCAACTAGGCAAGTCTATCTGTTATAGAAAACTAACATATAATCCGCTTTCAGCATATGTAGCTAAATTGGATGATATCTTAAAAAGAGCGGTCGATTCCGGCGTTATCACCTCTGGGCTGGCTTCGGCACTCACAGTTAAGGAACCTACTATTGCCACATTGTACTTGTTACCGAAAGTACATAAGAGTCTTTCGTCGCCACCCGGCAGACCTATTGTTTCTGGGAGGGGGAATCTCTTGGAAAATATCAACAAATGGATTGATTATCATCTACAACCTCTTGTCTCTTGCCTCCCTTCCTATCTTAAGGACACGGGTGACTTGTTGCGCAAGGTCGATGGATTGTGTTTTGAGGGTGATACTCTAATGGCTTCAGTAGATGTAGAGTCCCTATATACTAACATCAGGCACACTGACGGCATAGCAGCAGTACGTTTTTATCTTAGTACCACTATGCTTTCTTTAGACTTTAGGGACCTACTGCTGGAGCTATTGGAGTTCACCCTCACCCACAACTTTTTTGTTTTTAAGGGGTCCTTCTACTTGCAGCTCCAGGGGACAGCGATGGGCGCTGCTTTTGCACCAGCCTACGCCAACCTCTTCCTGGGGTTCTGGGAGAGGGACCTCTTCTTGTCGGATGGGGAGGGGTTGATGGAGCGCGTCCCTTTTTGGACGCGCTACATTGACGATATCTTCTTCATTTGGCAGGGCACATCCATCGACCTTGTGAAATTTGTGTCTTTCTTGAACAACAATGACCGAAATATACATCTTACACTTACTTGGGACCAGTCCAAGATTAATTTCTTGGACGTGACTATTTTGAAGGACAGTTCTGGCTGCTTACAAACTGATATTTTTCGGAAGGAGACTTCGACTAATACAGTTTTACATGCTACATCGTACCACCCTTCCCATGTTGTGAGGGCCATTCCTGTGGGGCAATTTCTCCGTTTACGGCGCATTTGCTCCACTGATTCTGATTTTGCGGTTAGAGCCAAGGAACTGAGATTGCGGTTTCTCTCTAGGGGCTATAGCGGTCGCAGTATTAAGAGAGCTTATCAAAGAGCAAGACATGCTACACGGGATGCTTTACTGTATGGTACTAAACCACCTAATAATAATTCCAATAATATACGGTTTATTACCACTTATCATCCCCAACATCTCAAAATGCGAGAGGCTGTACAGAAAGCTTGGCCCATTCTCAAAGTAGATCCCGTGATTGGTAAATTTCTTCCAGAGAGACCAGCATTCACCTTTAGAAGGGCCAGAAACCTACGAGATCAATTAACTGCCAGTCATTATCCTGATGTGCAGGTGGCCACGTTTCTTGACAGGTTTCCCCCGTGGTGGGCTTTTCGCCTTGCGGAACGTGTGTGGCTTGTCCCAATGTCGAGCGATGCTCTTTCTTTACTAATTCTGACGGTACTAAAAACTATACCATTAAACAGCGTATCACCTGTACTACCAGGTATGTTATCTACTGTGCTAGTTGCCCATGCGGCCTACTTTATATTGGTCTTACTACCAGACAATTGAAAGTTAGAATTAGAGAGCATGTGCTCGGCATTGGGGCGGCTTCCACTTGCACCGACGTTTCCACTTAAAAAACTTTACCGCGTCATTTTCATCAAATGCATCGGTGCGATGGCTCGCTTTTGAGGGTCAAAGGCATTGATGCCTTACACGTTAATATACGGGGAGGCGATTTGTCAAAGCGGTTGGCACAGGCAGAAACAAAATGGATCTGGCTATTAAAAACTTTATACCCTAGTGGTTTGAATGAAAACATCTCATATGTCCCGTTTTTGTGATCTTCTGGCTCTGACATCTCCACGTATCCCATTAACCGCATGATATTGTTCTTATTTGATTTTAACTTGTTTTATTTCTATTCTAGATTTTATTTTTGTCCTGTTGTTCCGGGGTACCTTTGAATTACTGCACAAGACCCTCATACTGCCGCGACTTCATCTTCGGTGCACATGTGTTTATGCGGTGCATTTATCTTGCATATATTGCCGTGACTTATATTCTATGTATTAGTATACAATGATTTATTATGCAGTTTACGCTATGTACATGTATACTTCATCTCAGATATATATGTATATACCACTTATGTTGACAATGATGTGACCTATATCCTATATATGTACATATTGATTGAATTATTATACAGTACTATGCAATGCATACATGTGTATTTTTTTGGATGATATCTGACGTATGGAGATCTATAATATGTACCAATTTATTATGTTATGGTTTATGATTTCTGTTATTCTTATTATGTTTTATAGGTTTTGTTTGTAATTAAGTGTCATGTTATATATTTTATGTATGATCTGTTATGATTCCTTTTTTCATTATTGTGGTTTTGTGCTAGTGCATATGTTTTGTTTCACTTTGTAGTTTGTGTATATTTTTCTTATTATTTTTGGTCATTCTTGTATTATATTACACAATTCTTTTCTTACTTTGTATTATTCTTTGTATATTGTAACAATTTTTGCGTTTTGTACTATGTTTTGTATAGTGGTTCATTTGTTTAATTCAAATCACGGATTACCCCGGTTGTTTTATGTCTGCGCAGGCGCCTGTATTCTCTGCGACGCCGGTGTCACTTCCGGTGACGTCAGACGCCTGAGCACGTGGGGCCCCGCGTGCTTCCGGTCATGGCGTCTCCGGGGTGTCCGTGTGCTGATCGCGTTGATGCTGGCCTCACCTGCGTGACATCTGAGCAGGGTAAGATATATAGGGCGCTTCTGCTGCCCATTAGACACGCCCCCTGAGGAAGGAGTGAGGAGTCACTCCGAAACGCGCGTCGGGGAGGGCTGTCTGGCGGCGGGAATCTGCAGTATTCAATCTCTGGTAAATATGTTTTCACCTAATGTGTTTATTCTGCTGCTATTTTGTCCTGGCTATGTTTAGCACAAGCTGGCAATGTTTCTATATACTGAGTTTCAGCACAAGCTGTTATTGCCTATTTATATATATTGATTTGCAGCATACAGCTGGGTATGTCATTGCCTTGATAACGTTTGTCAGATATTGTCGGTGTCTATAGACACTTGCTATACAGAGTTTGTGCATTTACATTTCTTAGGACTCTGTTATATATATATATTTATCTGCAGTGCTTTGTTGCCATGGCAGCCCATTTATCATGTGTGTTTTCTGTGATGTGGGTTTCCCCTACAGTTGCCATCCTACCTTGTCAAATATATACTTTTTAGACATGTTTCAATAAAAATTTGGAGTTTTTATAGACCTATTGGCTGCATTTGTGTTTGTTCTTGTTCTTTTCTTGTTAATTAAAAGCATTAACCCTTGCTCTGTCTCCTGTCCGTCGCTGCATCCTGCAACCTGCTCTATAGGCGTGTCTGTGTAAGGAGGTGGCCAGTCCTCTCAGTTACGGCCTCTCCCTCTTTTCAGTTGGCCCCGTGCACTTTATACAAATATGTTCATTATTGTAGTGTATGTGATGTACTCTGTGTTATGTCTTGTTATTTCTGCAATGTGCTTTTGTGGTATTATGCAGTGTACCGCCATATGATGCACCTGTAATGTATTGTGTAATGTGGGGAGTTCCTCTTTAACTACTGTTGGTAATATGTAAATGTTAAAGGGAATCTGTCAGCTCATTTTTTGCATATAAGCTGCGGCCAACGCCATTAGGTGTCACGGGTGTGTCGCGGCGGAGATCGTCGCGATTGCACACCCTGACTTCGCACAGCTGAGTTTCTGGTGCTGGGTGTTTTTCAGCACTGAGGGAGTTAATTCTTTCTCTCTCGATGCTGGACAGACCAGCCTCGCCCAGCTGCGATTGATGTTTTGTTAATTAGCTTCCTTCATATACCTGCTGGTCTGCTGGGGAAGTTGCCGGTGAAAGCATTCATTCAGACCAGCAGAGCGGATCGTTTCTGAGAAGACTTAAGCTAAGAGTGCCTGTTGTGGTTTTTCCTCTCCTCGCTTATTGTTTATCTTCTTAACCTTTGTGTTCCTCTGTAGTGGAAGTTTTGTATGCAAGGCAGTGTTTTCTTTACCCCCTGTCTGTCTCGTTTGTATTTGACTGTGTGTAAGCTGTTGCCTGCCCATTCCCTGTGGTGGTAATCAGGGTCCTTCTCAGGACTAGATTACAGTGGTCAGGGATCTACAGGAGACAGGGTTACGCTGGCGGCCTGGACCTCTGTACCATTAACAGTACCTCCAGGTAGAGGGACTAGTCAGGACCCCAGTTCAGGGTCAGCATAGACCCCGGTCCACCTCTATCCTGAGACAGCATTTCACGTGCACAGTATAGACCCACAATACATTGGTTATTATGTCAGGTAAGACATTGCTGGCAGATTCTACGTATACATGTTGATATTTTCTATAATATGAAATATAGAGTGTTGTCTCATTAGATATTTGTTACTATCATAGAATATATCTGTTATACGTCGTGACATTAGGGGCTTATCTACAGCATTCTGTAATGCTGTAGATAAGCCCCAGATGTAACCTGAAAGAAAAGAAAAACAAGTTAGATTATACTCACCCATGGGCGGTCCAGTGGTGGTCCGGGTCCGATGGGTGTCGCAGGACCAGGTCCAGCGCCTCCCATCTTAATGCGATGATGTCCTCTTCCTTGTTTCTGTCACGGCTCCTGCGCAGGAGTAATTCTCTGCCCTGTTGAGGGCAGAGTAAAGTACTGCAGTGCGCAGGCGTCAGGAAAGGTCAGAGAGGCCCGGCGCCTGCGCACTGCAGTACTTTATTCTGCCTTCAACAGGGCAAATCAGTACGCCTGTGCAGGATCTGCGACAGAAGCAAGGAAGAGGTCGTCATCGCATGATAGGAGGCTCCGGACTCGGACCTGCGACGCCCATGGGACGGACCGCACCCAGGTGAGTATAATCTAACTTATTTTTCTTATCTTTCATGTCACATCGGGGGCTTATCTACAGCATTATAAAATGCTGTAGATAAGCCCCTAATGGCGGTGACCGCAGCTTATATGCGAAAAATGAGGTGACAGGTTTCCCTTTAAGTCTACAGTCATGGCCAAAAGTTTTGAGAATGACACAAATATTATATTTTCACATGCTCTGCTGCCCTCTGGTTTTTATGTGTGTTTGACAGATGTTTTATCACAGACAGAAATATAATAATTGCAAACATATGAGTAACAAAAGCTTATATTGACAGTTAGAATGAGTTAATGCAGCAAGTCAATATTTGCAGTGTTGACCCTTCTTCTTCAGGACCTCTGCAATTCTCCCTGGCATGCTCTCAATCAACTTCTGGACCAAATCCTGACTGATAGCAGTCCATTCTTGCACAATCAATGCTTTCATTTTGTCAGAATTTTTAGGTTTTTGTTTGTCCACCCGTATCTTGATGATTGACCACAAGTTCTCAATGGGATTAAGATCTGGGGAGTTTCCAGGCCAAGGACCCAAAATCTCTATGTTTTGTTCCCTGAGCCATTTAGTTATCACCTTTGCTTTATGGCAAGGTGCTCCATCATGCTGGAAAAGGCATTGTTGATCGCCAAACTGCTCTTGGAGGGTTGGGAGAAGTTGCTCTTGGAGGACATTCTGGTACCATTCTTTATTCATGGCTGTGTTTTTAGGCAAGACTGTGAGAGAGCCGATTCCCTTGGCTGAGAAGCAACCCCACATATGAATGGTTTCAGGATGCTTAACAGTTGGCATGAGACAAGACTGGTGGTAGCACTCACCTTGTCTTCTCCGAATGAGGCGTTTTCCTGATGTCCCAAACAATCGAAAAGGAGATTCATCAGAGAAAATAACTTTACCCCAGTCCTCAGCAGTCCACTGCCTGTACCTTTTGCAGAATATCAGTCTGTCCATGATATTTTTTCTGGAGAGAAGTGGCTTCTTTGCTGCCCTCCTTGAGACCAGGCCTTGCTCCAAGAGTCTCAGCCTCACAGTGCATGCAGATACACTCACACCTGCCTGCTGCCATTCCTGAGCAAGCTCTGCACTGCTGGTAGCCCGATCCCGCAGCTGAAACACTTTTAAGAGATGGTCCTGGCGCTTGCTGGTCTTTCTTGAGCGCCCTGAAGCCTTTTTGGCAACAATGGAACCTCTCTCCTTGAAGTTCTTGATGATGCGATAGATTGTTGACTGAGGTGCAATCTTTCTAGCTGCGATACTCTTCCCTGTTAGGCCATTTTTGTGCATTGCAATGATGACTGCACGTGTTTCTTTAGAGATAACCATGGTTAACAGAAGAGAAACAATGATGCCAAGCACCAGCCTCCTTTTAAAGTGTCCAGTGGTGTCATTCTTACTTAATCATGACAGATTGATCTCCAGTCATGTCCTCATCAACACCCACACCTGTGTTAATGGAGAAATCACTCAAGAGAGGTTAGCTGGTCCTTTTAAGGCAGGGCTGCAATGATGTTGAAATGTGTTTTGGGGGATAAAGTTCATTTTTCTAGCCAAATATTGACTTTGCAAGTAATTGCTGTTAAGCTGATCACTCTTTATAACATTCTGGAGTATATGCAAATTGCCATTAAAAAAAGTGAAGCAGTAGATTTTGTAAAAATTAATATTTGTGTCATTCTCAAAACTTTTGGCCATGACTGTATGCTTATGTGTTAGAGTTAGGGAAAGGAACTAGTTAAAATGGGAGCTGGACTTGCAGCCTCGAGTGAAAAGGAAACTGCTGCTTCCCAGAGTAGCCCGGATACTGTTATGTTTCGGTAGCTGAGGAGTGCAGGCAAAAAAGGCAATACACCAGAGCAGTTGGAATCTATGAGATTGCAGTACCCTGACTAACCACAACAACTAGAGGCAGCCGTGGAGCGTTCCTACGTTGGTCCTAGACGCCTCGTCACAGCCTGAGAAACTAACTACACCTAAAGATAGATATAGGAAAGCTATCTGCCCCGGAGCAGAACCCCAAAGATAATAGAAAGCCCCCAAACATGTAATGGCGGTTAGACAAGAAGAAATACTGACACAGACAGAAAATAGTATGAGCAAACGTTGGGGCCCAAACTAACTAAATAGAAAAGGATAGGAAGGGTACTTACTGCAATCCCAGAAAACCCTGAAAAGCACCAACTCTACTAATTTCAAAAACACCTGAGATCACACGACCTCTACCACCTAAATTAGTTCTCTGGTGTAACAAAATCAAAACAGCAGCCACTGAAAAAACTGGAAAAAGCAAAAGTACAAACATCAGTGGCTGAACTAAACTGAGAGGGCAAAAGCCCCCGGAGGGGACCCTGAAGGCCCCCACAGAAGTGCAGGACAAAATGCAAAAATCAAGCACAAAAACAAAAGAAGAAAATGTCTTATCTGTTAGCAGGAGATGCAGAAACGACACAGCAGGCTACAAGGGAAACAGGAATCAAGGATAGAGACCAGAACAATTGATCACCGGCAACCCTGATGGGAAGGTGACTCCCTTATATAAGACCAGTCAGTAACACCTGATTCCCAATCCTCACAATCTTCACAATCTTCACTGGACAGACCAGCACCGCTTGTAACCACCAGAGGGAGCCTCTGCTCAGAACTCATCCCAAGCCCACTCACAACAGTACCCCCCCCTTGAGGAGGGGTCACCGAACCCTCATTTGAGCAACCAGGTCGGTCAGGATGAGTTCTATGGTACGCACGGATGAGTCTCCTAGCATGGATGTCCGAAGCAAACACCCAAGAATTGTCTTCATGACCATAACCTCTCCACTTAACCAAATACTGGAGTTTCCGTCTAGAAAAATGAGAATCTAATATTTTCTCAACCACATACTCCAGATTGCCCTCAACCAAAACAGGGTCAGGAGGCACAGCAGCAGGAACCACTGGCTCAACAAACCTCTTCAACAAGGACTTGTGGAACACGTTATGGATCTTAAATGTCCCTGGAAGAAGCAAACGAAAAGAAACAGGATTAAGAATCTCCATGATCTTATAAGGTCCAATGAACCTAGGCTTAAATTTAGGAGATGCTACTCTCATAGGAATATTTTTTGAGGACAACCAGACCAAGTCCCCTACTTTAAACCGAGGACCATCAGTCCTATGCCAGTTAGCAAACCGCTGGGCCCTCTCCTGAGACAGGGACAACCTCTCCACTACCTGGTCCCAAATCTGTTGCATACGCTCCACAACAGAGTCAACACCTGGACAGACAGAAGCCTCCGTCTGTCCTGAAGAAAATCGAGGGTGAAACCCAGAATTACAGAAAAACGGAGACATCAAAGTGGCAGAGCTAGCCCTATTATTAAGAGCAAACTCAGCCAAAGGCAAAAAAGAGACCCAGTCATCCTGATCAGCAGACACAAAGCATCTTAGATAAGTCTCCAATGTCTGGTTTGTTCTCTCAGTTTGACCATTGGTCTGAGGATGAAATGCCGAGGAGAAAGACAATTGAACACCCAGTTTAGAACAAAAAGTCCTCCAAAATCTGGAAACAAACTGGACTCCTCTGTCAGACACTATGTTCTCAGGAATGCCGTGTAAACGAACCACGTGCTGAAGGAACAACGGCACCAATTCAGAGGAGGAAGGCAACTTAGGTAATGGCACAAGATGTATCATCTTGGAAAACCTATCACAAATCACCCAGATGGCGGTCATTCTCTGAGAAACAGGAAGGTCGGAAATGAAATCCATAGAGATATGGGTCCATGGTCTCTTGGGCACAGGCAATGGCATCAACAAACCACTAGAGCGAGAGCAAGGCTTGGAGCGAGAGCAAGTCCCGCAGGACTGCACAAATTCCCTGACATCACGAGACAAGGTAGGCCACCAAAAGGACCGACTAACCAAGTCTCTGGTACCAAAAATTCCGGGATGCCCAGCCAACGCGGAACAATTAATCTCAGACATCACACTCTTTTTCCACTGGTCCGGGACAAACAATTTCCCAATAGGGCAGCGCTCGGGCCTATCCCTCTGACACCCCTCCAGAGCAAGTCTCAAATTAGGTGAGATGGCGGAAAGAACTACACCCTCTTTCAAAATAACAGAAGGATCAGATAACTCAGGAGAGTCCGCAAGGAAGCTCCTCGAGAGGGCATCCACCTTAACATTCTTAGTGCCAGGAAGAAAGGAAACCACAAAATTAAAACGTGTGAAAAACAAGGCCCACCTGGCCTGTCTAGGATTGAGTCGCTTGGCAGATTCCAGATAAACCAGATTCTTATGGTCAGTAAGGACCACCACCTGATGTTTGGCTCCCTCCAGCCAATGTCTCCACTCTTCAAAAGCCCACTTCATGGCCAATAACTCCCGATTACCCACGTCATAATTACGTTCAGTAGGAGAAAATTTTCGAGAGAAAAAGGCACAAGGGTTACTTTTAGAGGTCTCTGGATCTTTTTGGGACAAAACGGCACCTGCCCCAATTTCAGAGGCATCAACCTCCACCTAAAATGGCAGAGAAACATCAGGCTGCCGTAGAACAGGAGCAGAAGTGAATCTCTGCTTAAGTTCCTGAAATGCAGAGACTGCCTCAGGAGGCCAATTCACCACATCAGAACCCTTTTTGGTCAAATCAGTTAATGGTTTAACAATAACCGAGAAATTACCAATAAATTTACGATAAAAATTGGCAAAACCCAAAAATCTTTGAAGAGCCTTTAATGAAGTAGGTTGGACCCAATCACAGATGGCCTGAACCTTGACCGGGTCCATTTCAATAACAGATGGGGACAAAATGAATCCCCGAAATGAGATCCTCTGTACGCCAAAAAGACACTTTGATCCCTTCACATACAGAGCATTCTCTCTCAAAATCTGGAATACAGTTCGAACATGTTTCACATGAGAGTCCCAGTCATTGGAAAAAATCAAGATATCATCCAAATAAACAATCAGAAATTTATCCACAAAGTCACTGAAAATGTCATTCATGAAGGACCTGAAGACAGAAGGAGCATTAGTGAGCCCAAAGGTTATATGCCCCCTGGGGTCAAGCTTGGTAAACCAAGTAGCGTTTTTCACCCTGGAAAACAGGTCAGAAATCAAGGGTATTGATATTTCACAGTAATATTGTTCAAAAGACGATAATCAATACACGGCCTTAATGAACCATCCTTTTTGGCCACAAAGAAAAAACCGGCACCTAAGGGTGAAGAGGATGGTCTCATATGACCCTTCTCCAATGACTCCTTGATATAAGACCGCATAGCGTCATGTTTAGGTACAGACAAGTTAAAAAGGCGACCTTTAGGGAATTTACTACCAGGCACTAATTCAATAGCGCAGTCATAGCTCCTATGGGGAGGCAAGGATGCAGATTTACTTTCGCTAAACACATCAGAAAAATCAATCAAAAAGTCAGGAACATCCTGAGCCTGGGGGGAGGCAGAAAAAACAGGAGTGTTGGTATTAACACATTGGCAGCCCCAACTGGTTACAGACACAGATTTCCAATCCAAAACAGGATTATGAGACTGTAACCAAGGGAAACCCAGTACGATAATATCATGCAGATTATACAGAACCAAAAATTTGCAGCACTCTTGATGATCAGGTTCAACCCTCATTATCACCTGAGTAGAGAACTGAGGTTTATTCTCAGCCAAAGGGGTAGAATCGATCCCCAGTAGGGGAATAGACTTCTGTAGGGGTATCAAGGGAAACCCACAACGTTTAGCAAAATCATAATCCATCAGGTTAATAGCTGCTCCAGAATCAACGAAAGCCTGAGCAGAAAGGACAGAGAGCATATCAGAGTGACAGTTAATAAAAACTTAGTCTGAACACTACCCAGGACAACTGAGCGTGCAAAACGTCTTCCCCGCTTAGGGCAGACTGAAATAGCATGAGAGGCATCACCACAGTAGAAACATAACCCATTGAGCTTTCGAAACTCATGACGCTGTGCCCTAGACACCACTCTATCACACTGCATGGATTCAGAAGCAGGTTCACAAGGCAACACTATTCCACGCATACTTCTCCGCTCACGCAAACGTCTGTCAATTTGAATCGCTAATGACTAGTGTTGAGCGATACGATACTGCAAATATCGGATATCGGCCGATATTAGCTGTATCGACCTTTCGATACTTCGTTTCGATATTTTCGTCTTATCGAATACCGGAATCGGAATTTCCCATAATTCTTTGCGAGGCAATGTGATTTTAGTCAGCCAATGAGGAATCCTAAGAAGTGTGGGCACATCCTGTACTGCTGCGGTCATGTTAACTAATGGCATGTCTGTGATTGGATGCTGAAATGATGTCAGAATGCACTATAAAAGGGGCCGCCGCCATTTTAGCGTCACTGTGCTGTGAATTCAGTAAGGGACAGAACGCTGCTGTGCTGACTCTGAGGGACAGTTAGAGATTGCGATTTAGTGTACTGTGCTGTAGGCAGGCTAGCACCAACCGCTGTGTAAAGCTTCCTTTTGCCTGCAGTGTTGTTTTAACAGCTCTGCAAGGTGTGTGTGAGTGCAGATGACGCTGCAGTTTGCTCTGCATGCAACGCTGTCTGTAGGCATCTGCACGTGTCACTCACAGACTCTTTTTTTTTTTCTTCAGTGTAATTCTTGCTGCTCCATGCAATTTAACTATTAGTGTGACGCGCTTCCATCCGTATCCAATACATTGGTTGCAAACACTATAGAAGTAGACAAAGGAGTAGCCTTTCACAGATTGTGAACAGTTGTGTTTCAGTGTTCACTTCAGTCTGTGTTTTTTATTTTTTGAGTGCACATCACGCTCCAGTTACTTGTTCAAGCACTGCTGCTTGTACTCTGCTGAGCGTGTCTCAGTGCCTCATCCTTTTCATTTATCTCCAATTGGTTCTGCTCCATTCCATTTAAAATATAATCTATTAGTGTGACGCGCTTCCATCCGTATCCAATACATTGGTTGCAAACACTATAGAAGTAGACAAAGGAGTAGCCTTTCACAGATTGTGAACAGTTGTGTTTCAGTGTTCACTTCAGTCTGTGTTTTTTATTTTTTGAGTGCACATCACGCTCCAGTTACTTGTTCAAGCACTGCTGCTTGTACTCTGCTGAGCGTGTCTCAGTGCCTCATCCTTTTCATTTATCTCCAATTGGTTCTGCTCCATTCCATTTAAAATATAATCTATTAGTGTGACGCGCTTCCATCCGTATCCAATACATTGGTTGCAAACACTATAGAAGTAGACAAAGGAGTAGCCTTTCACAGATTGTGAACAGTTGTGTTTCAGTGTTCACTTCAGTCTCTGCGTAATAACCACACTTAGGCCTTATAACTTTTCTGACTTTCTTTATCAATCTACCAAGATGAAGAAGTCAGTGAGTAAGGCACGTGGTCGTGGCCGTGGAGTTTCAGTAGGGAGAGGACGTGGGGATTCTGTGGCTGCTGCCGCCCTCAGTGACACAGCATCCACCAGTTTTCCCGTGAGCGTTCCTTTATGCGCACTTTGGTAGGAGCTCGGCGTGCCCCCCTGCTGCGGCAAGAACAAATTGAAGCCGTTGTTGGTTGGATGGCAGCCAATGCATCGACTTCAATTCCTTCTACCTCCTCTCAGGAACACAACACTGTTGAGCAACCATCTGTCTGTTCACCGCCTGTCAAATTGCCCAGGCAGTCAGAGAGTTCTGTACTGGAGCCAGCTGAGTCTCTGCTTCTGTTCTCAGAATCTGTTGACTCGCAAACACGGGCACAGGCAAGCAGCATTCTGCAATTTGAAGAAGAGGGAGTATGCAGTGATGCGCAACAGCTGTGTCTCTCTCAATCTGAAGAGGCGGGTGAGCCAGTGCCGATGGACAGCACACCGCAGAACGCATCTTATGATGATGATGAGACTCAGGTGCCAGGTTTTGTGGAGCATGGTGCTGCCCAGACCATCCAACAGCAGCAGGTGTTGGAAGAGGGTAGTGGAGATGATGAAGTCCGAGACCCAACATGGCGTGAGCAACAGGAAGGTGGTGGGAGCAGCTCTGAGGAAGAGATTGTCCCAACGGTACAAAGAGGAGGGAGAGGTAGGCTGCAGACTCGCTTGCCTGTAGCCTCCAGTTTGGCACCTGTTGGGAGCAGTTCTCTTAAAAATGTCAAAATTGGCGCTCCCATGTCTTGCACTGCGTGGTCCTTTTTTGACAGACTTGTATCTGATATTTGCTATGTTCAATGCAAGCTGTGTAAGCAAAAAGTTAAAAGAGGTAAAAATATCAGGAACCTGAATACCACAAATATGTGGAAACATGTACGGACAAAGCACGTAGCTGAGTTACAAAGACACACTGGAGATGTAGGCCAACCTACAGCAGCACCTACATCTTTAGGTCATGTTCGAGCCTATACCTCCAGCTCTCACACACCTGGTTCGGCTTCCTCACAGGATCTCCATGGAAGAACCTCGGTCACTGTTGTCCATAGACAAACTGTTATTCCACCCACTGCAGCAAGTTCACAGTCATCGTCACAGTCCCAGAACAAAAAACAGCCATCGGTAACACAGGCATGGGATAAAAGACGGCCATACTCGGCAAACCATCCACGAGCACAGGCTCTGAATGCTGGCCTTGCAAAACTCCTGTCCCTTGAAATGCTGTCATTCAGGCTGGTGGAGACTGACAGTTTCAGGAACTTTATGGCATTGGCAGTCCCACAATATAATGTGCCAAGCCGATTTTATTTCAGCATGCAAGCTGTCCCTGCTCTGCAAAAACATGTCGAGGGAAACATTAAACATGCGCTACTAAACGCCGTCAGTAGCAGGGTCCACCTGACCACCGATGCGTGGACCAGTACCCATGGCCAGGGACGATACCTTTCCCTCACTGCCCATTGGGTCAATGTTGTGGAGCCGGGTACAGATCTTGCCAGTGGCGCTGTACGTGTTCTGCCAACTCCAAGGATTGCAGGAATCCAGTCTGTGCACATTGATTCCTCCTCCTACTCCAGTTCCTCAGAATCATCGCTGCACGAGCCGTCACGGTCTACCTCCACATGGACCCGTGAACGCTTACCTGTTGCGACCGATATGAGCACAGCCGTGGCCAAACGTCAACAGGCTGTCCTGAAATTAATTCCCATGGGGAATCGAAGCCACACAGCGCAGGAGCTCTGGGATGCCATCAAGCAGGAGAGCGACGTGTGGTTTTTGTCAGCTAATCTCCAGCCAGGCTTGGTAGTGTGTGACAATGGCCGAAATCTGGTGGCAGCTCTGGGCCTTGGCAACCTCACTCACATACCATGTCTGGCACATGTGCTCAACTTGGTCGTCAGAGTTTTTTGAGGGACTATCCGGATCTTGATGCACTGCTGCACAAGGTCCGCCTAGAGTGCGCTCACTTGCGACGTTCCAGCATGGCCAGATCGCGCATTGCAGCTCTGCAAGTCAGATTTCGCCTTCCTGAACATCGCATCATATGTGACGTACCCACCAGGTGGAATTCCATGTTACATATGTTGGAGCGGTTGTGTGAGCAGCAGCCAGCAGTAATGGAGTATCAGCTGCAACAGGCGCAATCAACTCGCAATTTGCGCCGTTCACACTTCACCACTACTGAGTGGGCCTCTATGAAGGACATCTGCCACGTTTTGCGTGCGTTTGATGTCTCAACGCGGATGGCGAGTGCAGATGATGCACTAGTCAGCATGACTGTCCCCCTTATCTGCCTGCTTCAGAAATCACTGAAAGCACTAAAGGAAGAGGTTTTGGAAGAGGTGGAGGATGAGGAGTCACAAATTCAATTACCTTCAGGACAGTCAGCGCAACGTGGTTCCTCACAAAGGGCTGGGCAGGGCTCACTTTGTGAGGAGGAGGAGGAGGAGTCAATGGAGGAGGAAGAAATCCCTACAGAGGGAGGTACACAACGCTGTAGTCAGTATGTAGAGCAAGGGTGGGGTGATGCAGAGGAGGCAGAGATGACGCCTCTTCCAGAGGACAGCCTTTGTTGGCCAGTTGGGAGTCTGCAGCACATGGTTGATTTCATGCTTCAGTGCCTGAGAAACGACCGCCGCATCGCCCACATTCTCAGCACGTCAGATTATTGGGTGTACACCCTCCTAGACCCTCGCTACCGGGACAACTTACAAACCCTCATCACACCGGTGAACCGGGACCGTAAAATGCAGGAGTACCAAGACACACTGGTGCAATCCATACTGTTGTACATTCCAGCCGAGAGACCTGCTGCTGCTGCTACTGCTTTACAAAGCAGCTCTGTGCGTCGAGGCAGTGTAGACACCTCTACAACAAGAGGGAGCAGAAGCAGCGGCTTTGCACAGGGCAAGAACTGTATGTTACAAATGTGGCAAAGTTTTGTGACAGCGCCAGCAAGGTCTACACCATCTGAGACGGCTCCAGTCACCAGGAAGAAACGTTTCCGTAAGATGGTGACAGACTACTTGGCTTTCCCTCTAAGTGTACTCCCAGATGCCTCTTCCCCTTTCAAATTTTGGGTCTCTAAGTTGGATACATGGCCAGAGCTTAGCCAGTATGCATTGGAGCTGCTGGCTTGCCCTGCTGCCAGTGTATTATCTGAGCGTGTCTTTAGTGCTGCAGGTGGTGTAGTAACAGACCGTCGCATGCGACTATCCTCAGAGAATGTAGACCGGCTTACTTTTCTGAAAATGAACAAGGCATGGATCTCACCTGAATTTGCCTGTCCGTTTTCAGATTAAATAACTGTTTGGCAACGTTTTCCATGTCTCCTGTTATGTTCATCTTTCTACCACCTGAACTCTACTCCCTGGGCTACAACACCGCCATTTGTTGCTCGTAAGTAATTGGCAGGGGTACTGACTCCTGGCCAGCCTGGTTACAGCACGACAGCTGTTTCCTGGCAGTGTGAACGTCAATTATCCTCCAATAAGTTGTGCTGTCGTGTTGCATTCGGGTTAGCCGACTCTATGGTGCCTGCAGTTTAGGTGATTCCTATGTGTGCTGTGGGATATGTAAATAAAGGCGGTTTCCATTGTGACAATAGGATAAGCACCCACTGTAGGACTGTGTGATTCGGTAACTGCGGACGGCTTGCGTACTGTCAACTTACATTTTCATGGGTGCGTTCTTCTACCCGTCCGGGGTCCAGTACCGTCAAGTGGTTCTCCCCAGTGCTTTTGGCCTAGGTGCCTCCATCTCCGTATCCGAGTTCCAGCAACGTCTGCTGGTCCTTGGTCGTGCTTTGGAGCACAGGTACCTCCTGCTTAGTAACCGTGTCACAGTAACGTCAGCTGGTACTCAGTTGTGACATTGCCTCTTTTCCTTCTGCTACCCGTCCGGGGTCCAGTACCGTCAAGTGGTTCTCCCCAGTGCTTTTGGCCTAGGTGCCTCCATCTCCGTATCCGAGTTCCAGCAACGTCTGCTGGTCCTTGGTAGTGCTTTGGAGCACAGGTACCTCCTGCTTAGTAACCGTGTCACAGTAACGTCAGCTGGTACTCAGTTGTGACATTGCCTCTTTTCCTTCTGCTACCCGTCCGGGGTCCAGTACCGTCAAGTGGTTCTCCCCAGTGCTTTTGGCCTAGGTGCCTCCATCTCCGTATCCGAGTTCCAGCAACGTCTGCTGGTCCTTGGTAGTGCTTTGGAGCACAGGTACCTCCTGCTTAGTAACCGTGTCACAGTAACGTCAGCTGGTACTCAGTTGTGACATTGCCTCTTTTCCTTCTGCTACCCGTCCGGGGTCCAGTACGTCAAGTGGTTCTCCCCAGTGCTTTTGGCCTAGGTGCCTCCATCTCCGTATCCGAGTTCCAGCAACGTCTGCTGGTCCTTAGTAGTGCTTTGGAGCACAGGTACCTCCTGCTTAGTAACCGTGTCACAGTAACGTCAGCTGGTACTCAGTTGTGACATTGCCTCTTTTCCTTCTGCTACCCGTCCGGGGTCCAGTACCGTCAAGTGGTTCTCCCCAGTGCTTTTGGCCTAGGTGCCTCCATCTCCGTATCCGAGTTCCAGCAACGTCTGCTGGTCCTTGGTAGTGCTTTGGAGCACAGGTACCTCCTGCTTAGTAACCGTGTCACAGTAACGTCAGCTGGTACTCAGTTGTGACATTGCCTCTTTTCCTTCTGCTACCCGTCCGGGGTCCAGTACCGTCAAGTGGTTCTCCCCAGTGCTTTTGGCCTAGGTGCCTCCATCTCCGTATCCGAGTTCCAGCAACGTCTGCTGGTCCTTGGTAGTGCTTTGGAGCACAGGTACCTCCTGCTTAGTAACCGTGTCACAGTAACGTCAGCTGGTACTCAGTTGTGACATTGCCTCTTTTCCTTCTGCTACCCGTCCGGGTCCAGCACAGTCAGCTGGTCCTCGTTACTTCCATTGTCTCTTGCTCCATCTGATACCCGTCAAGGTTCCAGTAACGTCAGCTGTTTCTCGGAAATTAGACGACCTTAAAGACCACCCAGAAGAAGATGACGACAACAAGGACGACGAGCATGAAGCCAACCAGCCTGAACACCATCACAAAGAAAAATAAAAGATTACCCAGAAGAAGATCACCAACAGGACAAAGAAGGTTAAGACAAACTACAAGATACAGAACAAGAGACAGAAGAACAATAAGCAAAAGATCAAAAAGCAGAAGAACATGAAGTATAAGACCAAAATGAAGAGCAAAATATATGCTCTAAATTCTAAGCAGAAGAAGACTAAGCAGTGTATGGGGGTGAGTCCGTTCCTCCTCGTGGTGCCCCTGGAAAATGCCTGCTGCTGCAGGCTAAACTGAACACGGACAAATACTGTTGTAATTTAAATCTTTTGTGACAGCAAGAACGGAAGGATGAACAATTCATACTTTTACAGATTACAAGTACAGGAATCTCTGTCACAAATAAGAATATGATGAAGAAGATGAAGAGGAAGAAGATGAAGAATTTGAATATGAAGAAGATTAATTAGTTTAATAATAACAATATGAGTAATGTAAACAAAAACATGAATAGCAAGAAGTTTAAGAAGAAGATTAAGAAGGTGAAGATGAAGAATAATTTGATGAGAAAGATGATGCTGCTGCTGAAGATTATGAAGGAGAAAGTGTGGCACTGGCAAAAGTTAAAAAGGTGAAGAGCATGGAAGTTGTGAAACATACATATTTGCCAAAATAGAAAAAAGGTTAACAACATTGTCAATTTGTTAGTCAATCCAAACGTATTTCCCCAAAAAAATATATTAATGCTATTCCAATGCATTGGGTTAAACATGTGTGCCTTTATTGTCTCCTCAACCTCCCCCAATACATTCTACATTAGTCTTTGTTGTTTTCCTTCATGTACAATTAACCAACAAGGCAAGAATGGGTTTTTTTTAATGTCGATATTTGGTTCCCATAGACTTACATTGGACTTCCGGTATCGGAATCGGATATCGACGATATTTAGTGATATCGGCGATACCATTTCGATACGATATTTTTAGATATCGAGCAGTATCGCTCAACATTACTAATGACATAGAATCATTGAGACCAGAGGGGACAGGGAATCCCACCATAACATCCTTTACATTATCTGACAGACCCTTCCGAAAAAGGGCCGCCAAAGCGTCGTTATTCCACTTGGTCAGGACTGCCCACCTACGGAATCTCTGACAGTATAACTCAGCGTCATCAAGCCCTGATTTAATGCCAACAAGGCTTTTTCAGCTTGATCAGTGACATTAGGCTCATCGTACAATAACCCCAAAGCCTGAAAAAATGCATCAACATCACTCAAAACAGGATCCCCAGGTGTCAGGGAAAAAGCCCAATCCTGAGGATCGCCGCCCAGGAGAGAGATGACAATTTGAACCTGCTGCGCTGCGTTCCCTGAGGACTTAGATTTTAAGGCAAAAAACAATTTACAATTATTTTTGAAATTCTGAAACTTAGCTCGATCCCCTAAAAACAAATCTGGCATGGGAATCCTAGGTTCCACAACAGGCAACCTAGCAAGATATGCAGCAATACTCTGAACCTCAGTGGCAAGCTGATCCACACGGCCAGACAACTGTGCAAATTCCATTGAGAGAAAAAATCCTCCCCAGCACCCAGAGATACAGAGGGAAAAAAAAAAATGCAACAAACAGAAAAATATCTCTGACAACTCTGACAACCGTTTTTTCTTTCACAAATTTTTTCCCTTCTGTGAGTACCATACAATTTTAAATTTTTGGCCGGTGATACTGTTATGTTTCGGAAGCTGAGGAGTGCAGGCAAAAAAGGCAATACACCAGAGCAGTTGGAATCTATGAGATTGCAGTACCCTGACTAACCACAACAACTAGAGGCAGCCGTGGAGCGTTCCTACGTTGGTCCTAGACGCCTCGTCACAGCCTGAGAAACTAACTACACCTAAAGATAGATATAGGAAAGCTATCTGCCCCGGAGCAGAACCCCAAAGATAATAGAAAGCCAACAAACATGTAATGGCGGTTAGACAAGAAGAAATACTGACACAGACAGAAAATAGTATGAGCAAACGTTGGGGCCCAAACTAACTAAATAGAAAAGGATAGGAAGGGTACTTACTGCAATCCCAGAAAACCCTGAAAAGCACCAACTCTACTAATTTCAAAAACACCTGAGATCACACGACCTCTACCACCTAAATTAGTTCTCTGGTGTAACAAAATCAAAACAGCAGCCACTGAAAAAACTGGAAAAAGCAAAAGTACAAACATCAGTGGCTGAACTAAACTGAGAGGGCAAAAGCCCCCGGAGGGGACCCTGAAGGCCCCCACAGAAGTGCAGGACAAAATGCAAAAATCAAGCACAAAAACAAAAAGAAGAAAATGTCTTATCTGTTAGCAGGAGATGCAGAAACGACACAGCAGGCTACAAGGGAAACAGGAATCAAGGATAGAGACCAGAACAATTGATCACCGGCAACCCTGATGGGAAGGTGACTCCCTTATATAAGACCAGTCAGTAACACCTGATTCCCAATCCTCACAATCTTCACAATCTTCACTGGACAGACCAGCACCGCTTGTAACCACCAGAGGGAGCCTCTGCTCAGAACTCATCCCAAGCCCACTCACAACAGGATACCTTTGCCAGGGCAGACGTGTATTCCTGACGGGGCACTGCCAGACTCCCGGATGGGAGAGATATGTTGCCCCGGACTAAGGACTCTTAAGAACTGAAGGACCACAACACGGGCCCCCAGGGCTCTGAAAGGCTCCCACTGAAGGGGTTTTAGGTGCCCAGATTCCAGCAAGTGGATTACTGCAAACTTCAGCTGCTATGAATGTTGTGGGTACGGCAGTGGCAAGTGTCAGGGAGAGAGAGCAGGAAACCAGTGTTGAAATTGTCTTTTTGTCTACCTTTCATCATAGTTCATTAAAAGTTATTTCCCTGTTGGAGAAAAGCTGCATTCTTGGACTCTTAATTGCCTGGACTGCTGTGACCAGAGGAGAACAAGGTAACCTCTGGGGAAAAGCTGTGTCGGTCCTGTATTGCATGTGCAAGGGGCCGGGGTGTCTTCAGACTGTGTTTAGTGGGTGAGCTCGGTCAGGACTACCACCCCATTCACCCCTTGTTAAATCTTCCTGCATGGGTGTCTTGTCATGTCTGCATGCATGTCTACGTGCCTGTCTGCATATCTGTGTCAGTCTCAGTGCATGTCTATGTGTGTGTCTGCGAGCTTGTCTGCATGTGAGTCTATGTGCATCTCTGCAAGCTTGTCTATGTGCGTGTCTGCGGGCGTGTCTATGTGCTGGTCTGTATGCTTGTCGTGTGCATCTGCATGTCTGCATATCTGCGTGTATGTGTGTGCGTGTGCATCCGAAGACTTATTATACTTGATGAGACTATTAAGGGGAATGGTGTAGGAGACAGTACTGTATGTGGGGAGAAATGTGTGAGGGGTAAAAGGGGTAACATTGGGGGACAGTATGCTGAGGAGGGGGTGTGATGAGGTGGCACAGTATGGAAAGGAGAGGGCATTGTTGGGGACATGTACCATAAGAGAGACAGTGCTGTGGTGTGTAAAAACATTCATATGTTTGGGGCATATTTAATAAATCTATAAGTGCTCTTTCATATGTGTTAGGGAATTTCATTTGTCTTTCCAAGTTTAGGAATAGGCAAGTGAAATTAATTCCCTTGTGCATCTTGACCTAGCTATGTCACCATAGTGATGTGACTGTGGGAGTGGGTTCAGGAGTTGTGCCTACTTCATATCAGGCAGATGTCAGTTGTGATAAGTAGCCAGCATCTGCCTGTAACAGCAGTGATCAGAGCACGTCTTGATGCACCTGTCAGCAGTTTTGGCCGATATAAAATGTGGCCATCACCTTTCAGGGCTTATATACAGCATTCTATAATGCTGTATATAAGCCCCAACCCGACCTGGAAGAACTGAAAAATAAGTTTTATTATACTCACCTACAGGGCGGCCCGGTCTTATGGGTGTCCCAGGTCTTTGTCCGGCGCCTCCCATCTTCGTACGATCGTCGCCCTCCTGCTTGCTTCTTGTGGATGATCCGTCGCTGCATCATCCACACAGGCTCCCCGTCATTGCACTCCTGCACAGGTGTACTTCTCTGACCTGTTGAGGGCAGAGCAAAGTACTGCATTGAGCATGTGTGTGGCCCAGCTACGTGTGGCACACATGTCTCCTGGAAAATGCACAGGAAAGGTAATTGTAAAGCCTGAAATTCATTCACATCACACACTTCTTAACACTGCCACTAGAGGCATTTCAGACTTTTTGGTAGTGTGACGTAGCAATAGTGAGTCATTCTAGTCAGAGCTCAGTCTGAGCTAGACAGAAGTAGGATTGGAGTTCCTGTCTTTGGACAGAGAGGTGCAGTTAGTTTCTGTTTCAGTCAGAGACAGACGGAAGGAGAGGAGTGAAGACTGATTCCTGACGGAGCTCAGATAGTTCATCTTATACAGAAGTGGAGGCTAGTACGAGTAGACGGATTTACTCTAGCCTAGTCAGAACTACAATCAGAACTGCTATCTCAGAACAAGCTGCCTGTGTTCCTAAGAAAGTGGAAAGCAACTCTCAGAGCTACAGCGTGTATACAGTCGGACGAAGCATCCTGTGAGCTGCTCTGGACAGAGTTCTGTGAAGGAAAGAAAGAAGGGGATCACAGCAGTTATAGCATTGAGTCAACTGAGATCAGGTCAGTGAGCTCTGAAGGAAAGCTGCCAACTACACTCGCTGCTACCCGTGCTTATGTTGAGGGCGAGAGCAGGGCGACAGGCGAGTGGAGAAGGAAGAGTGACTAAGGTGACAGATCACCCTCACTCAGTTTAACCGGACACCGGGTCCGAAGCATTGCTAGTACTTCACGGCTAGTGATAGAAAATCTGGAGGCCTTGCTGGATTTCAAGTCGCAGAAGGTAGCCCTAAGTGCCGATACGTAACCGGGGTCAGGAAGGACAACAGTCTAGCAGGGCCCTGCACAAAAGACTAGTTCTATCCAACAGAAGACTCCCACCACAATGTTGGCAGGGCGAAGCTGTCATATTCAGAGTTAAACCTGACTTCACGCAGGTTAAGATTCACACACGATTCAAGGATAAAGGAGGCCTCAAACCTGCTCAGCAATTCCCTGAATGTGCATTCTTCAACCTGACCAGCTTCCCGGGACATACCTGCAACATCTACAAGTAAAGGTATGGAAAGAGACTGCATTGTGTGTGACTGACTTCTTATCTGCACCCTGCACCACCATAGACTTTGAGGGACCAGTCCCACCTGTGGGGGACTTAACATCTAGCTGCCATAACATCCCCTCAGAGATTTACCCTGCAGCGCTGGTCAATCAGATCAGAAACCACAGGTGGCGTCACAAACTATTACTAAAATTCCCCTGTAAATATTCCCCATTGTATGAGCGCCCAGGGCCACGGACCGAGCTCTGCTGCCAGTGACATTCCCCATAGACTTCCATGGGCTCGGTGCCGAGTACCCCATAGCCCTGGTACACACACCACTCGGTGTGTGCGACTCATCTTTGGCGTCACGAACAGGATACGAAGCTTACTGGATGTGAGTCCTGTGTGCCTAGAATTGAACTGTTTTGTGCAAAAAGACTGTGTGCAGTTTTTGGTGATTTTTGGCGCCATTGTCCGCCATTTTGCCACCATATTCGCGCCCTGGGGCGCTGGTGAAGAAGGTGGGCGTGCATTCGTGGGCGTACCTGCAAAAGCGCGCTGAGTCCTGAACACTCCCCCAACGCTGACGCGGCAGCAGGTCCTGTGGAGAGCTTCAGTGAACGCTCTGACGTCAGAGCGCCAGCGACACAGGTCCTGTCTCCACCGCGGTGCCTGCAAAGCTGCAGCCTTCAGAGAAGGTAGGCCAAGATTAACTAGCGGGGCGCAGACATGTTGCAGCAGCCAGCCGACAGCGCGGCCCCGGCCGACGGCCCCCATGACTTACCACTTGGCGTTGCAGCGCAGGGTGAAAATGTGGGCCCCTCACCTGATCCTGTGGTCGGGCGTTGAAGAAGGCATACCATCGTGCTAAGTACACCAATCGTAATAATCTTTTGTATGACAATGTAGGTCGTAAGGCGAATGGACATGGTGAGTCTAGATTTGTGACATCCTATAATTCACAACATGGGTTGGTACGCAAAGTCCTTGCAAAAGCATGGCCGATCTTAATGGTTGATCCAATCATTAAAAGATTTATCTCGGATCGTCCCCTCATTACGTTCCGAAGAGCGAGGAACCTGCGAGATTTGTTGGTTACAAGCCACTACTCGCATTCGGGATCTACGTTTCTTGATTCTATTCCGATTGCTAGGGGATGTGTTCCGTGCGGCAGGTGTGTCGCCTGCCCCAACATAGAGCGGAGCAACATGTTCGCTAATTCTGATGGCTCAAAAAACTTTGAAATTAAACATCGGATTACATGCACATCTAGGTATGTGATCTATTATGCCACATGTCCGTGCGGATTAATATATGTCGGATTAACATCTAGACAGTTGAAAGTCCGCACCCGCGAACATGTGTTGGGGATACAGGCGGCATCCAGCTGCACGGACACATCCACCCTCTAAACATTGCCCAGGCACTTCCACGAGTTCCATCAGTGTAATGGTGCCCTACTAAAAGTGCGGGGCATTGACATGCTTTCTATTAACATTAGAGGAGGCAATTTGACTAAAAGGTTAGGCCAGCTTGAAACAAAATGGATCTGGACGTTGCAGACAATTTGTCCAAAAGGCCTTAACGAGAACCTGTCTTTTGCGTCTTTTCTTTAATTTCCATCTTTGCCCAACGATTACTCGTATTTTTGATATGTGATTTTAATTTTGTGTATTTTATCAATAGAGCATTGTATGACTCATGGTATATTCGTCTACAATTTGAAGAGGAGAAGATCCTGACAGTATGACCATCGACATCCTTTCACATGAAGACATATAATTTTTTGATTTTTTTGATTTTTTTCGATATTCATATAGTTTATGCACTTATTGTATATGTAATTTTTTCCTTTTTTTTTTTTATTTTTTTATTTTTATTATTTTACTATTGTTGGTAAATTTGTTTTGATTTTTATTTATCTATATTTTTTATTTTATGGCTGTTTTTTCTTTATTGATTATTATATTTAGGTATGTTTGATATTCTATATATTATTTCTTGTATATATTTTTGTATTTTGCTTTATTTTTGGGTGTTGTCACTGGATAGAATGGTGTCTGTTGTTAGTATTTGATGTCAGTTTGACCCATCTATGTAGCAAATCTATGGAGCCTGTATATAATCATTATACAGAATGCCAGTGGATAATATGGACGCTGATGCGTCCTTTTCTATATGTGCGCATGCGCTGATACTCTGCCGCTGCCACGGCCCTTGATCTCTGACGTAACGGCATCTGGTCACGTGGGGCCCTACGTAGTT
>JARQOD010000001.1:324487102-324541978 GCA_033576555.1 Oophaga sylvatica | reverse complement strand
TAAATTTTTGAAATTCCGGGCCTAAAAACCGTTAAATGTCCATTTTGCAAAGGGGGAGAAAAAATACACTGAAACGGATGCCATACGTTTTGAAAGGGGGAAAAGCTTACATGCGCAAAATACGGGCCCCCACCCGACGGGGGATGAAATACGGATTTTTGGGTGCCGGCAACATTTTGGCGTATTACCCCTTATAAAATACGGCCGTATTTTTCTACGGGGAGGTACCCGCCAAATTTCCCCCGAAACTTTTTTTTAACATAGTAGAAATGGGGCCCCAAACCCTTTTGAAATTGGGGGAGTGCATAAAAATGAATATTTTTTGAACCCCCCCCCAAAAGGGCCCGCGGGGGGCGCTCAGTCAAGAGCTTTCCGCGGGGGTTTGGGGGGGGTTTAAAAAAATTTTCCCCGGGGCGGTCCCGGCTCTTTTGGGTCAGCCACGGGGGGGGGATTTAAAATGCGCCAAGCGCGCAGCAAGCTAAAATTTGGGTGAGCCCCCGCTGGCTGGGGCCAAATTGAGCGGCTTCAGCCATAAGGGTAAAGGGAAACTAGTGGGAAAACACATCATCAACAGACAGTATGTAGGTGAGGAATACATACCGTAGCGTAAGGAGAAGTCGCTCCTCTGCAGAGATAGCTTTGCGCATCCTGGTAGGTGATCCCAGGGTGCACAATCTCCAACAAAACATCAAATGTGAGAATGGTCATCCGACAAAACAGAAAAAACTTGTCTGGATGAGTATGCAGAGATGCATACAGCCGGTGAAAATGGCCTTTATTGAGGCGTTGCCTCAAATGCGGATGCACCCACATTCGCCTCCTTCGTGGATCAACGATCACTGGGTAAGGATGCCCAAAGCGCGGGACAAAACCCATTTGTACAACACTCGATCAGCTGGGGTGAACTGAAGAGTGTCAGACATGTTGGCAAGCAAGCAGCAGTACTCCAACACAAGCACACCCCAAAAATGGCAAGATTGGGGGTTGCAACCTGATGCACAGCCAATAAGTAGCAGTGCTGCTGATGATTTGAATGAGTTCCAGGCCTAAAAACCGTTAAATGTCCATTTTGCAAGGCGACGAGAAAAATACACTGTACGGATGCCATACGGATTGCATACGGATGCTTACATGCGCAGAATACGCAGCCGCACCCTGACAACGGATGAAATACGGATTGTTGTGCCGGCAACATTTTGGCGTATTACGCTTATACAATACGGTCCGTATTTTTCTACGGTGAGTGTAGCCGGCCTAATTCTCAGTATCTGCTTTTATTACATAGTAGAAATAGGCCCAATGCTATTGCATTGGGAGTGCAGTGAAATGAATATCTCTGAATCCCCCGCCAAAGCCGCGTGGGGCGGCTCAGTCAATGAGCGATGCCGCGCGGCTTTGGCGGGGGATTTGAATCCCGCGCGGTACCGCTCATTGGCTCAGCCAGCGGGGTGGGGGATTTGAATGCGCCAAGCTGCGCAGCAACGCTCATTGGCTGAGCGCCCCGCTGGCTGAGCCAATGAGCGGCTTTGGCTCGGGATTCAAATCCCCCACCAAAGCCGCGCGGCCATGGGTGCTCAGCAGGGGATTTGGCAGGGGATTTGAATTCCGTGCGACTCATTGGCTGAGCGTCAGAGGTGGGGGATTTGAATCCCGCGCCACTCATTGGCTGAGTGCCAGGGGGTATTCAAATCCCGTGCGGCACCAGCTAAATCAGTGAGCGGTGCTGCATGGCTTTGGCAGGGGATTTGAATCCCACGCCACTCATTGGCTCAGCCGGCGGCAGCTCAGCCAATGTGCAGTGCCGCGCAGCTTTGAGCGGCGCGGGATTCAAATCCCCCGCCGGCTGAGCCAATGCGCAGCTTTGGCTCGGGATTCAATTCCCCCGCCAAAGCCGCGTGGACAGGGGTGGCTCAGCCAATGAGCGGTGCCGCACGGCTTTGGGGGGATTTGAATCCCACGCTGCTCATTGGCTCAGCCGGTGGAAGCTCAGCAAATGAGCGGTGCCACTCGGGATTTGAATCCTACGCCAAAGCCACGTGGCACCACTCATTGGCTGAGCTACCCGCCGGCTGAGCCAATGAGCAGTGCCAGTGGCTTTGGTGGGGGATTTGAATCCCGCGCCGCTCATTGGCTCAGCCAATGAGTGGTGCCGCATGGGATTTGAATCCCTCGCCACAGCCGCGCTGCCAGGGGCGGCTCAGCCAATGAGCAGAGCCGCGCTGCCTGGTGGTGGATTCAAATCCTGCGCAGCATCGGCTGAGCCAATGAGCTGTGCCGCATGGTGCCGAGTGGCTTTGAGCGGCGCCAGATTCAAATCCCCGCCAAAGCTGCGCGGCACCGCTCATTGGCTGAGCGCCCCTGCACTGCCGGCTGAGCCAATGAGCGGTGCCACGCAGGATTTGAATCCCCTATCAAAGCCGCATGGCCAGGGGCCACCCACCGACTGAGCCAATGAGTTGTGCTCAAAAGTTTACATACCCTGGCAGAACTTTGTTTTTTTTTGGCATTTTTCAGAGAATATGAATGATAACACCAAAACTTTTTCTCCACGCATGATTAGTGGTTAGGTGAGGCCATTTATTGTCAAACTACTGTGCTTTCTCTTTTTAAATCATAATGCAACCAAAAACATCCATATGACCCTGGTCAAAATTTCACATACCGTGGTGATTTTGGCCTGATGCACAGAAGTTGACACAAATGGGTTTGAATGGCTACTAAAGGTAACATCCTAACCTGTAACCTTTTTGCTTGTAATCAGTGTGTGCATAAAAGCTGAGTGAGTTTCTGGGATCCAGACAAACTCTTGCCTTTTTCATTCAGCCACTGACATGTCTGGATTGTGAAGTAATGTTCAATCACCGCACACTCATTTTGAGTGTGCGGTGATTGAACATTACTCCACTGCAGGGATTGCCATCCCACTGCATCAGCACCTCAGATCTCAGCAAGAGTTACCTTTCTCTGGATTGTGAGTTATGGGGAAAGCAAAAGAATTGTCAACGGATCTATGGGAAAAGATAGTTGAACTGTATAAAACAGGAAAGGGATACAAAAATATTTCCAAGGAATTGATAATGGCAGTCAGCAGCATTCAAACTGTGATTAGTAAATGGAAAATCAGGGGCTTTGTAAAATCAAAACCACAGTCAGGTAGACCAACAAAAATTTCATCCACCACTGCCAAGAAAATTGTTCCGGATGCAAAGAAAAATCCACAAATAACATCAGCTGAAACACTGGACTCTCTGAAAACTAGTGGTGTGGCTGTTTCAAGATGTACAATAAGGAGGCACTTGAAGAAAAATGGGCTGCATGGTCGTGTCACCAGAAGAAAGCCATTACTGCGCTAGCGCCACAAAGTATCTAGCCTACAATATGCAAAGCAGCACAGAGACAGGCCTCAAAACTTCTGGAACAAGGTAATTTGGAGTGATGAGACCAAAAGTGAACCTTTTGGCCACAACCATAAACGTTACATTTGGAGAGAGGTCAACAAGGCCTATGATGAAAGGAACACCATTCCTACTGTAAAGCACAGAGGTGTTATGAATGTGTTAGAGATGGTTTCTGAGCAGAGGCTCCCTCTGGTGGTTACAGACAGTACTGAACCTTTCAGCGAGGAGTAGCAATCAGGGTTCACTGACTGGTCTGATATAAGGGAGGTTCCCTCCCATGATGGTTGCCGGGGATCAATTGTTCTTGTCTCAATTGTGGTTACTGGTTCATTTGGAAGTTTGCTGGAGTCTTGCCTGCATCTCCTGCTTTCAGATAAGATATTTTTTGCTTTTCTTTTTGTGCTTGCTTTTTGCATTGTTTTCTGCACTTTTGTGGAGGTCAGCCAGGTCCCCTCCTGGGGCCTGAGCTCCTCACAGTTTATCTGCAGCCACTGTTATTTGCTCATTTGCTTTTTCCTGTTTTTTCAGTGGCTGTGGCTTGGTTTTTTTTCACACTGAGATCTGATGTAGTGGGTGGCGAGATCGTGTGATCTCAGTATTTTTGTAATCAGACTTGTTGGATTTTTGTAGGGTTTTCTGGGTTGCAGAAAGTAATCTTTCCTGTCCTATCCTATTTAGTCAGCTTGTGGCCCCAGCGTTTGCTCAGTCTATTTTCTGCCTATGTTTGTATTTTCATCTTGTCTAACCGCCATTATATGTTTGGGGGCTTCCTATTTTCTTTGGGGATCTTCTCCGGGGCAGATAGCTTTCATCTTTCTGCCTTTAGGTGTAGTTATCTCTCAGGCTGTGACAAGGCGTCTAGGATCAACGTAGGAACGCTCCACGGCTACCTCTAGTTGTGTCGTTAGTTTAGGAATCTGCAACCCATCAGTTACCAACATCTCAGGTGTTCGGCTGCCCTGCTGTTGTTCCTGTCCTCCTCAGCTACCGAAACATAACACAGAGGTGAATTTCTGATGTTTTGGGGATGTGTGCGTTACAAAGGCACAGGAAACTTGGTCAAAGTTGAAGGAAAAATGAATGCAGCACCTTATCAGCAAATACTGGAGGCAAATTTGCAATCATCAGCCCGGAAGCTGTGCATGGTACGTACTTGGACATTCCAAGATGTCATCAATCCAAAACACAAGGCCATGTCGACCTGTCATTAGCTACAGCAGAACAAAGTGAAGGTTCTGGAGTGGCCATCTCAGTTTCAAAACCTCAGTATCATTGAGCCACTTTGGGGAGATCTCATGCAGGCAGTTCATGCTAGACAGCCCAGGAATTTATAGGAACTGGAGGCTTTTTGCCAAAAAGAGTGGGCAGCTTTATATTCTGAGAAAATAAAGAACCTCATCCACAACTACCACAAAAGACTTCAAGCTGTCTTTGATGTTAGAGGGGGCACTACATGGTATTAAGAAACTTTTGATCAGGGGCATTTGGATGTTTTGGGTTGTCGTTATTATTCATATTCTCTGAAAAAAGGCTAAGAAAGCAAAAATTCTGCTGTAAACTTTTGAGCACAACTGTATATATATATACAGTGGAGGAAATAAGCATTTTATCCCTTGCTGATTTTGTAAGTTTGCACACTGACAAAGGCATGAACAATCTATAAGTTTAAGGGTATGTTAATTTTGACATTGAGAGATAGAAAAACAAAAATAAAATCCAGAGAATTACATTGTATAAATTCTATACATTTGTTTGTATTTTGCAGTGAGAAATAAGTATTTGATTTCTCTGACTTAATACTTGGTGGCAAAACCCTTGATGGCAAGCACAGCAGTCAGATGTTTTTTGTAGTTGATGATGAGGTTTGCCACATGTTAGGAGGAATTTTGGTCCACTCCTATTTGCAGATCATCTCTAAATCATTAAGATTTTGAGGCTGTCGCTTGGCAACTCAGAACTTCATCTCCCTCCATAAGTTTTCTATAGGATTAAGATCTGGAGACTGGCTAGACCACTCCATGACCCTAATGTGCTTCTTTTTGAGCTACTCCTTTGTTGCCTTGACTGTATGTTTTGGGTCATTGTCTTGCTGGAAGACCAAGCCACGATCCATTTTTAATGTCCTGGCAGAGGGAAGGAGGTTGTCACTCAGGATTTAATAGTACATGGCTCCATCCATTCTCCCATTGATGTGGTGAAGTAGTCCTGTGCCCTTTGCAGAGAAACACCCCCAAAACATAATGTTTCCACCTCCATGCTTGACAGTGGAGATGGTGTATTTTGAGTCATAGGCAGCATTTCTCTTCCTACAAACACGGCAAGTTGAGTTAACCCCTTCATGACCCAGCCTATTTTGACCTTAAAGACCTTGCCATTTTTTCAATTCTGACCAGTGTCCCTTTATGAGATAATAACTCAGGAACGCTTCAACGGATCCTAGCGATTCTGAGATTGTTTTTTCATGACATATTAGGCTTCATGTTAGTGGTAAATTAAGGTCGATAATTTTTGTGGTTATTTGTGAAAAAAATGGAAATTTGGCGAAAATGTTGAAAATTTCGCAATTTTCAAATTTTGAATTTTTATTCTGTTAAACCAGAGAGTTATGTGACACAAAACAGTTAATAAATAACATTTCCCACATGTCTACTTTACATCAGCACAATTTTGGAAACAAAATTTTTTTTTGTTAGGAAGTTATAAGGTTTAAAGTTGACCAGAGATTTCTCATTTTTACAACAAAATTTACAAAGCCATTCTTTTTATGGACCACCTCACATTTGAAGTCACTTTGAGGGGTCTATATAGCAGAGAATGCCCAAAGGTGACAACATTATAAAAACTGCACCCCTCAAGCTACTCAAAACTACATTCAAGAAGATTATTAACCCTTCAGGTGCTTCACAGGAACTAAAGCAACGTGGAAGGAAAAAATGGACATTTTAATTTTTCCAACAAAAATTTTCTTTTAGCATCATTTTTACATGGGTAACAGGATAAAATGGATCCTAAAATTTGTTGGGAAATTTCTCCTGAGTACACAGATACCTCATATGTAGTCATAAACCACTGTTTGGGCGCACAGCAGGGCTCAGAAAGTAAGGAGTGCCATTTAACTTTTTGAATGGAAAATATGCTAGAATATTTAGAGGTTGCCATGTCGCATTTGGAGAGTCCCTGTGTGCCTAAACATTGGAGCTCCCCCACAAGTGACCCCATTTTGGAAACTAGACCACCCAAGGAACTTATCTAGATGCATAGTGAGCACTTTGAACCCCCAGGGCTTCACAAATTGATCCGTAAAAAAAAGAAAGTACTTTTTTTTCATAAAAAATTTTCTTTTATCGCATTTGGAGAGTCCCTGTGTGCCTACGTAAACATTGGAGCTCCCCCACAAGTGACCCCATTTTGGAAACTAGACCCCCCAAGGAACATATCTAGATGCATATTGAGCACTTTGAACCCCCAGGTGCTTCACAAATTGATCCGTAAAAAAAAGAAAGTACTTTTTTTCACAAAAAAATTATTTTAGCCTCATTTTTTTCATTTTCACATGGGCAACAGGATAAAATGGATCCTAAAATTTGTTGGGCAATTTATCCTGAGTACACAGATACCTCATATGTGGTCATAAACCACTGTTTGGGTGCACAGCAGTGCCCAGAAGGGAAGGAGCACCATTTGACTTTTTGAATGGAAAATTAGCTCCAATCGTTAGCAGACACCATGACGTGTTTGGAGAGCCCCTGTGTGCCTAAACAGTGAAAAACCCCCACATGTGACACTATTTTGGAAACTAGATCCCTTATGGAACTTATCTAGATGTGTTTGTAGCACTCTGAACCCCCAAGTGCTTCACAGAAGTTTATAACGCAGAGCAGAGAAAATAAAAAAGTCTTTTTTTTCCTCAAAATTTATTTTTTAGCCCGCTATTTTTTATTTTCACAAGGGTAACAGGAGCAATTGGACCACAAAAGTTTTTGTGCAATTTGTCCTGAGTACACCAATACCCCATATGTGGGGGGGAACCCCTGTTGTTTGTGCATGGGAGAGCTCAGAAGGGAAGGAGCGCCATTTTGGAATGCAGACTTGATGGAATGTTCTGGGGGCGTCACGTTGCGTTTGCAGAGCCCCTGATGTGCCTAAACAGTAGAAACCCCCCACAAGTGACCTCATTTTGGAAACTAGACCCCCAAGGAGCTTATCTAGATGTGTAGTGAGCACTTTGAACCCCCAAGTGATTCACAGAAGTTTATAAACGCAGAGCAGTGAAAATAAAAAAAATCATTTTTGTTCCTCAAAAATCATTTTTTAGCCCGCTATTTTTTATTTCTCCAAGGGTAACAGGATAAATTGGACCCCAAAAGTTGTTGTCCAGTTATTCCTGAGTACGCTGGTGCCCCATATGTGGGGGGAACACAGCAGGGCTCAGAAAGGAAGGAGCGCCATTTGACTTTTTTAATGGAAAATTAGCTCCAATCGTTAGCGGACACCATGTCGTGTTTGGAGAGCTCCTGTGTGCCTAAACTTTGGAGCTCCCCCAAAAATTACCCCATTTTGGAAACTAGACCCCCTAAGGAACTTATCTAGATGCACAGTGAGCACTTTGAACCCCCAGGTGCTTCACAGAAGTTTATAACGCAGAGCCGTGAAAATAAAAAATCATTTTTTTTCTCAAAAAATGATTTTTTAGCCCCTATTTTTTATTTTCACAATGGTTACAGGAGAAATTGGACCCCAAAGGTTGTTGTCCAGTTTGTCCTGAGTACGCTGGTACCCCATATGTGGGGGGAACCACTCTTTGGGCACACGTCAGGGCTCGGAAGGGATGTAGTGACGCTTTGAAATGCCGACTTCATGGAATGGTCTGCGGGCATCTTGTTACATTTGCAGAGTCCCTCATGTGCCTAAACAGTAGAAACCCCCCACAAGTGATGCCATTTTGGAAACTAGACCCCCCCAAGAAACTTATCCAGATGTGTGGTGAGCACCTTGAACCCCCACGTGCTTCACAGAAGTTTATAATGCAGAGCTGTGAAAATAAAAAATAATTTTTTTTCCTCAAAAACTGATTTTTTTAACCCGCAATTTTTTATTTTCACAAGGGTAACAGGAGAAAATGGACCCCAAAAGTTCTTGTACAGTTTGTCCTGAGTATACTGGTACCCCATATGTGGGGGGGGAACACTGTTCGGGCACACGTTGGGGCTCGGAAGGGAAGTAGTGACATTTTGAAATGCCGACTTGATGGAATGGTCTGCGGGCGTCATGTTACGTTTGCAGAGCCCCTGATGTGCCTAAACAGTAGAAACTCCCCACAAGTGAACCCATTATTTCTCACTGCAAAATGCAAATACATTTATATAATGTAAACAATGTGATTTTCTGGATTTTATTATTGATATTCTATCTCTCAGTGTTAAAATTAACCTACCCTTAAACTGTTCATGTCTTTGTCAGTGGGCAAACTTACAAAATCAGCAAGGGATCAAATAATTATTTCCTTCACAGTATATATGGATAACATCCTTGTGTCATCAGTGTGACACATACCAGCGCCTGGAAATTAGCAGTACTGTTTGCGCTGTTCCCCAGCGCCAGGTTCTGAAGAAGACAAGTCACCTCACTGTCCCTGCTCGCGCTGCAGGGGACAATGTTGAGAATTGTATTCAACTCTTAACAGTGAGAGCAGGCAACAGCTGATGGGAGAATTCATCAGCTGCCGCCTGCACTAAAAATAAATAAATCTAAAAAAAATGACATGGGGTTCACCTTTATTTTCATAACAAGCCAGGCAAAACTGATAGCTGTGGGCTGCAACCCTCAGCAAGGCTGGTTATCAAAAATAGAGGGGACCCCACACAGTATTTTTACTTTATTTAAATAAATAATTTAAAATATGGCATGGTGTCCCCCCATTTATGACAACAAGCCAAACTAAAGTAGACAGGTGCCTTAAAATTTGCTCACCCAGCCTAAAAATAGTCGCCTACCCCAGAAAATGTGCATTTATTAGATGGCTCTTCTCATTTGCCCTATGGCGGTGGCAAGTGGGGTTCATATTTGTGGGTTTGATGTCACTATTGTGCTGTTCGGTGACATCAAGCCCATGGCTTAATAATGGAGAGGCGTCTATAAGATGCCTATACATTACTTATCCTATATTGTAAAGAAACACACACAGAGAAAAAAGTGCTTTAGTTGAAAGAATGATACAGACTCCTTTAATGAATCTAGTTTAAACCATACTCACATCCACACCCAGTCCAAAGAAGCCAATGTCTTCTGTAACAGAATTAAAATATTAAACCACAATATTACTTAGAATCCTTACCTGTCTGCCGAGATAATCATCCCTTTGTCCCGCGACGAGTCTAGATTTGCTACATCTCAATGGCAGGCTACATTGTTGCATGATGCAACTATACATCCTGCCATCCAGCATAGATGCTGAACAGCATGTGCTCCTGCTGCTCAGCTCATTGTCTCGTTGTGAACTCCTATACCCTGACTGACATCACCACGAGTGTGAGAAAGCTCTCATGCTCGCGTACCATCAGAAAGAGATCCAGCCAATGGACTCAGTTCAAATCACCATTACAACTTTTCCCACAGCACTCGCGCTGACATCAGTCAGGTCATAGGAATACACAGAGAGACACTGAGCAGTGGTAGCACACACTGCTCAGTGTCTCTGCTGACAGGGTGTATAATCGTGTCTTATAGACGCCTCTCCATTACTAAGCTGTGGGCTTGATGTCACCGGACAATACAAAGGTGACATCTACAAATATGAAGCCCGTTTGCCACAGCCACAGGGCAAGTGGGAAGAGCAGGGTAAAAAGATGCTCCTTTACTGGGGCGGCTGCAGGTTGCTATTTTAGGCTGTAGTGGCCAATAGCCATGGCTCCTTACCAGCCTGAGAATACCAGCCCCAGCTGTCAGCTTTAGCTTGGCTGGTTGTCAAAAATGGGGGGACCCTATACCATTTTTTAAAATTATTAATTTAAATAATAAAAGAAAGCGTGAGGACCCCTCTATTTTTGATAATCAAACTTGCTAAACGCTGACAGCTGAGGGTTGGAGCCCACAGCTGTCATTTTTGCCTGACTGGTTATCAAAAATACAGGCGAACCCACGTCAATTTTTTAAAAATTATTTATTTATAGCGCAATTGATGGTTCAATTGATGCCACTTTTCCTGCTGTCTACCCCTAATTTTAGCTGTTTTGACAGTTTTTTAGCCCCCCTGAAGGTGTTTTCTATGCGTTTGGTTTTGCCTTCCATTGAAGTCAATAGGGTTCGGGTATGTTCGTCAAACCGTTTGGTGAACATGTTTGGCGAATATTGGGACGTTCGCCAATCCGAACCTTGAAAAAGGTTCACTCATTTCTTATGCTAATAATGAATTATTTTAATTTATTGATATCTATTTAATGTAAAAATAAATCATAGTACAGTCATGGCCAAAAGTTTTGAGAATGACACAAATATTAAATTTTACAAAGTCTACTGCTTCACTTTTTCTAATGGCAATTTGCATATTCTCCAGAATGTTATAAAGAGTGATCAGCTTAACAGCAATTACTTGCAAAGTCAATATTTGGCTAGAAAATGAATTTTATCCCCCAAAACACATTTCAACATCATTGCAGCCCTGCCTTAAAAGGACCAGCTAACCTCTTTTCAGTGATTGCTCCATTAACACAGGTGTGGGTGTTGATGAGGACATGGCTGGAGATCAATCTGTCATGATTAAGTAAGAATGAGACCACTGGACACTTTAAAAGGAGGCTGGTGCTTGGCATCATTGTTTCTCTTCTGTTAACCATGTTTATCTCTAAAGAAACACGTGCAGTCATCATTGCAATGCACAAAAATGGCCTAACAGGGAAGAGTATCGCAGCTAGAAAGATTGCACCTCAGTCAACAATCTATCGCATCATCAAGAACTTCAAGGAGAGAGGTTCCATTGTTGCCAAAAAGGCTCCAGGGAGCCCAAGAAAGACCAGCAAGCGCCAGGACCGTCTCTTAAAAGTGTTTCAGCTGCGGGATCGGGCTACCAGCAGTGCAGAGCTTGCTCAGGAATGGCAGCAGGCAGGTGTGAGAGCATCTACACGCACTGTGAGGCGGAGACTCTTGGAGCAAGGCCTGGTCTCAAGGAGGGCAGCAAAGAAGCCACTTCTCTCCAGAAAAAACATCATGGACAGACTGATATTCTGCAAAAGGTACAGGCAGTGGACTGCTGAGGACTGGGGTAAAGTTATTTTCTCTGATGAATCCCCTTTTCGATTGTTTGGGACATCAGGAAAACGCCTCATTCGGAGAAGACAAGGTGAGCGCTACCACCAGTCTTGTCTCATGCCAACTGTTAAGCATCCTGAAACCATTCATGTGTGGGGTTGCTTCTCAGCCAAGGGAATCGGCTCTCTCACAGTCTTGCCTAAAATCACAGCCATGAATAAAGAATGGTACCAGAATGTCCTCCAAGAGCAACTTCTCCCAACCCTCCAAGAGCAGTTTGGTGATCAACAATGCCTTTTCCAGCATGATGGAGCACCTTGCCATAAAGCAAAGGTGATAACTAAATGGCTCAGGGAACAAAACATAGAGATTTTGGGTCCATGGCCTGGAAATTCCCCAGATCTTAATCCCATTGAGAACTTGTGGTCAATCATCAAGAGACGGGTGGACAAACAAAAACCTAAAAATTCTGACAAAATGAAAGCATTGATTGTGCAAGATTGGACTGCTACCAGTCAGGATTTGGTCCAGAAGTTGATTGAGAGCATGCCAGGTAGAATTGCAGAGGTCCTGAAGAAGAAGGGTCAACACTGCAAATATTGACTTGCTGCATTAACTCATTCTAACTCTCAATATAAGCTTTTGTTACTCATATGTTTGCAATTATATTTCTGTCTGTGATAAAAACATCTGTCAAACACACACATAAAAACCAGCAGCAGATCATGTGAAAATATAATATTTGTGTCATTCTCAAAACTTTTGGCCATGACTGTACATTGAAAAGCTGGAGGTGTTTATGTGATGATGTCTTATTAGATGACTTATTCTATGAATAATAAGTAATGTATCACTAATGCAACAGTCTGTTAGCTATTTTTAATCAAAGTTCTTAAAAATGGCTCTCTTTCATCCCTGCGGGTTGAATAAATTAGACAAACTTCTGCAGTATTTAAAAGTTTTGCAAGATTCATATTTTCCATGAATTATAGATGATAAACATATTTTCCAGGTGTTCTGCTCTTTGAAAGCTATGAATCATGGTTTACTGCAATGTTCAAAGATCAATGTACTTGTCAGAGTACGTAGGAAGAATCACACATTTACATTGTGGAAAGATTTCCTACTTACATTTTTCCAATTTTTTTAAGAATGGACACCATGCCGCAATTATGCTTGCAGGCTTTTATCCCATTTTTAAGAAAACATCAGATATACAGGTGCTTCTCACAAAATAAGAATAACATCAGAAAGTTTGTTTATTTCAGTTCTTCAATACAAAAACTGAAACTCATATATTATATAGAGTCGTTACAAACAGAGTGATCTATTTCAAGTGCTTTTTTCTGTTAATGTTGATGATTATGGCTTACAGCCAATGAAAACCAAAAGTCATTATCTCAGTGAATTAGAATACATTATAACACCAGCTTGAAAAATGATTTGAAAATCCAAAATGTTGACCTACTGAAATATATGTTCAGTAATTGCACTCAATAGTTGGTCAGGGCTCCTTTTGCATCAATTACTGCATCAATGCAGCGTGGCATGGAGGCGATCAACCTGTGATACTGCTGAGGTATAATGGAAGCAAAGGTTGCTTTGATAGCAGCCTTCAGCTCGTCTGCAATGTTGGATCTGGTGTCTCTCATCTTCCTCTTAACAATACCCCAATAGATTCTCTATGGGGTTAAGGTCAGGCGAGTTTGCTGGCCAAATAAGCACAGTGATACTGTTGTTTTTAAATCAGGTATTGGTACTTTTGGCAGTGTGGACAGGTGACAAGTGCTGCTGGAGAATGAAATTTCCATCTACAAAAAGCTTGTCGACAGAGAGAAACATGAAGTGCTCTAAAATTTCCTGGTAGACGGCTGCGCTGACTTTGATCTTGATAAAACGCAGTGGACCTACACCAGCAGATGACATGGCTCCTCAAACCATCACTGATTTTGGAAACTTCATGCTAGACCTCAAGCAGCTTGGATTGTGTGCCTCTCCACTCTTCCTCCAGACTCTGGGACCTTGATTTCCAAATGAAGTGCAAAATTTACTTTCATCTGAAAACAACACCTTGGACCACTGAGCAACAGTCCAGTTTTTTTTCTCCTTGGCCCAGGTAAGACGCTTCTGGCGTTGTCTGGTCGTGACACAAGGAATGCGACACTTGTAGCCATTGTCCTGGATACGTCTGTGTGTGCTAGCTCTTGAAGCAATAACTCCAACAGCAGTCCACTCCTTGTGAATCTCCCCTCAATTTTTGAATCGCCTTTTCTTAACAATCCTTCCAAGGCTGTTGTTATCCTGATTGCTTGTGCACCTTTTTCTACCACACTTTTTCCTTCCACTCAACTTTCCATTAATATGCTTGGATACAACACTCTGTGAACAGCCAGCTTCTCTAGCAATGACCTTTTGTGGCTTACTCTCCTTATGCAGTGTGTCAATGACTGCCTTCTGGGCATCTGTCAAGTATCTGACTGGACTGTCATCTTCCTATGCTTGTCGTTACCTCCTCTCTGTGTGCGTGTCACACGTGGAGTAATTAACCGTGAAAGCTCTGAAGTTACAGCTGCCACATCCTCTATGTCTTAACCATTCACCTACCCAAGAAATTTTTCCAATAGTTTGGAAAGATCTGCAGTGACAATATCTGGGCTGGCTCCAAACCTTGCATATGTTACAAAATCCTTCAACTGAAATCCTGATAGATAAAGTACTGGTTTCCCATCATAATGCTTTTCTTTAAACAGGATTTTAGACTGGTTCAGGCGACAGTCTAAAACTTTATATTAGGTGAAACCGCCAGGTGGGCACTTACTAGCGGTTTCAGCAGCCCTTACAGTGAGAGCACGGAGCCTCTGATGGCCTCTGACAGCTGTACTCACAGCGTCGGGAGCTGGGCAAGGTGACAGCAATACAGCAGGGCTGGAGTAAGCAGAACGCCGGGAGGTGAGTGAACTGACAGGACCTGTGGTCACGCCGGGTGAAGAATGGAGGACGGCGGCTCAGGGGGAGACACTGGGTCATAACTTCTGGACAGGGCATCCACTTTAACATTTTTGGACCCCGGTCCAAAAGTAATGCAGAATTGAAATTGTGAAAAAAAAAGTGACAGACAGGTTTGTCTAGGAGTAAGCCTCTTAGCAGATTCAAGGTATGCCAAATTTTTGTGATCCGTGATAACAGTGATAGGGTGAGCCGCCCCTTCCAAAAAGTGCCTCCATTCTTCGAATGCCAGCTTGACCGCAAGAAGTTCTCTATTGCCTACGTCATAGTTTCTTTCGGCGGAAGGGAACTTCTTGGAGAAGAAGGCACAAGGTTTGAGATTAGTAAGGGTGGCTGGACCCTGGGACAACACTGCCCCCATCCCCACTTTAGAAGCATCCACCTCCACAATAAATGAAAAAATCAAATAAATGATGGGAAGCTTTTTACCATAAAATCAAATAAATGTTATTTAGAATATTTTAAAAAGCACAATTAGATGATAGATGCTCCCTTGTGAACAAGCTAAACGCGAAACGCGCGTCAGGGGTGCCACGGCCACTCTAAGGTACGGTCTGCTACCAGCGGTTTTCTACACTAACTTCTTCTTTGCACTATTGCATTTATCTGCCAATCTGTTATAGCACACGCTGCATCTTTGCACTTGCATAGCCTCATATAGAACTGCAATCTCTAGTGGGAGAAACCTTTTGGATTTCCTTATTTATTTATATGGATACTGCATAATTTTCTTGTGGATTTTTTGCACTGATTTGATACATTTTATAGCCAGATTATACTTGGAAGCTACAGTGCCGGCAAAAAAATCTTTACAAGTTCAATGAAACCACAAAATCTTAATATTCAAGTGGATTCAAGTGTTTTATTGTGGATATTTTATTACAATTAGTATTTTGTCATGTCACCCTTACATTTTATCACCATCTGCAGTCATTTAGGCATGGATTCAGCAAGGCTGGCTAAGTATGTGGAGTCCATTTTTACCCACAGTGTCTACAGCACCTCCTTTAGATTGTTGATGTTGCTGGGGCGTGTCTCTTAAACCTTGTTTTTCATTAAATTCCAGGCATTTTTTATGGGGTTAAGGTCAGGGGAATTACCTGGCCACTCTAAAATGTTAATGTTATGGTCACTGAGGATCTTTCTCACGGCCTTGGCTTTGTGGACAGGGGCTCCATCATGCATAAAGTAATCACACTGATGTATGACCCAAAAACGGACGACGCACAACCTTTGAGCCTCCCCTGACCAGTCTGAAAATGCTCTCATCACTAAACATCACTTTTTTCCACTCTTCAGATGTCCAATCTTGATATTTCTTACAAAAGGCAAGCCTTTTCTTCTTCATTGCTGCTGTGAGCAGGGGCTTCTTTGCGGCACGGCAACTTGGTAGACCCAGGTCCTTCTGCAGGCGGTGACGAATTGTCCTAGTTGCGATGTTCTGGAGGAGCATAGGGTACTTGTTTTTTAGTTCAACGGCAGTTATAGAAGGATGTGACATCACTTCACGCTTCAGAAGCTTATCAGTCCTTGGTGAAGTCTTCTTAGGTGCGCCAGAGCCTGACTTCCTCTGCGGTACCATCCCAGGAGGAAATGATGCTGCCGACCGCTTCAGTTGATAAATTGCTTCTCTTTACACTCCCAGATCTCTAGCTACAGCAATCACAGAATCCCCCTTCTCGAGCAGAGTCAAGGCACGGGATTTCTCTTCCATTTTAAACTTCTTTCGACCCATTGTGGGAGATAATAAAAAACTGAGGGAGACTAGGAAAGACTGCCTAATAGCAAAACTGGCTGAGCTGTACATAACAACCAATCAGAGTGCAGCTTTTGCTTTACCAGAAAAGTGAAAACTGAGCGTTGATTGGATGATATTTGCAACAAAGCCAGCTTTAATATTAGACAGTTTTTTATTATCTCCCCCATTGTGTACACTTTTAAAAAGTGAAATTATGATGTGGATTTTATATGTAAAGGTTTTTTTTGCTGCGCAAGTGTAAAGATTTTTTTTGCCGGCACTGTATATGTTTATTTAGCTCCGCTTTAGCCAGTACAGCTTCAAATACTAGATAGGTGTATATGTATTTCTGAAAAATCTTGTCCACTATAAGTACCTGTCCATTTAGGCCATTTCTTTTGCATATTGTTGTCCCCATTTTGAATTTTTATCATCTAATTGTGCTTTTTAATATATTCTAAATAAAATTTATTTGATTTTATGGTAAAAAGCTTCCCATCATTAATTTGATTTTTTCATTAATTGGAAGTGCCATTGAGCTAGGCAATATACATATTGTGATCGCCACAATAAATGGTTTGGACCAGTCTGGCTGAACCAACACCGGACATGAAACATTTCTTAAGAGCTGAGAAGGACTCCTTAGCGAGTCTCGACCAATTTTTTACATCAGCACCCTTCCGGGTAAGATCCGTGAGTGATTTAACCACTTGTGAGAAAACTTTAATGAATCTCCGGTAATAGTTCACAAATCCTAAGAAGCGCTGGAGCCCCTTGAGATCTCGAGGCTGATCCCAGTCTGCAATCGCCAGCACCTTCTTTGAATCCATATGAAACCCCTCACAGGACACAATCAGCCCCAAAAAAGACAGTTCCTGTACGAAAAACGAAGATTTTTTCAATTTAACAAACAATTGGTTCTACCTGAGTTTCTAGAGAACTGTCCGTAGATGTTGCAAGTGAGACTGACTGTCTGGGGAATATACCAAAATGTCATCCAAATAAATGATAACAAAATGGCCTATCAGGTCAGAAAACACAACATTGATAAAGATCTGGAAAATAGCGGGGGCATTAGTTAACCCAAACGGCATAACCAGGTTTTCAAAGAGTCCCTCTGATGTGAGGAACGCCATTTTCCACTTGTTCCCTTCCCGAACCCTTATCAGGTTGTAGGGCCCCCGGAGATCTAATTTGGAGATCCATTGGGCCCCTGATAACTGGTTACATAAGTCTGGCATGAGGGAAAGCAGGTAAGTGTTCCTAATCGTTATCTTGGTAACTTCCTGAAAGTGAGGCATGGCCGCAAACCACCATCTTTCTTCTTCACGAAGAAGAATCCTGCAGCCATGGGTGAAACAGAAGGCCTGATATGCCCTTTGCAGAGACTCTCAGCTATATACTCCTTATGGCTTGGCGCTCCGGCCCGGACAAATTGAACAACCGAGCCTTAGGTAACCTGGCTCCGGGAACTAAATCAATGGCACAATCATAGGGTTTATGTGGTGGCAGCGACTCAGCCTCGCTTTCGGAAAAAACGTCTTCGAAATCCTTCAGGTATTCTGGAATACCTTCCAGACCAACAGACGACACAGATACGGATTTAACAGAGTTAACAAGAGGTCCCAGGTTACAACATTTATCCTTGCATCCCCATTGAGCGATCTCCTCCGTCACCCAATTAATGGTAGGATTATGGCGCTGAAGCCAAGACATCCCCAGTACCAGTCCCACAGGCAAGTTATCTAACACAAGATAACTTAGTTTATCCACATGAATGGGGCCCACTTTCAGAGAAGAAAGTTCAGACCTGAAACAGATACTGTCCTGGGTAACAGGGGTCGAGTCAATTGCCACAAGTTTAACAGGATCCTGAAGCCTGACTGTCCCTATCTTATTAAGAGTCATAATCTGGGTATCAATCAGGTTAACAGAAGAACCACAGTCAACAAAAGTGGTAGTCTAAACAGGACCATCACCAAGTTCCAGTTTCACCTGAAGCACAATTTTTGCAAGTGAGGAAAAATGTACTTGAAGGTCTGGGTAGCCTCCTCGACTACTACCCAGACCTAGTCATTTCCCGCCACCTAGGAGGATGACGAACAGGAGGGGCAGTCCTTCTATCAATGTCCAGATTCCCCACAATAGAAACACAACTGCTTCTCCCGGCGGTGTCTTCCTTCCTTCTCCTCACAGGTGACAGAACTCACCTCCATAGCCACAGGAGGAGTCCGGGTCTGTAGGTTACTGTGCACAATCCTGCTGACAGGTTCCCTTTAAGGTCAGGACTTTGTTAGGCCACTTCAAAGTCTTAATTTTGTTTTTTAAGCCATTCAGAGGTGGACTTGCTCGTGTGTTTTGGATTATTGTCCTGCTGCATAAGCCTAGTGTACTTCAGCTGGAGGTCATGAACAGATGGCCAGACATTCTCCTTCAGGATTTTTTGTTAGACAGCAGAATTCATGGTTCCATTTACCACAGCAAGTCTTCCAGATCTTGAAGCAGCAAAACAGCCCCAGACCTTCACGCTACCGCCACCACCATATTTTACTGAAGGTATAATGTTCCTTTTCTGAAATGTTGTGTTACTTTAACACCAGATGTAATGGGACATACACCAGCCAAAAAGTTCAACCTTTGTCTTGTCAGTCCATAGAGTATTCTCCAAAAAGCCTTGGGGATCATCAAGATGTTTTCAGGCAAAACTGAGACAAGCTTTTATGTTCTTATTGCTCAGCAGTGGTTTTCGTCTTAGAACTCTGCCATGCAAACCATTTTTTCTCAGTCTCTTTCTTATGGTGGTGTCACGAACACTGACATTAACTGAGGCAAATGAGGTCTGCAGTTCTTTGGATGTTGTTGTGCGGACTTTTGTGACGTCTTGGATGAGTCGTCACTGCACTCTTGGGGTAATTTTGGTTGGCCAGCCACTCCTGGGAAGGTTTTCTATTGTTCAATGTTTTTACCATATGTGAATAATGGCTCTCACTGTGGTTTGATGGAGTCCCAAAGCTTTAGAAATGGCTTTAGAACCATTCCAGACTTATTGATTTCAATTAGTTTGTTTCTCATTTGTTCCAGAATTTCTTTGGATCGCGGCATGATGTCTAGCTTTTGAAGTTCTTTTAGTCTACTTCACTTTTCCAGGCAGGTCCTATTTAAGTGATTTCTTAATTGAGAACAAGTGTGGCAGTAATCAATCCTGGGTTTGGCTGGGTAATTTGAACTCGGCTTCCCAAAGATGTGATAAATCACAGTTAAAGGGAACCTGGCAGCAGGATTGTGCATATTAAGATGTACACAGTGTCAGATTGGCGCCGTTATACTGAAAAAAATGATACCTTAGTTGATGAAATCCATCTTTTGATTGCTCTTTAATCTTTAATTTCAGTTTTGAGTTAATGATATGCTCATGCTCTGGGGTGGGCCTGTGGGGGGAGGTTCTTCATGTGGTGCTCTAATTAGCTATTTATAATGAACAAATTTCAAAAAATCATAGGAAGCTTTTTCCACTATAAAAATACAAATTTTATTTAGAACATATTTAAAATACATATACGGATAAAAATATCCAAATGGGGGACAACATTATGCAAAAAAAGCCTACAAAAAACAGGTACAGGTACAGTTGGTAGTGTTCAATAGTGAATATATCCGTATATCATGCTTAAAGCCACATTGACAAACAAGGGGTTATGTATATTTAATGTCTATCACATATACCACAGTGCATAGATTTTTAAGTAAAATATCCCCAAAACATATCTGTTAGCATAGGGTTAAAACGGACATAAAGATTGCCCTCCTACCAATAAAGCTAGCATTTAAATGTTTGCTATGCAAGTGCAGAGCATGCAGCAAGTGCTATAATATGTGCAGTAACCTGCATAACGATGCACAAAAAAGTTTTTAAAGTGTTGAAAATAGTAAGCTGCTGGTAGGAGACCGTACCTGATTGCGGCTGCAGCACCCCTGACGCACGTTTCGCGTTTAGCTTGTTCACAAGGGAGCGCTCCCTTCTCCTATCTCCGGTCACCAGCAAAGCACCCCCACACATCACACCTCCTCCTCCATGCTTCACGGTGGGAACTAGGCATGTAGAGTCCATCCGTTCACCTTTTCTGCGTGCAAAGCAGTAATCAAAGCAAAAGGTGGCTACTTTTAAGAACCTAGAATATAAGACATATTTTCAGTTGTTTCACACTTTTTTGTAAAGTGTAATGTATAAATCCACATGTGTTAATTCATAGTTTTGATGCCTTCAGTGTGATTCTACAATTTTCATAGTCATGAAAATACAGAAGAATCTTTGAATGAGAAGGTGTGTCCAAACTTTTGGTCTGTACTGTATATAAAATATCGAATTTTTATTTGATCATAATATTAAAATATAGAGGACGTAGAAAGGGGAAACCGAATGACAAAATATGCAGAAACCACAGCACACAGATTATTGTAATGGGTACCATGACTAATTAACATGATCATACATATTAAAACACCATATAGATAGCCTATTAAATAAATATAAATAAGTATAGCAAACATGCATAGAAAAGTGGTGAAAATTGTTGATACCCCTCGTTTAATGAAAGAAAAACCCACAATGGTTACAGAAATAACTGGAATCTGTCAAAAGTAATAATAAATCAAAAATGTTATGATTTGGTAGCTGAGGAGAGCAGGCAAAAAAGGAAATACACCAGAGAGGTTGGAATCTATTGGATTGCAGTACCCTGACTAACCACCACAACTAAAGGCAGCCGTGGAGCGTACCTACGTTGGTCCTAGACGCCTCGTCACAGCCTGAGAAGCTAACTACACCTAAAGACAGAAAGAGGAAAACTATCTGCCCCGGAGCAGATCCCCAAAGAACATAGAAAGCCCCCAAACATGTAATGGCGGTTAGACAAGAGGAGATACAGACACAGACAGAAAATAGTATGAGCAAACGTTGGGGCCCAAACTTCCTAGATAGAAAAGGATAGGAAGGTCACTTACTGCAATCCCAAAAAACCCTAAAAAGTACCAACTCTACTAATTACAAAAACACCTGAGATCACACGAGTCGACCTCTACCACCTAAATTAGTTCTCTGGTGTAACAAAACAAGCAGCAGCCACTGAAAAAACTGGAAAATGCAAATGAACAAACAACAGTGGCTGAACTAAACTGAGAGGAGCACAAGCCCCCGGAGGGGACCCGGCAGACCCCCACAGAAGTGCAGGACAAAATGCAAAAAGCAAGCACCAAAAAACAAAAAGAAGAAAATGTCTTATCTGTTAGCAGAAGATGCAGGCACGAAACAGCAAGCTTCAAAGTGAACAGGAATCAAAGATGAGACCAGAACAATTGATCACCGGCAACCCTGATGGGAGGGAACCTCCCTTATATAAGACCAGTCAGTAACACCTGATCGCCAATCTTCACAATCTTCATTGGATAGTTCAGTACTGTTTGTAACCACCAGAGGGAGCTTCTGCTCAGAATTCATTTCTAGCACATTCACAACACAAAAATATATGAAAATGAACGAATGAAAGTCAGACATTGCTTTTCAACAATGATTCTGCAGAATTTAAAAAAAAAAGAGTAAGTTCCCCTTTTCGCGGTACCTTCAGACAGGTCCTGCGAGTTCACACTGCTGAGAAAATAAAAGCTGCCCCATAAAATAACACTGGGCCACGTGCTATGCGATGTTTTCTTGCATAGCACTTGCCCGAATTCTACAGTAGTGTGACACAGGCCTTCATCAGCCGCTCCTGTGCTGTACATAAATAATTTAAAAAAAACAAAAAACAGCATGGATTCCCTTGTATTTTTGATAATCAGCCAGTCAAAACTCACAGCTGGGGCCTGCAACCCTAAGCTGTCAGCTGCAGCAAGGCTGGTTAACAAGAATAAAGGGGTCCCCACTCCATATTTTTTAATTATTTAAATATATAATTTAAAAAACGGCATGGGGTCCCCCCATTTTTCACAACCATGAAGTCACTGTGCTTGAACTGGGGTGAACTCAATGCTGGGAACGTAGCCTCAGTGACCGGAGGTAACCTCGACGACGTTACCGCTAGTCACTGATGCTGATTTTGCAGCAGCTCTGTTGTGAATACTCTGGATCTGACTTTGGAGTTTGGGCTCCCTCTGGTGGCTGCTGATAGTAATGAAGCTGCTTTGGCTGACAGAGGTTCATCAGCTGGGAGCGATGATTGGCAATCTGGTGTTGATGACTGGGGAGATTTAAGTGAGTAACCTTCCCATGATCCTCGCCGGTGATTTGTTGTTCTTCCTGGTTCCATTTGGAAGTCAGCTTGCTTCCTGCTGTTTCCTGCAACGTTCAGATAAGTTATTTGCTGCTTGTTTCTTTGGAATTTGTTTTTACATTTGTTTTCTGCCCTGTAGGTTTGGGGACAGCCAGGTTCCCGGCTGGGGCCTGTGCTGGTCTCTGTTTCTCATTTACCACTGCTTTTGTTCAGTCCCTGTTATTTCAGTATCTGTTTGTTGGCTACCAGCTCACACTGGAGTTATGATCTATCAGGGAGAGAGATCGTGTGGTCTCAGTATTTTTTGGAAATCAGAAGTGTTGGAATTTTTCTTAGGGTTTTGCCGGATTGCAGACAGTAATCTTTCCTGTCCTATTCTATCTAGACAGTTTTGGGGCCCCAGCGTTTGCTTGCTCTATTTTCTGCCTGTGTTCGTATTTCATCTTGTCTTGCCGCCAATATATGTGTGGGGGCTACCCATTCCTTTGGGGCACTACTCTGGGGCAGTTAGCTTTCCACTATCTCTCTGTAGGCTTAGTTAACTCTCCGGCTGTGTCAAGGCGTCTAGGTCATTGAAGGTACGTCCCACGGCTACTTCTAGTTGTGTGGTCAGTTCAGGGGTCTGCAATCCGCTAGTTACCAACCTCTCTGTGTGTCTGGTTGCCTTTGCTATTTTTGCTACTGTCCTCTTCGGCTACCAAATCATAACAGAATCACCAGCCTAACCGTAATCCTAGAGTACTGTTGTGAATGTGTTAGAAATGAATTCTGAGCAGAAGTTCCCTCTGGTGGTTACAAACAGTACTGAACCATTCAATGAAGATTGGCAATCAGGAGTTACAGACTGGTCTTATATAAGGGAGGTTCCCTCCATCATGGTTGCCGGTGATCAATTGTTCTTGTCTCAACTGTGGTTCCGGGTTCACTTGGAAGCTTGCTGAGTCTTGCCTCTTCTCCTGCTCTCAGATAAGATATTTTCTGTTTTTATTTTTGTGCTTGCTTTTTGCATTGTTTCCTGCACTTTTGTGGAGGTCAGCCAGGTCCCCCCAGAGGTTTATCAGTTTATCTGAGCCACTGTTATTTGTTCATTTGCCTTTTCCAGTTTTTTCAGTGGCTGCGGCTTAGTTTTGTTACACCAGAGAACTAATTTAGGTGGTAGAGGTCGTGTGATCTCAGGTGTTTTTGCAATTAGTAGAGTTGGCATTTTTTAGGGTTTTTTTGGATTGCAGTAAGTGTCCTTCCTATCCTTTTTCTTTCTAGGCAGATTGGGCCCCAACGTTTGCTCTTACTATTTTCTGTCAGTGTCTGTATTTCCTCTTGTCTAACCGCCATTACATGTTTGGGGGCTTCCTATGTTCTTTGGGGATCTGCTCCGGGGCAGATAGCTTTCCTCTTTCTATCTTTAGGTGTAGTTAACCTCTCAGGCTGTGACGAGGCGTCTAGGACCAACGTAGGAACGCTCCACGGCTGCCTTTAGTTGTGGTGGTTAGTCAGGGTACTGCAATCCAGTAGATTCCAACCTCTCTGGTGTATTGCCGTTTTTGCCTGCTCTCCTCAGCTACCAAATCATAACAGTATCACCGGCCCAAGCTGAAAATTATATGGTACTCACAGAAGGGAAAAATAGTAAAAGGAAAAAGAAAAAGGGAAGTTATCAGAAATTTTTTTTTCTCTGTTTGTTGCATTTTTTCCCTCTTTTTCTCTGGGTGCTGAGGAGGAATTTTTTTTTTCTCTCAATGGAGTTTGCACAGTTGTCTGGCCGTGTGGATCAGCTTGCCATTGAAGTTCGGAGCATTGCTACCTATCTTGCAGGGTTGCCGGTTGTGGAACCTAGGAACCCTATGCCAGATTTATTTTTGGGGGATCGAGCTAAATTTCTGAATTTCAAAAATAACTGTAAGTTGTTTTTTGCCTTAAAACCTAAGTCCTCAGGGAACGCAGCACAGCAGATTCAAATTGTCATCTCTCTCCTGCGCGGCGATCCTCAGGATTGGGCTTTTTCCCAGACACCTGGGGACCCTGTTTTGAGTAATGTTGATGCATTTTTTCTGGCTCTGGGGTTATTGTACGATGAACCTAATGTCACTGATCAAGCTGAAAAAACCTTGTTGGCATTAAATCAGGGGCTTGAGGACGCTGAGTTGTACTGTCAAAAATTCCGAAAGTGGGCAGTCCTGACCAAATGGAATGACGATGCTTTGGCAGCCCTTTTTCGGAAGGGTCCGTCAGAGAATGTAAAAGATGTTATGGTGGGTTTCCCTGCTCCCTCTGGTCTCAATGATTCTATATCATTAGCGATTCAAATTGACAGACGTTTGCGTGAGCGTAGAGGTATGCGTGGAATAGTGTTGCCTTGTGAACCAGCTTCTGAACCCATGCAGTGTGATGGAGTGGCTTCTGGGGCACAGCGTCATGAGTTTCGAAAACGCAATGGGTTATGTTTCTACTGTGATGACTCCTCTCATGCTATTTCAGTCTGCCCTAAGCGGGGAAGACGTTTTGCACGCTCAGTTGTCTTGGGTAGTGTTCAGACTAAATTTCTGTTGACTGTTACCCTGATTTGCTCCCTGTCCACATTTTCTGCTCAGGCTTTTGTTGATTCGGGAGCAGCTATTAACCTGATGGATTTTGATTTTGCTAAACGTTGTGGGTTTCCCTTGATACCCCTACGGAAGTCTATTCCCCTACTGGGATTGATTCTACCCCTTTGGCTGAGAATAAACTCCAGTTCTCTACTCAGGTGATAATGAGGGTTGAACCTGATCATCAGGAGAGTTGCAAATTTTTGGTGCTGTATAATCTGCATGACATTATTTACTAGGTTTCCCTTGGTTACAGTCTCATAATCCTGTTTTGGATTGGAAATCTGTGTCTGTAACCAGTTGGGGCTGCCAATGTGTTAATGCCAACACTCCTGTTTTTTCTGCCTCTCCCCAGGCTCAGGATGTTCCTGACTTTTTGACAGATTTTTCTGATGTGTTTAGCGAAAGTAAATCTGCATCCTTGCCCCCCCATAGGAGCTATGACTGCCCTGTTGAATTAGTGCCTGGTAGTAAATTCCCTAAAGGTCGCCTTTTTAACTTGTCTGTACCTGAACATGACGCTATGCGGTCTTATATCAAGGAGGCATTGGAGAAGGGTCATATCAGACCATCCTCTTCACCCTTGGGTGCCGGTTTTTTCTTTGTGGCCAAAAAGGATGGTTCATTAAGGCCGTGTATTGATTATCGTCTCTTGAACAAGATCACTGTGAAATATCAATATCCGTTACCCTTGATTTCTGACCTGTTTTCCAGGGTGAAAAGTGCTACTTGGTTTACCAAGCTTGACCTCAGGGGGGCGTATAACCTTATTCGCATTAAGCACGGGGATGAATGGAAGACGGCGTTTAATACCCCAGAGGGGCATTTTGAGTACCTAGTGATGCCCTTTGGGCTCACTAATGCTCCTTCCGTCTTCCAGTCCTTCATGAATGACATTTTCAGGGATTTTGTGGATAAATTTCTGATTGTTTATTTGGATGATATCTTGATTTTTTCCAATGACTGGGACTCTCATGTGAAACATGTTCGGACTGTGTTCCAGATTTTGAGAGAGAATGCTCTGTATGTGAAGGGATCAAAGTGTCTTTTTGGCGTACAGAGGATCTCATTTCTGGGATTCATTTTGTCCCCATCTGTTATTGAAATGGACCCGGTCAAGGTTCAGGCCATCTGTGATTGGGTCCAACCTACTTCATTAAAGGCTCTTCAGAGATTCTTGGGTTTTGCCAATTTTTATCGTAAATTTATTGGTAACTTCTCTGTTATTGTTAAACCATTGACTGATTTGACCACAAAGGGTTCTGATGTGGTGAATTGGCCTCCTGAGGCAGTCTCTGCGTTTCAGGAACTTAAGCAGAGATTCACTTCTGCTCCTGTTCTATGGCAGCCTGATGTTTCTCTGCCATTTCAGGTGGAGGTTGATGCCTCTGAAATTGGGGCAGGTGCCGTTTTGTCCCAAAGAGATCCAGAGACCTCTAAAAGTAACCCTTGTGCCTTTTTCTCTCGAAAATTTTCTCCAACTGAACGTAATTATGACTTGGGTAATCGGGAGTTATTGGCCATGAAGTGGGCTTTTGAAGAGTGGAGACATTGGCTGGAGGGAGCCAAACATCAGGTGGTGGTCCTCACGGACCATAAGAATCTGGTTTATCTGGAATCAGCCAAGCGACTTAATCCTAGACAGGCCAGGTGGGCCTTGTTTTTCACACGTTTTAATTTTGTGGTTTCCTTTCTTCCTGGCACTAAGAATGTTAAGGCGGATGCCCTCTCGAGGAGTTTCCTTGCGGACTCTCCTGAGTTATCTGATCCTGCTGTTATTTTGAAAGAGGGTGTAGTTCTTTCAGCCATCTCGCCCAATTTGAGACTGGCTCTGGAAGGGTGTCAGGAGGATAAACCCGAGCGCTGCCCTATTGGGAAATTGTTTGTCCCAGACCGGTGGAAAAAGAGTGTGATGTCTGAGATTCATTGTTCCGCGTTGGCCGGTCATCCCGGAATTTTTGGTACCAGAGACTTGGTTAGTCGGTCCTTTTGGTGACCTACTTTGACTCGTGACGTCAGGGAATTTGTGCAGTCCTGCGGGACTTGCTCTCGCTCCAAGCCTTGCTCTCGCTCTAGTGGTTTGTTGATGCCATTGCCTGTGCCCAAGAGACCATGGACCCATATCTCTATGGATTTCATTTCCAACCTCCCTGTTTCTCAGAGAATGACCGTTATCTGGGTGATTTGTGATAGGTTTTCCAAGATGATACATCTTGTGCCATTACCTAACTTGCCTTCCTCCTCCGAATTGGTGCCTTTGTTCCTTCAGCACATGGTTCGGTTACACGACATTCCTGAGAACATTGTGTCTGACAGAGGAGTCCAGTTTGTTTCCAGATTTTGGAGGACTTTTTGTTCTAAACTTGGTGTTCAATTGTCTTTCTCCTCTGCTTTTCATCCTCAGACCAATGGACAAACTGAGAGAACAAAACAGACATTGGAGACTTATCTGATATGCTTTGTGTCTGCTGATCAAGATGACTGGGTCTCTTTTTTGCCTTTGGCTGAGTTTGCTCTTAATAATAGGGCAAGCTCTGCCACTTTGATGTCTCCATTTTTCTGCAATTTTGGGTTTCACCCTCGATTTTCTTCGGGACAGACGGAGGCTTCTGTCTGTCCAGGTGTTGACTCTGTTGTGGAGCGTATGCAGCATATTTGGGACCAGGTAGTGGAGAGGTTGTCCCTCTCTCAGGAGAAGGCCCAGCGGTTTGCCAACCGGCATAGGACTGATGGTCCTCGGTTTAAAGGGGGGGACTTGGTCTGGTTGTCCTCAAGAAATATCCCTATGAGAGTTGCATCTCCTAAGTTTAAGCCTAGGTTCATTGGACCTTATAAGATCATGGAGATTCTTAATCCTGTTTCCTTTTGTTTACTTCTTCCAGGGACATTTAAGATCCATAACGTGTTCCACAAGTCCTTATTGAAGAGGTTTGTCGAGCCAGTGGTTCCTATGGCTGCGCCTCCCGACCCTGTTTTGGTTGAGGGCAATCTGGAGTATGTGGTTGAGAAAATATTGGATTCTCGTTTTTCTAGCGGAAACTCCAGTATTTGGTTAAGTGGAGAGGTTATGGTCAGGAGGACAATTCTTGGGTGTTTGCTTCGGACATCCAAGCTAGGAGACTGATCCGTGCCTATCACCGAGCTCATACTGACCGACCTGGTTGCACAAATGAGGGTTCAGTGACCCCTCCTCAAGGGGGGGGTACTGTTGTGAATGTTTGGGAAATGAATTCTGAACAGAAGCTCCCTCTGGTGGTTACAAACAGTACTGAACCATTCAATGAGGATTGGCAATCAGGAGTTACAGACTGGTCTGATATAAGGGAGGTTCCCTCCCATCATGGTTGCCGGTGATCAATTGTTCTTGTCTCAACTGTGGTGCCTGGTTCACTTGGAAGCTTGCTGAGTCTTGCCTCTTCTTCTGCTTTCAGATATGATATTTTCTGTTTTTGTTTTTGTGCTTACCATTTGCATATTTCTCTGCATTTCTGTGAGGTTAGCCAGGTTCCCCCCCGGGGGGCTTGGGCTCCTCTCAGTTCCGCTGGAGCCATTGTTATTTGTTCATTTGCCTTTTCCAGTTTTTTCAGTGGCTGCGGCTTAGTTTTGTTACACAAGAGAACTGATTTAGGTGGTAGAGGTCGTGTGATCTCAGGTGTTTTTGCAATCAGTAGCGTTGGCATTTTTTAGGGTTTTTTTGGATTGCAGTGAGTATCCTTTCTATCCTTTTCTGTCTAGGCAGATTAGGCCTCAGCGTTTGCTCATACTATTTTCTGTTTGTGACTGTATTTCCTCTTGTCTAACCGCCATTACATGTTTGGGGGCTTCCTATGTTCTTTGGGGCTCTGCTCCGGGGCAGATAACTTTCCTCTTTCTATCTTTAGGTGTAGTTAATCTCTCAGGCTGTGACGAGGCGTCTAGGACCAACGTAGGAACGCTCCACGGCTGCCTTTAGTTGTGGTGGTTAGTCAGGGTACTGCAATCCAATAGATTCCAACCTCTCTGGTGTATTGCCGTTTTTGCCTGCTCTCCTCAGCTACCAAAACATAACAACCTCCCTGTTACAAGGCGACCCTCAAGACTGGGCCTTTTCCCTGACACCTGGGGATCCTGTTTTGGCTAATGTTGATGTGTTTTTCAGGCTCTGTGGTTTTTGTATGATGAACCTAATGTTATTGATCAAGCTGAGAAAACCTTGTTGGCATTGAACGAGGGTCAGGAAGTGGCAGAGTTATATTGTCAGAAATTCCAAAAGTGGGCAGTCCTTACTAAATGGAATGATTTTTCGGAAGTGTCTGGCAGAGACCGTAAAGGATGTTATGGTGGGATTTCCTGTCCCCTCTGGTCTCAATGACTCTATGTCATTGGCTATTCAAATTGACAGACGTTTACGTGAACGTAGAAACATGCGAGAGGTGGTGATACCTTGCGAACAAACCTCTGAGCCATGCAGTGTGATGGGGTTGTTCCAGGGGGCTCAGCGTCGAGAATTTCGAAAGCATAATAAGTTGTGCTTCTATTGTGGGGACGCTTCTCATGCTGTTTCCGTCTGCCCTAAGCGGGGAAGACGTTTTTCGCGCTCATTTGTTTTGGGCAATGTACAGTCTAAATTTCTCTTGACTGTTACCTTGATCTGCTCCTTGTCCACATTTTCTGCTCAGGCTTTTGTCGATTCAGGAGCAGCCCTAAATCTGATGAATTTTGACTTTACCAAACGTTTTGGTTTTCCCATGGTACCCCTGCGGACTGCTATTCCTTTGCTGGGCATTGATTCTACCTCTTTGGCGGAGAATATACCCCAGTTTTGGACCCAGGTGATAATGCGGGTAGCCCCGGACCACCAAGAGAACTGTCAATTTTTGATGTTGCATAATTTACATGACATTATTGTGCTGGGTTTTCCTTGGTTGCAGACCCATATTCCTGTTTTGGATTGGAAATCTGTGTCTGTGGCCAGTTGGGGTTGTCAATGTGTTCGTGGTGACACTCCTGTGTTTTCTACCTCTCCCCAGTCTCAGGAGATCCCCGACTGTTTGGCTGATTTTTCTGTGTTTAGTGAGAGTAAGTCTGCATCCTTGCCTCCCCACAGGAGTTATGATTGCGCGATTGAGTTAATGACTGGTTCTAAATTTCCCAAGGGTCGGCTCTTCAATTTGTCTGAGCATGATGCTATTCGATCTTATATCAAAGAGTCTTTGGAGAAGGGTCATATTAGACCATCCTCTACACCTTTGGGTGCCGGCATTTTCTTTGTGGCCAAAAAGGATGGTTCATTGAGGCCATGTATTGACTATCGTCTCCTTAATAAGATCACTGTTAAATATCAGTATCCGTTACCCCTGATTTCTGATTTATTCTCTAGAGTGAAAGGTGCTAGTTGATTTACCAAGCTTAACCTTAGGGGGCATATAATCTTATTCGCATTAAGCACGGTGATGAATGGAAGATGGCGTTTAATACCCCCGAGGGGCATTTTGAGTACCTAGTGATGCCTTTTGGGCTCACTAATGCCCCTTCCGTCTTCCAATCGTTCATGAACGATATTTTCCGGGATTTTGTGGATAAGTTTCTGATCGTATTTTTGGACTATATTTTGATTTTTTCCAATGACTGGGATTTTCATGTGGAACATGTTCGGATGGTTTTCCAGATTTTGAGAGAAAATGCTGTGTGTTAAGGATCAAAATGTCTCTTTGGCGTACAGAAGGTTTCGCTTTTGGGATTCATTTTGTCTCCGTCTGCTATTGAAATGGACCCGGTCAAGGTTCAGGCCATTTGTGATTGGGTTCAGCCCACTTCCTTGAAGGCTCTTCAGAGATTTTTGGGTTTTGCTAATTTTTACCTTAAATTTATAAGTAATTTCTCTGGTATTGTGAAACCACTGACTGATTGTCACGGGTGTGTCGCGGCGAAGATCGTCGCAATTGCACACCCTGACTTCGCACAGCTGAGTTTCTGGTGCTGGGTGTTTTTCGGCACTGAGGGAGTTAATTCTTTCTCTCTCGGAGCTGGACTGACCAGCCTCGCCCAGCTGCGATTGAGTTTTGTTAATTAGCTTCCTTCTTATACCTGCTGGTCTGCTGGGGAAGTTGTCGGTGAAAGCATTCATTCAGACCAGCAGAGCGGATCGTTTCTGAGAAGACTTAAGCTAAGAGTGCCTGTTGTGGTTTATCCTCTCCTTGCTTATTGTTTATCTCCTTAACCTTTTGTGTTCCTCTGTAGTGGAAGTTTTGTATGCATGGCAGTGTTTTCTTTACCCCTTGTCTGTCTTGTTTATCTTAGACTGTGTGTAAGCTGTGACCTGCCCATTCCCTGTGGTGGTAATCAGGGTCCTTCTCAGGACTAGATTACAGTGGTCAGGGATCTACAGGAGACAGGGTTACGCTGGCGGCCTGGACCTCTGTACCATTAACAGTACCTCCAGGTAGAGGGACTAGTCAGGACCCCAGTTCAGGGTCAGCATAGACCCGGTCCACCTCTATCCTGAGACAGCGTGACACGTACACAGTATAGACCCACAATACATAGGATATTATGTCAGGTAAGACATTGCTGGCAGATACTATGTATACATGTTGATATTTTCTATTATAGGAAATATAGAATGATGTCACATTAGATATATGTTACTATCATAGAATATATCTGTTATACGTCGTGACATTTTCACCGACCACACTAAAAGATTCTCCCCAGCTACCATGGATCCAGTAGCCCAGTTAGCTCAGCAGTTGCAGAGTTTGTCCATGGAGCTGACGGACGTTAAGTCCAAGGTTTTGTACCCCCGGGAGCAAACCAGATCTGAACCTAAAGTAGCTCTCCCGGACAGGTTCACTGGTGGGCGGGATAAATTTTTTACCTTCCGAGAGGCATGTAAATTATATTTTCGGCTACGGCCTCGGTCTTCGGGGAGTGAAGATCAGAGGGTGGGAATTGTCATCTCGCTCTTACAAGGGGACCCTCAATCCTGGGCGTTCTCTCTTCCTCCGGACTCCCGGCTCTCCAGTCAGTAGATCGATTTTTTACAGCCCTGGGTCTGGTATATGATGACCCGGATCGGGTCTCCCTTGCTGAAATGAAGTTACGTAAGATACAGCAGGGAGATCGTCCGGCGGAGGAATTTTCTTCTGAGTTCCGTAGATGGGCCACAGATACTCAGTGGAATGACCCAGCTCTTAGGAGCCAGTTTTGTCAAGGATTATCTGACAAATTAAAAGATGTGTTGGCTCAGTATGATTCTCCCCCGTCACTGGAGGCCGCTATGGCCCTTGCTATTCGCATTGATAGACGGCTTCGGGAGAGGTGCGAGGTAACTCCGCCCCCTGTGATGACTCCACCTTCTACTATAGTCCCTTATATTGAGGTTCCCCTGGTTTGTTCTGAGGAGCCTATGCAGTTAGGAGGGACATCGTTTCAAGGGAGGGGATCGGCGGTGCGCCGCAAGACAGGAAAGTGTTACTTCTGCGGGAGAGAGGGACATTTTGTTGGGAGGTGTCCATCCCGTACTTTGCTGAGCAGGGAGTCGCCGGAAAACTGTTGATCCCAGGTTGTGTGGTGGACGACAATCTGGGAGTATGTATTTCGTCCCCAAGTCCGTCTCAGTTTCTCGTACCAGCGGAGGTGGTGGTAGGTACGAGAACTGAAAGGATTTCTGTTCTTCTGGATAGTGGGGCCGCGGCTAATCTGGTGGACGCTCGGTTTGCCCAGGTGCAAGGTATGCAACTGAGTGTATTGGCCAAACCTATCCCTATATTCTCTATTGACGCCAGGCCTCTCAGTCAAGGTAGCTTTGTGCAAGCCGTGCATAACATAGACCTTCGAGTGGGGGCAATACATAAAGAACTATTGTCTTGTTATGTGTTGGAGGGCCTTCCCACTCCTATTGTGTTGGGACTTCCTTGGTTAACTAAACATAACCCAGTTATTAATTGGCAATCCAGAGAGATAAGCCAGTGGGGTGAATTTTGCAATAGTAACTGCATGAACACGGTCATCGGTGCGGTCGTGCCTTGAACCTTACCTCCTTTTCTGGAGGACTTTGAGGATGTGTTTTCAGAGGAAGGGTGTCAAGAATTACCTCCTCATCGCGCGTATGACTGTGCTATAAAATTGCTTCCTGATGCTAAGTTACCAAAATCTAGGTTATATAACCTTTCTGGTCCTGAGAGGCAAGCTATGAAGGATTATATTTCGGAAAGTCTGGCCAAGGGGCATATTAGACCTTCATCTTCCCCAGTGGCCGCGGGGTTCTTCTTTGTGAAGAAAAAAGATGGAGGCCTACGCCCTTGCCTGGATTTCCGTGAGCTTAATCGGATTACGGTCCGAGATCCGTATCCGCTCCCACTTATTCCTGATCTCTTCAATCAGATTGTGGGCGCCAAATGGTTCTCTAAGTTGGATCTCAGGGGGGCGTTATAATCTGATTAGGATAAAGGAGGGGGATGAGTGGAAGACGGCGTTTAACACTCCGGAGGGACATTATGAGAACCTTGTCATGCCTTTCGGTCTGACTACTACCCCGGCGGTGTTTCAACATTTTGTTAATGACATCTTTCGCCACCTAGTGGGACAGTTTGTTGTCATTTATCTAGATGGCATCTTAATTTACTCGCCGGATCTTGTGTCTCATCAGGAGCATGTGAGACAGGTGTTGCAGATCTTGCGAGACAATAAACTGTACGCCAAATGGGAAAAGTGTGTATTCGCCGTACAAGAACTTCAGTTTTTAGGATTCCTGGTGTGAGCTTCCGGTTTCCGTATGGACCCTGGGAAAGTGAAGGCTGTGCTTGAATGGGATCGGCCAGAGGATCTTAAAGCACTGCAGCGTTTCCTGGGTTTGCTAACTACTACCGGAAATTTATTCGTAATTTCTCTTCCGTTGTCAAACCTCTCACTGACATGACAAAAAAAGGGACGGATTTTTCTAGGTGGTCTGACAAAGCTTGTCAAGCATTTTCCTCCTTGAAAAAATGTTTTGCTTCAGCACCCATACTCATCCAACCTGATGCATCACAACCGTTCATTGTGGAGGTAGACGCATCTGACGTAGGAGTGGGTGCGGTATTATCTCAAGGTCCGTCCCCTGGTAAATGGCATCCGTGCGCTTTCTTCTCTAAAAAATTGTCGTCCGCCGAGAGGAATTATGATGTCGGCAATAGGGAACTCTTGGCCATTAAGTTGGCTTTTGAAGAGTGGCGTCACTTTTTGGAGGGGGCAGTCCACCCGGTCACCGTCATTACTGATCACAAGAACCTGCTGTATTTAGAGTCTGCAAAACGTCTGAATTCCAGACAAGCTAGATGGTCGTTGTTTTTTACCAGGTTTAATTTTGTCGTCACATATCGTCCTGGGTCAAAAAATGTAAAGGCTGATGCCTTATCTCGTAGTTTCCCGGGGGCCGGGAAGACGGATGACCAGGTTCCTATTCTTCAGGAGGGAGTTGTGGTGTCGGCTGTACGCTCTGAGCTTGAGGAGGAGGTATTGGAGGCTCAGGGGGACGCCCCTGTAGGACCTCCAGGGAAACTGTTTGTTCCAGATCAGTTAAGACAAAAGGTTATCGAGGCACATCATAATTCTGCTTTGGCAGGACACCCAGGGAGTAAAGCAACTGTAGATCTCCTTTCTCGCCGGTTTTGGTGGCCTAACTTAAATAAAGAGGTGGTAACTTTTGTCGCGTCCTGTGGGGTATGTGTGCGCTCTAAGACCCCACATACCCATCCGTCTGGGGCCCTTTTACCGTTGAAAATCCCGGAGCGTCCATGGACCCATCTGTCTATGGACTTCATTACGGACCTCCCTCCGTCTTCAGGTAAAACTGTCATACTAGTTGTAGTTGACAGGTTCAGCAAAATGGCACATTTTATTGCTCTTCCTGCTCTTCCTAATGCTAAAACTCTGGCGCAGGTGTTCATTGGGGAGATTGTGAGACTTCACGGGTTGCCTTCCGATGTGGTGTCGGATCGGGGGTCTCAATTTGTGTCCAAATTCTGGAAGGCATTTTGTTCTCGTCGGGGGATGCAGTTGTCATTTTCTTCGGCTTTTCATCCGCAGACTAATGGTCAGACAGAGCATCTGATTCAGAGCTTAGAGACATATCTTCGGTGTTTTGTCTCAGAGAACCAAGAGGACTGGTCTTCTTTCTTGCCTCTGGCAGAGTTCGCTCTTAACAATAGGCGGAGCGAGTCCACTGGTAAGTCCCCGTTTTTTGGGGCATATGGTTTTCACCCCCAGTTTTGTACTTTCAATGGGGGGGGCTCTTCTGGGGTTCCTGAGGAGGAACGATTTTCGTCGTCACTTGCTTCAGTGTGGAGAGGAGTGCTTAATAATCTGAGCACTATGGGGAACCGATACAAACGTATGGCTGATAGGAGGAGAGTGTCTGGTCCGGACCTAAGTGTGAACGATCTGGTATGGTTGTCTACCAAGAATATAAAACTTAAGGTTCCCTCCTGGAAACTCGGTCCCAGATTCATCGGGCCATACAGGATCAGTTCAATAATTAATCCGGTGACTTTCCGTCTTGACCTCCCTCCTACGTTTAAAATCCACAATGTGTTCCACAAATCATTGCTTAAGAGGTACGTGGCACCAGTTATACCGTCACCTCTATCTCCTCCTCCTTTGGTGGTCAATGGTAATTTGGAGTTTCAGGTATCGAAGATCATTGACTCACGTCTGAATCGCCGGTCCCTTCAGTACCTTGTTCATTGGAGGGGGTATGGTCCTGAGGAGAGGATGTGGGTTTCTGCGTCGGATATTAACGCAGACCGATTGGTTCGGGCCTTCCACACTACTCACCCAGATAGACCAGGCCCTGAGGGTCCAGAGGCCCCTCGTAGAAGGGGGGGGTACTGTCACGGGTGTGTCGCGGCGAAGATCGTCGCGATTGCACACCCTGACTTCGCACAGCTGAGTTTCTGGTGCTGGGTGTTTTTCAGCACTGAGGGAGTTAATTCTTTCTCTCTCGATGCTGGACAGACCAGCCTCGCCCAGCTGCGATTGATGTTTTGTTAATTAGCTTCCTTCATATACCTGCTGGTCTGCTGGGGAAGTTGCGGTGAAAGCATTCATTCAGACCAGCAGAGCGGATCGTTTCTGAGAAGACTTAAGCTAAGAGTGCCTGTTGTGGTTTATCCTCTCCTTGCTTATTGTTTATCTCCTTAACCTTTTGTGTTCCTCTGTAGTGGAAGTTTTGTATGCATGGCAGTGTTTTCTTACCCCTTGTCTGTCTTGTTTATCTTAGACTGTGTGTAAGCTGTGACCTGCCCATTCCCTGTGGTGGTAATCAGGGTCCTTCTCAGGACTAGATTACAGTGGTCAGGGATCTACAGGAGACAGGGTTACGCTGGCGCCTGGACCTCTGTACCATTAACAGTACCTCCAGGTAGAGGGACTAGTCAGGACCCCAGTTCAGGGTCAGCATAGACCCCGGTCCACCTCTATCCTGAGACAGCGTGACACGTACACAGTATAGACCCACAATACATAGGATATTATGTCAGGTAAGACATTGCTGGCAGATACTATGTATACATGTTGATATTTTCTATTATAGGAAATATAGAATGATGTCACATTAGATATATGTTACTATCACAGAATATATCTGTTATACGTCGTGACACTGATTTGACCAAAAAGGCTTCCGATGTAGTGAATTGGTCTCCAGAGGCAGTTTCAGCGTTTCAGGAGCTTAAGCGGAGATTCACTTCTGCTCCTGTTCTACGGCAACCTGATGTCTCTCTACCATTTCAGGTGGAGATAGACGCTTCTGAGATTGGTGCAGGAGCCGTTTTGTCCCAAAGGGATCCTGTAACCTCTAAGAGTAACCCTTGTGCCTTCTTCTCTCGAAAATTTTCCCCAGCTGAACGTAATTATGATGTGGGGAATCGGGAATTATTGGCTATGAAGTGGGCTTTTGAAGAGTTGAGACATTGGTTGGAGGGAGCCAAGCATCAAGTTGTGGTCTTCACTGACCACAAGAACCTGATCTATCTCGAATCAGCCAGGGGTCTGAATCCTAGACAGGCCAGGTGGGCCTTGTTTTTCACGCGTTTTAATTTTCTGGTCTCCTTTCTCCCGGGCACTAAGAATGTTAAGGCGGATGCCCTCTCTAAGAGTTTCTTTGCGGATTCTCCTGATGTGACTGAGCCTACTGCCATTCTAAAGGAGGGTGTGGTTCTTTCCGCTATCTCACCCGATTTGAGACTGGTGAGTCAGTCCTTTTGGTGGCCTACTCTATCTCGTGATGTCAGGAATTTTGTGCAGTCCTGTGGGACTTGTTCTTGGTCCAAACCCTGCTCTCGCTCTTGTGGATTGTTAATGCCACTGCCTGTGCCAAGGAGGCCATGGACCCATATCTCTATGGATTTTATTTCCGACCTCCCTGTCTCTCAGAGAATGACTGTTATCTGGGTGATCTGTGATAGATTTTCCAAGACGGTTCATCTTGTGCCACTGCCGAAGTTGCCATCCTCTTCCGAGTTGGTGCCCTTGTTTTTTCAGCAGGTGGTTCGTTTGCACGGCATTCCAGAGAACATTGTGTCTGACAGAGGAGTCCAGTTTGTTTCCAGATTTTGGTGAGCCTTTTGTTCTAGACTGGGAGTTCAGTTGTCTTTCTCCTCTGCGTTTCACCCTCAGACCAATGGGCAGACTGAGAGAACAAACCAGACTTTGGAAAGTTATTTGAGATGTTTTGTGTCTGCTGATCAAGATGACTGGGTCTCTTTTTTGCCTTTGGCTGAATTCGTTCTTAATAATCGGGCTTGTTCTGCCACTTTGATGTCCCCTTTTTTCTGCAATTTCGGGTTTCATCCTCTGTTTTCTTCGGGGCAGGTGGAGGCTTCTGTCTGTCCGGGTGTTGACTCTATGGTAGAGAGAATGCAGCAGATTTGGGATCAAGAAGTGGATAAGTTGTCTCTCTCTCAGGAGAGGGCCCAGCGATTTGCCAACCGGCATAGGATTGATGGTCCCCGGTTTAAAGTAGGTGACATGGTTTGGTTGTCCTCAAAAAATATCCCTATGAAGGTGGCATCTCCAAAATTTAAGCCAAGGTTCAATGGACCTTATAAGATCTTGGAAATCTTTAATCCCTTTTCTTTCCGTTTGGCTCTTCCAGGGACGTTTAAGATTCACAACGTTTTCCATAAGTCTTTATTGAAAAGGTTTGTTTAGCCAGTAGTTCCTATGGCTATGCCCCCTGAGCCTGTCTTGGTTGAGGGCAATCTGGAGTATGAAGTGGAGAAGATATTGGATTCTCGTCTGGCTAGACGGAGACTCCAGTACTTGGTCAAGTGGAAAGGTTACGGTCAGGAGGACAATTCTTGGGTGTTTGCTTCTGACATTCATGCTGAGAGATTGGTTCGCGCCTTTCACCGGGCTCATCCTGACCGGCCTGGTGGTGCAGGTGAGGGTTCGGTGACCCCTCCTCAAGGGGGGGTACTGTTGTGAATGCTCTGGATCTGACTTCGGAGTTTGGGCTCCCTCATGGTGGCTGCTGATTGTAATGAAGCTGCTTTGGCTGACAGAGGTTCATCAGCTGGGAGCGATGATTGGCAATCTGGTGTTGATGACTGGGGAGATTTAAGTGAGTAACCTTCCCATAATCCTCGCCGGTGATTTGTTGTTCTTCCTGGTTCCATTTGGAAGTCAGCTTGTTTCCTGCTGTTTCCTGCAACATTCAGATAAGTTATTTGCTGCTTGTTTCTTTGGCATTTGTTTTTACTTTTGTTTTCTGCCCTGTTGGTTTGGGGACAGCCAGGTTCCCTGGCTGGGGCCTGTGCTGGTCTCTGTTTCTCATTTACCACTGCTTTTGTGCAGTCCCTGTTATTTCAGTATCTGTTGGTTGGCTACCAGCTCACACTGGAGTTCTGATCTAGCGGAGGAGAGACCGTGTGGTCTCAGTATTTTTTGGAAATCAGAAGTGTTGGAATTTTTCTTAGGGTTTTGCCGGATTGCAGACAGTATTCTTTCCTGTCCTATTCTATCTAGACAGTTTTGGGCCCCAGCGTTTACTTGTTCTATTTTCTGCCTGTGTTCGTATTTCATCTTGTCTCACCGCCAATATATGTGTAGGGGCTACCTATTCCTTTGGGGCGCTACTCCGGGGCAGTTAGCTTTCCCCTTTCTCTCTTTAGGCTTAGTTAACTCTCCGGCTGTGTCGAGGCATCTAGGTCATTGTAGGTACGTCCCACGGCTACTTCTAGTTGTGCGATCAGTTCAGGGGTCTGCAATCCGCTAGTTACCAACCTCTCTGTGTGTCTGGTTGCCTTTGCTAATTTTGCTACTGTCCTCCTCGGCTACCAAATCATAACAGCTCATTCACCAGTGGTTCTCAGCTTGGATGGTCACATCTTGGCACCGTCCAGGTTGAAAACTATTTATCCCCAGACATGGATTATGGCGTGGGACAGAACAGTGGAGAAGTGAGGGATATTGTTGTTTTTTATTCTAGTTTTATTACAGGATAATGAGGGCTTGGGTGGGATAGGCATTAGGTGAATATATCTGTGCTTGCTATTTTTAAATAAAATGGAAAACTGTGTTTAGTCTTTTTTCAATAGGCTTTAGGTTTTCTTTATTTACCATATAACTATAGAATTAATAATGGATAGGTGTCTTACAGATGCTTCTCCATAACTAAGCCGTGTGCTTCATGTCACCTGACAATACAAAGGTGACATCATTCCCCAGAAAAGAGAACTACACTAGTGAACCGCTGCAAGGCAAGTAGGAAGAGCCTGGCAAAGCGCCAGAATTGGCGCATCTAATAGATATGCCTTTTCTGGGAAGCTGCGGGCTGCTCTTTTTAGGCTGGGGGTGCCTATACCTATGGCCCTTTACCAGCCTGAGAATACCAGCCACCAGCTGTGAGCTTTAAATAATTAAAAATAAGGCATGGGGACCCCTCTATTCTTGATAGCCAGCCTTTCTGAAGCTGACAGCTGAGTTTTGCAGCCCCCAGCTGTGAGTTTTGCCTGGCTGCTTATCAAAAATACAGGGGAACCCACGCAGGGTTTTTTTTAAATTATTTGTTTACAGTGCAGGAGCCGCTGATGAATATTCTCACCTTCTGCTCCTGCCCTCACTGTTATTAGCGGCAGCAGGTGTTAGCTGATAGGGCTGTAATCCTATCAGCTGACACCAAAGACCGGAGGTATACTTTATACCTCTGATCACAGCTGAGCGCTCAAGCTGTCTTTTGACAGCGTGGGAACTGTGGCTCTCTGACTGGCGGGGATGATTTCACCACCGATCAGAAGCGCTACGCCAGTGTTTCCTACGCTGTCACACACTGGCTTTTGTGCTGTGTATGTTCGGCTATATTCGGCGATTAAATCGGCGTATATTGCAAATTCGGCAATCGTGAATATTGAAATATTTGCTCATCTTAGTTGCTGCACACTTGTAACTGCGCTAGATGTGCAGCCAGATTATCAGCTTACATTGGAGTATGTCAGAGGAAAGCTTGTAGATGATTAACCAGATATTCAAAACGCACATAATGTATCTATAGGGTCAGGAACTAAAAGTGTACAGTCATGGACAAAAGTACAATAATGAGCTCACTTTAGCATTATATACTCCAGAATGTTATAAAGAGTGATCAGCTTAACAGCAATTACTTGCAAAGTCAATATTTGGCTAGAAAATGAACTTTATCCCCCAAAACACATTTCAACATCATTGCAGCCCTGCCTTAAAAGGACCAGCTAACCTCTTTTCAGTGATTGCTCCATTAACACAGGTGTGGGTGTTGATGAGGACATGGCTGGAGATCAATCTGTCATGATTAAGTAAGAATGACACCACTGGACACTTTAAAAGGAGTCTGGTGCTTGGCATCATTGTTTCTCTTCTGTTAACCATGGTTATCTCTAAAGAAACACGTGCAGTCATCATTGCAATGCACAAAAATGGCCTAACAGGGAAGAGTATCGCAGCTAGAAAGATTGCACATCAGTCAACAATCTATCGCATCATCAAGAACTTCAAGGAGAGAGGTTCCATTGTTGCCAAAAAGGCTCCAGGGCGCCCAAGAAAGACCAGCAAGCGCCAGGACCATCTCTTAAAAGTGTTTCAGCTGCGGGATCGGGCTACCAGCAGTGCAGAGCTTGCTCAGGAATGGCAGCAGGCAGGTGTGAGTGCATCTGCACGCACTGTGAGGTGGAGACTCTTGGAGCAAGGCCTGGTCTCAAGGAGGGCAGCAAAGAAGCCACTTCTCTCCAGAAAAAACATCATGGACAGACTGATATTCTGCAAAAGGTACAGGCAGTGGACTGCTGAGAACTGGCGTAAAGTTATTTTCTCTGATGAATCCCCTTTTCGATTGTTTGGGACATCAGGAAAACGCCTCATTCGGAGAAGACAAGGTGAGCGCTACCACCAGTCTTGACTCATGCCAACTGTTAAGCATCCTGAAACCATTCATGTGTGGGGTTGCTTCTCAGCCAAGGGAATCGGCTCTCTCACAGTCTTGCCTAAAAACACAGCCATGAATAAAGAATGGTACCAGAATGTCCTCCAAGAGCAACTTCTCCCAACCCTCCAAGAGCAGTTTGGCGATCAACAATGCCTTTTCCAGCATGATGGAGCACCTTGCCATAAAGCAAAGGTGATAACTAAATGGCTCAGGGAACAAAACATAGAGATTTTGGGTCCATGGCCTGGAAACTCCCCAGATCTTAATCCCATTGAGAACTTGTGGTCAATCATCAAGAGACGGGTGGACAAACAAAAACCTAAAAATTCTGGTGCGTAATTGCTGAGGAACAAACAATTTGTTTTCGGGTTTGGACCTTGGAGCTAAAGATTGAGCCCCCACAATCTCTTGCTCCAATTCCGACGACACTTCAGCTATAACGACATTGGGTTGAAGAATGGGGGACGGCGGGTCAGGGGCGGAAAGCGGCTCAAAACTACGTGATAAAGCATCAGCTTTCACGTTTTTAGACCCTGGGCGAAAAGTTATAGAAAATTGAAATCTGGAAAAAAAAAGTGACCAACGGGCCTGCCTAGGAGTCAGTCTTTTAGCAGATTTGATATACTCTAGGTTTTTGTGGTCGATGATGACTGTGATGGGGTGAGCCGCCCCTCCAAAAAATGCCTCCATTCCTCGAACGCCAACTTGATTGCTAAGAGTTCTCTATTACCAACGTCATAATTTCTCTCAGCCTGAGAAAATTTTTTCGAGAAATAGGCACAAGGTTTGAGGTTAGTCAGAGAAGTAGGTCCCTGTGACAACACTGCCCCCACCCCAACCTCCGAAGCATCAACTTCAACCACAAACGGCTTGGATGAGTCGGGTTGAACCAGAACAGGAGCGGATATGAAACATTTTTTCAAAGTTAAAAAAGATTGTTTGGCCAGTGGGGACCAGTTCCTAACATCTGCCCCTTTACGTGTGAGATCCGTGAGGGGTTTCACAATCTGAGAAAAACCCTTGATAAACCTGCGATAGTAATTCGCGAATCCCAAGAAGCGCTGGAGTCCTCTAAGGTCCCGAGGCTGGACCCACTCCATAATGGCTTGCACCTTCTTGGGATCCATACGAAACCCTGTGGAGAGATTATGAGACCCAAAAATGATAGCTCCTGAACAAAGAAAGAACATTTCTCCAGCTTAACAAATAATTGATATTCCCTGAGTCTTTGAAACACAGTTTTAACATGTGATAAATGAGAATGTCTGTCAGAGGAATATATCAGTATATCATCCAAGTAGATCACAACAAAACGGCCAATGAGGTCCAAAAAACTACATTAATGAAATTTTGAAACACAGCTGGAGCATTGGTGAGACCGAAAGGCATGACGAGATTCTCAAATAACCCCTCAGTAGTAAGAAAAGCAGTTTTCCACTCATCCCCTTCCCGTACTCTTATCAAATTATAAGCCCCCCTGAGGTCCAATTTTGAAAACCACTTGGCCCAGAGAGCTGGTTACAGAGATCAGGAATCAGAGGCAGGGGGTATGTATTCCTGACTGTGATTTTATTAAGTTCTCGAAAGTCGAGGCAGGGACGTAGACCGCCATCCTTCTTTTTAACAAAGAAGAACCCCACAGCTACTGGGGACACTGAGGGCCTTATATGCCCTTTGCGAAGACTTTCAGCGATCTATTGCTTCATAGCCAGGCGCTCCGGGCCTGACAAATTAAACAGACGGGCCTTGGGCAATTTGGCTCCCGGGACAAGATCAATAGCACAGTCAAATGATCTATGCGGGGGCAGAGCCTCAGCCTCACTTTCAGAGAACACGTCCTTCAGGTACTCCGGAATACCTCCAGACCAACAGAAGACACTGAGACAGGTTTTGCAAGTTTCAGACAATAAACAGGTTTATGGCAACAGTCGACACATTGGGATCCCCATTTAATAATCTCCCCTGATTCCCAGTCAATCACCGGGTTGTGGCGTTGAAGCCATGGCATACCCAGCACTAGCCCTGTGGGCAATTTGTCCATGACAAAACATTCCATGTCTTCCTTGTGGGAAGAACCGACCTGCAAAGAAAACCTTTTGGAAGCATAAAGAATCTCTGTTCGGGTAAGAGGGGAAGAGTCGATAGCAACAATTTTAAGGGGTGTCTCCAGCCTGACTGTCCCTATCTTATGTTGGGAGACGACACAGGAACTGATCAGATTGAGAGATGAACCACTGTCCACCAATGCTGTCGAGAAAAAACGATAGTTGTCTACCAATAGTTCCACCTTTAACACTACTTTAGAACATGAGGAAAATAGTACCTGAAGGTCTGGGCAGCCTCCTCGACTGCTACCCAGACCTAGTAGTTTTCCGCCGTCTTAGATGACGGACAGGTGGGGCAATCTTTTCTCCAATGTCCGGACTCTCCACAATAGAAACAGAGTTGTTTCTCCCGGCGATGTCTTCTCTCCTTCTCTTTTAACGAGGTGGTGCCAATGTCCATGACCTCAGTAGTGGCTCCAGTCTCTTTGCTGCCAGCAAACAGTGAGGTTTCACACTGCATGATACCCTGGCGCGTAGCCTGCGGTCCATTCGTACGGCCTGGGTTATGGCGTCCTCCCAAGTATCAGGTGGAGGATGAAGGGCCAGGGCGTCCTGGAGACGTTCAGACAGGCCTCTGCGGAATAGCCCTCGAAGGGCAGCATCATTCCAGGAGACCTCCGCTGCCCAACGTCGGAACTCCGAACAGAACCACTCGGCTGAATGTTTACCCTGACGAACACTCATTACCATGTCCTCAGCCATACGGACCCTGTCAGGCTCATCATAGATGCGGCCCAGGGCATGAAAAAACATATGAACAGTCATCCTCTCAGGAGCAGAAGGAGAGAGAGAAAAAGCCCAGGCTTGTGGGGCCCCCCGAAGTAGGGACATAATGACCCCCACCCTCTGGAACTCATCCCCAGAAGAGCGAGGCCTCAGGGAGAAAAAAAGTTTACACCCCTCCCTGAAGGCTCTGAACTCATTTTTAGTAGAAGTAGTAGGGCAGTTTAACTGGAGATTCAGGAGATACCAATGACACATCCTTACCACCTGTACCCAGAGACCCCGCAGCGACAGCCCCCTGTACGGTATCTACCAGCTGCTGCTGGGTCTGAGCCATCATGCGCTGCTCAACATTCAACTCCTGGAACCTTTGCGTCAGATGTTTCACCTGACCTGCTAATACCTGCATGGGATCCATGGGGATAACACTCCTAAATCTCCCCTCAGAAAAAAAAATGTAACGGTCGTTTATAATGTCAGGCACACCGCACTGCACTTGCTCACTGAGCCAGTGCGTGTGTCCTGAGTGAACAAACTGTGCCCAAAGATACCTGTATAGCAGAGCCGCAGCAGGGAAGACGTGTGTTTCTGTGGAACAGGACCTTCCGCAGCATGTGACTGCCAAGGGGCGGAGCCGGCCACACATCTCTCAGAGGCAGCAGTAGCAGATAGAGAATGCTTCAGGCCGGAGGACCTGCAGGCACGTGACTGCATAGGGCCTGGCCTAAGCTCCAGAGATCTAGGAGGTAAAGGAAAACACCTAGAAGGGTAACTACAAAATAAAGTTACCAAGGGCATAGACAGAATGGATAGTCAGGATATCCAGGTCATACACAGAGGGAGCAACGCAGTACAAAAGGAGCAGGCAGAGAATAATCAGAACACAGCCAAGGGATCATACACAGAGGGAGCAACGCAGTACAAAAGGGACAGGCAAAACTCGTAACAGGGACACAGCCAAATCAGAACCAGACAGACAAAACGTAGCACAGGCACAATGCACTGGCACAAGCACAGGGTCAGACACACTCAGCCAAAGGTCAGAGTATAAACGACAAAGACTGGCCTCACAGTGAGGCTATAAAAAGCCTCCCAGGACCCAGAAAGAGGCCAACCAAGTTAACCCCGCGACTACCTGATCCAAGAACCCAGTAAACCATGACAGAACTGTGAGACCAGTGTGAAATGCGCAGAATGTGGTAGTGTGGAGCACAACACATCCTTACACCCTGGACCACCCTCAGGGGTATCGTCGAAAGTAGAAGAGTGTGGCGAAAGGCAGATGGACACCGACAGACACCACAGAAGTCACTTCTCAGTGTACAAAGATCTGTAAAGAACTTCTAGCAGGAAGATCCTGCTTGAAGATCTGCCTTGTCAGAGTCTACCCAGCGAGCAACCAGGATAAGGCAATCAAAGTATATGCAATCTTGAACGATCAGAGCAACAGGTCTCTAGCCAAGTCCTTTCACTTCAACACCTTCAACATTGCCGGCCTTGGTTTTCCTTACTACTTGAAGACATGTATCACTAAAATAACCCCTGGTAACTGAAAAAACGGGGGTCCAGAGTTTTAATACAAAAATTATTTTAATAAACACAACATGAGAACAATAATGATACAGAGTAACACAAACCAAGCAGGATAAGGGAAAAGGGAGGAAAAAAAATTCTCAACCACTATGTAAATTGATGATGCACATAAAAATAAAAATATGACACATAAATAGTGAAAAGCACAATTACACAATTGCCAAAATGAAATATGCAAAATCTCATATAAAGGGAATTAATTATAGCCCAAAAAAGAATAAAGTGCTTAGTGCACAAAGGCTTCCAAACCCAAAGACAAAAATCATATATTTGATCCTTGCTACAATGTGATCAATTGCACGTCCCATGAAAATATAAAGTGCATATGTGCAAACAGTATAATATAGACAATGGCATAACAGGTGCAAATAAATCATTAAAGTGCATCACAAATTATATAAAAGTAAGGTGCATGTGCTGTGAAAATAGCTTACATGTGAGAGGATCCGAACCTCAGCCTGCCGCCTCAACGCGCGTTTCGCCGTTCTTCGTCAGGAGAGTGGCTTATGGCAGGCTTGTATCAGAGTATATAGTAGAAAATAGCCAATGAAATACAACCACTAATCAATGACGTAAATATTTATGGGCGTATACATAGGCACTACCACATCAGGTGGAAGTGTCCCTCCTATGTCCATACAATACATGGAGAGGAGCTAACCAATAACAGAATCACTATTTGGTGACGTAGGCGATAATTTGACGCATGCGCGGGTGCCACCACACCACGTGGGGCACTTCCTCCTGCGCCCGTGGAACGCAAGCGATCCACAGCTGCTAAGCAGCAGTGATCACATGCGAGCTGTGTGAGCGCATAGGGAAGGCCCAGATGTAGCGGAGCCCGGGCATGCCCACCAGTAAGTAAGGACATAAATGGCAGAAGTATAGAAGAGAGTAGCAGCTAAAAAGCCCGATTATAACAGAGCCCGGGCATGCACACAAACCTCAAGTGGGAACATTAATTGCAGTATAAAGACTGCAGCTAAGAAGAGGATAAATAGGACGAAGAAAGAAGAAAAAGGGAGAAATAAAATGTGAATAGCTGTGTAAGACAGAAAATAAGAAAATTATTAATAAGTGACAATAATAATTAATGTGTAAGGGAGAACTAAGTACAAGGAAGTGCTTGAATTACTGATGCTGTGAAAAAATATCATAATAAAAGTGTATCAACCCATGTTAAGACATAGGAATATTGTAATATAGAAAAGGAATAGATATAAAAAAAATGAAAAAAAATAATAAAAAAATTGCATATACAATGAAATGTGAATATAAAAAATAACAAAAATTATACATATATATGTGATATACATAAAAAATAATTAAAGAATGCATATCAGCCCACCTATCAAAGTTATTAATACATCATAATAATAATGATAAAATGAATAGCATAATAGTTCGTCCAATATCTACATATTACTGGAATTATGTAGAAATAATAAATAAGTTCTTTCTTGATATAGATCCTCTTAATAAAAAGATGTGCAATGTCCCATGAAAAGGAGAAGGTCATCAGCCAAACATCATCATAGCCCAGGCGGAATCACAGCCATCAGGTGGAGGGAAGAACCACAAGGGTAAGTAAGAAAACTGTAAATATGAAACAAAAGGATTAAAATCCATGAAAATATGTATAAACATACACAAGATACAAGAACAAAAAAATTAACAAATAAATAAATAATTAAAAACCCAGAGTAACAATTATATACTTATTTATTATAAGAAAGACCCAAAGCCATGACTTTCGTTCAAACCATAAGGTACCAGGGTGTTGAGCCGATGGATCTAGCGGCTCTCCACCTGGATAAAACTCTAAATAAATTACCTCCCCTTATACCAAGAATTACCTGATCAATGGCCATGATTTGGAGACCTCGTGCATCAGTATTATGTGCTGCTTTAAAATGTCTTGGGAGGGTCTTAAGTTGTTCGCCCTCCTTAGCTTCTTTAGACTTCTCAATATCACGCACGTGTTCTCGTATTCTCATACGGAGTTCCCTAGTAGTCATCCCAATATAGATTAAATTACATGGGCAACGTGCAAGGTAAATCACTCCTAGAGACGAACTGGTAAGGTATTTCCTGATTGAAAATATTCTTGTCCATCAGAATTCGAGAATTCTTTACTTTTGATAGTATTTGTGCAGGATTTACATTTTTTGCTAGGAAAAAAGCCTTGAACTTCTCCATATATATTAGTTTGGATTTGTTTTCTGGGACAATAGTGGCTTCTAACAAGTAGGTCTGATAGATTTTTAGCTCTGTTGGCGGTAATAAGAGGTTTGGGAGTAAGTGTTTTTTTTTCAAAATAGGATCAGTCAACAATATATTCCACCGATTATGTATGATTTTTGTCAGTTCATTCCACTGACTATTAAACGGTGTGATGAATCTCACATTTGATGTCTCAGACATTTTCTTTTTTTCTTTATTGGAATATAGTAATTGATTCCTAGTCACTTTCTGGGCTCTATTGTAGGCATACCTAATTGATCTGTGTCCATATCCTCTTTCCCAAAATCTTGAGTACAAATCATTCGCTTGTTCCTGAAAGGCCTGTTCCATTGAGCAGATCCTTTTAGCCCTCAAGTATTGACTTACAGGGATAGATTTAATTGTAGATGGTAAATGGGAGGATTTGTCATGAAGAATTAGTTGCCGTAGGCTTTCTAAAGATAGTAGTAGAGATGGTTCCATCATCATTAACTGCAATATCAATATCCAAAAAGGTAACCTTGCGCCCAAAAGAATAAGTTAAATGGATACTCATGTCATTGTTATTTGTGACATCAAGCTGTTGAGTTCATCAACAGTGCCCTCCCAAACAAAGATAAAATCATCTATATATCTTAGCCAATTTTGTATTTTTTCAATGCCCAAAAGAGAAGAACACTGAAAGATGTCACGTTCCCATAGACCTAAAAATAAATTAGCATATGAGGGGGTGCAAGCCGCCCCCATAGCTGTGCCTTGTAATTGGAGAAAAACCTGGTCCTTAAAAGTAAAGCAATTGTGGGCTAAAACGAATTCCAAAAGGGATAAAATGAATGTTACCAAACTGCTCTCTAAATTACTATTGTTTAAAAACCAAGACACAGCAGCCAAACCTTGATTGTGTCATATAGACGTATAGAGCGTCTCAACGTCTGCTGTAACGATGATCATATTGTCCTCTAAATGAAGCTGATCTAACTGTTTCAATGTTGCAGTTGTGTCTAGTATATGAGAGGGTAATGTTATCACAATAGGTTTCAAGTAAAAATCGATAAATTTACAAATCAATTCATTAAGACCCTCATTTCCGGACACCCTGGTGGATCATTAAGATTTTTATGCAGTTTGGGAAGAAGATAAAAAGTAGGTAATTTAGGCTTCAGATTTTCAATGGTTTCAAGAAATTTCTTAGGGATTATTCCTATTGTATAGGCCTCTGTTAGGATGTCGATAAGTTCCTTCTGATATTCCTGTAAAGGAACATATGTTAATTTCCTGTAGCATTTATTATCCAGGAGCAATTTAACCGCCTGTTTTTCGTATAGTTCATTAGGCCAAATGACTAAATTTCCGCCTTTATCGGCCATTTTAAAGGTCACATCCTTCCATCCCTGTAATTCCTGAATCAGGGCCGGCTCCAGGTTTTATGGGCCCCGGGCGAAAGAGTCTCAGTGGGCCCCCTTAACACAGACCATGATTCATGATGCACAGATACTGCAGAGAAATATGGGTATAGCACAACGCCAAACACTTCTCTTCTTCCATTACATGACTGATACCTATTGTAAATTGTACAATAGCTCAAAAACCGCCAAATCCTCACAGCGCACAGTACAGACTGGACAGTACAGTCCTCCATACAATATTATGGGCACCACATAGCCTCCCCCTCATCACCCATATAATACCCCATGCAGGATGTCAACCCGCCATCCCCCATATAATGCTCCATACAGAGTACTGGACCCAATATAATGCTCCATACAGAATACTGGACCACATATAATGCTCCATACAAAATATGGAGCTCTCCTCTACACTGTGCTGCGTTCTGCACTGTTACGGCTCAGGAAAGGGAACTGTGGAAAGACTCCCCATTATCATCATCATTGCCTGCCCATTATCATCATCATTGCCTCCCCTCATCATCATTGCCTGCCCATTATCATCATCATTGCCTCCCCTCATCATCATTGCCTGCCCATCATCATCATCATTGCCTCCCTATCATCATCATTGCCTCCCCATTAATATCATCATCATCATTGCCTTCCCATTATCATTGCCTCCCTATCATCATCATTATCATTGCCTCCCCATTAATATCATCATCATCATTGCCTTCCCATTATCATTGCCTCCCCATTATCATCATCATTGCCTCCTCACCACCATCACTGCCTCCCCCCACCACCATCACACATACAGCACCGCAGGCAGCACTCTCTCACATACACACACACAGGCAGGCACACACACACACACGCCTACACCTGTCCGGCGTCCGCGCGCTCTCTGCCACAGCCGGACGCTGAATGATGACGTCATTCAGCGGCACTGCTGTGAGAGAGGAAGCGCCGGCACCCCCTGGAGCTCAGAGCTGCGGCAGCGGAGGCACGGGGAGAGGTGAGTATTGCGCCGGATGCTGCCGGGGCCCTGAGCAAGCGGGGGGGCCCAGTGGTGGCGCTGACACCGCTAACGGGTGCCGGGGTGCCCGACGGCGAGTGGGCCCCCCCGCCTGCTCAGGGCCTCGGCACTTGCCCGGGTGTGCCGGGTTCTGACGCCTGCCCTGTCCTGAATGATTGTTCTCTCTCTCAAATCAGAGGGTCCAATATAATATTTCCGACTGATGTCTTCAATGTCTTGGGTGACTAATTTAACAAAAATTTCAACCGCCAGGCATGCATTGATGTTTGGAAATTTTTTTGATTTATTAAAAAGAAAAGCTAGTACTATAAACTCTGATACAAGCCTGCCATAAGCCACGCCTCCTGACAAAGAACGGAGAAACGCGCGTTGAGGCGGCAGGCTGGGGTTCGGGTCCTCTCCCACATGTAAGCTATTTTCATAGCACATGCACCTTACTTTTATATAATTTGTGATGCACTTTAATGATTAATTTGTGCTGGTTATACCATTGCCTATATTATACTGTTTGCACATATGCACTTTATATTTTCATGGGACGTGCAATTGATCACATTGGGGCAAGGATCAAATATATGATTTTTGTCTTTGGGTTTGGAAGCCTTTGTGCACTAAGCACTTTATTCTTTTTGGGCTATAATTAATTCCCTTTATATTAGATTTTTTCATATTTCATTTTGGCAATGAATTATCTTAAATAGCAATTTGTGTAATTGTGCTTTTCACTATTTATGTGTCATATATTTATTTTTATTTTTATGTGCATCATCAATTTACATAGTGGTTGAGAATTTTTTCTACCTTTTCCCTTATCCTGCTTGGTTGTGTTACTATGTATCATTATTGTACTCATTATTATTATTATTATTATACATTTATATAGCGCCATTTATTCCATGGCGCTTTACATATGAAAAGGGGAAAAATATAGACAGGTACAATAAACATGTGCTGGACAAGGGACACACAAGTACAGAAGGAGAGAGGACCCTGCCCGCGAGGGCTCACAGACTGCAGGGATGGGTGAGAATACACTAGGAAAGGCTAGAGCTGGTCGTACGATGGTTCAGTACACTGAGGATCATTGCAGGTTGTAGCTTGTCGGAACAGGTGGGTCTTCAGGTTTTTCTTGAAGGTCTCCGTTGTTGGTGAAAGTCTGATGTTTTGCGGCAGGGAGTTCCAGAGTATGGGGGAAGCCCGGGAGAAGTCTTGTATGCGGTTGTGGGAAGAAGAGATGAGGGGGGAGTCGAGAAGGAGATCTTGAGAGGATCGAAGGTTGCGTGTAGGTAGGTAGCGGGAGACCATGTCACAGATGTATGGGGGAGAAAGGTTGTGGATGGCTTTGTATGTCATGGTTAAGGTTTTGAACTGAAGCCTCTGGGCAATAGGAGCCAGTGAAGGGCCTGGCATAGGGGGGAGGCTGGGGAATAGCGGGGAGACAGGTGGATTAGTCGTGCAGCAGAGTGTAGGATGGACTGGAGTTGTGTTGTGTTTATTAAAATAATTTTCGTATTAAAACTCTGGACCCCCATTTTTCAGTTTCCAGGGGTTATTTTAGTGATCTATAGTGATATACAGAGTTGTCTATTATTGTTGACTTCAGATTGGGATTTTTTGTATCTTCTACTTGAAGACATGTGCGGGTACTGTTGAGACGGCGGGGAGAAAAGCAATCGGAGTAAAAGGTAGAGTCTATAGATGGTCAAACCTGCTTAGCCTTGCCATCAATACTGGAGTGCAACCAGATTCCTGACAATAGGTCTGAGATACCTATGCCAGAGGTAGCAGCCCACCATTCCCATTTGAAGCATATAGCCCACCTGATACCAGAACTGGACCAAGAAGCTCCGATTGTCTTACTCCTCAGCAAAGACACACTAGGAGTCCATAAAGTTAGAGGACAGATTAACGGCCTACAGAACGCCCCATATGCAGATGAGACTTGACCTTCGATGGGTCATTGTAGGAGATGTCTGTTTACGTGGAGCACACAAGCCAACCTCAGTCAACAGTATGCTCACCAATACTCTTGAAAATGGACGTCTGTGTCTCTTTCAGCCATGTAAGAGTAGCTTCCTGATAAAAGAATTGCCACACAATGCTCCTCTACCTTGTCTGTTAGCTGATCCTTCCTGTGAAGACCACGCAGGTGACGGTGGCCAAGATCATATAGGGTACACAGTTTCCACAGGACAAGAGAAGACAACAAGGTAGCAATGTCCATAGAAGACAGACTGTTTTTGGACATCATGGATCTGGAGATGATAAGAGATGAGTCAAAGAGTTGGGTCACACTGCTACCATTTAAACCCCAGAAGCAACGCTTACCCAACAACAGAGAACTTGTCTATGGTCGATTTGTCTCCTTCAAACACAAACTGCAGAAGGCACCAGAAACAAGAGAACACTTCTTTGCCTTCATGGAGAGAATATTCCTGAATGGCCATGCAGAAATTGGACCCGTACTTCAAGATTCCGAGGAATGTTGGTACTTACCCATTTTCGGTGTGTATCATCCTAAAAATCCTGGTCACATAAGAGTAGTATTTAACTCAAGCGCCAGATACGAAGATGTCTCACTAAATGATGTATTTTTGTCATGCCCAATCCTCAATAACAGGCTTCTTGGAGTACTTCTTCACTTCCTCAGAGATGCAGTGGCATTTATGGCTGACTCACAACAGATGTTTCACTGCTTCCTTGTCAAAGAAGAACATAGAAATTACTTGAGTTTCTTCTGGTACCACGATAATGAGTCATGACCCATACAAAGACATCATGAGTATCGGATGAGAGTGTCCATCGCCTGCTGTCGCCATCTATGGCCTTAGACATTAAGTGAGAGAGGGCAAAGCAAAGTACAGGTCGGATGTTAGATCATTTGTGAAAAGGATTTGAGTCGCACATACCAGGGCTTTGGGGTACTCGGCACCGAGTCCGTTCACTTCACTGGGATGTCACGGGTAGCGCAGCTCGGTCCGTTGCCCTGGGCACTCACTAAAAAGGGGATATTTACAGGGGATGATAGAAATGTTCGTGACGCCACCTGTGGTTCCTGATCAGGGTGACCAGCGCTGCAGTGTAGATCCTCTGAGGGTATGGGGCAGCAAGGTGTTAAGTCTCCCACAGGTGAGACTGATGCCTCAGATATATATGGCGGGGTAGGGTGCAGGAGCAATAATGCAGACACACACAAGACAGTCTCTTTCTTGTACCTTTACTGATGGTGAAGTTGCAGGCACATCCCGGGGAGCCATCAGGGTGGAGGATGCACGTCCAGTAATCCACTGAGTAGGTGTAGGGCCTCCTTACTTCTTTATATGTGTGAGTTTCTGACTTGCATGAAACAAAGCCTAACTCCGTGTGAAACAGCTACGCCCGGCTGACATTGTGGTGGAGCCTTCTTTTGGAAAGAACTAAGTCTCTATCTGCAGCGTCCTGCTAGACTCCTGTTTCTTCCTGACCCCGGTTACATAACAGCACTGTTGGGCCCCTCTGAGACCTGTAGTCCAGCAGGGTCTCTGGTTTTTCCCACTAGCCGTGAAGGTACTAGCAAGCTCGGACCCTGTGTCCGGTAGTGCAGAGTGGAGGTAAGCTATCGTTGCTATTTCTCCTCAGTCACTCTCTTTCCCTTTTTCCACTTGCCTGTCGTCCTACTCACACCTTTAACATAAGCACAACAGCAGTAGATGTCAGCTTCCTTCCCTTCACCGCTCTCCAAGCGTCGGCACGCTTACTTTCTGAAACGCTCACTGTTGGACTCTCAGTGGACTCAACCTTGACCAGACCAAGTGGCAATCCTTCCCACTACACTGGACTCCACGATATAAGCTGAGTGTTTGCTGAAGTCCTCAGGCTTTCAGATAAGTCTTTCTTTCTGGCTAGAGTTCCCTCTCAGAATGTCTGAGGTAACTAGCTCGTCTGCTCTCCAACACGCTCTGACACAGACTAGTGTAATCTGAGCTCTGAGCTAGAATGTCTAGAATGTCTACTGCTCTATCTCTCCACACCCTTATATACCTGCGTAATCTAAAGGGCTCCCTCTGGTGGTACCAGAAAAATGTGGAGTGTGAATGAATATCGGGTGATTGTGAATTACCTTTCATGCATCCTCCTGGGTAACATGTGGCACCAAGCGCAGCTGGGCTACACAGATT
>JARQOD010000001.1:324468488-324487002 GCA_033576555.1 Oophaga sylvatica | reverse complement strand
ATATATTGTATGAAGCATGAATGAATGAATTAATTTTCTAGCTAGACAAACTTTAGATGCCAAAACATTCACTGCCCACTTTTTTGTATTTCTATTAAATAAATAATGTTGATTGATCAATATAGTGAATGCCTTTTTGTATAGAGTCATGCATATGTAAATAAAGCTCTGGCAAAAATTAATTTTTTCTCTTTATAGGTATGTTTTTGAGTAAAATTGTTCTTATATTCTATAAACTACTGACAACATGTCTCCAAATTTCCAAGCAATACATTTTGTATTTATTTTCAGAAAATGAGAAACGATCAAAATAACAAAAAAATGCAATGCTTGCAGACCTCAAATAATGCTAAGAAAACAAGTTCATAATCATTTAGAAACAGCAATACTAATGTATTAACTCAGGAAGAGTTCAGAAATCAATATTTTGTGGAATAACCATGATTTTTAATCACAGCTTTCATGTGTCTTGGCATGCTTTCCACCAGTCTTTCACACTGCTTTTGAGTGACCTTATGCCACTCCTGGTACAAAAATGTAAGCAGTTCTTCTTTGTTTGATGACTTGTGACGATCCATCTTCCTCTTGATTATGTTCCAGAGGTTTTCAATGGGGTTCAGGTCTGGAGATTGGGCTGGCCATGACAGGGATTTGATGTGGTGGTCCTTCATCCACACATTGATTGACCTAGCTGTGTGGCATGGTGCACTGTCCTGCTGGAAAAAACAGTCCTCAGAATTGGTGAACATTGCCTGAGCAGATGGACTCAACTGCTTTTCCAGGATAACCTTGTATGCAGCTTGATTCATATGTCCTTCGCGAAGATTAACCTGCCAATTTCAGCCTTGCTGAAGCATCCCCAGATCATCACCGATCCTCCACCAAATTTCACAGGTCTCCGTCTAACAATTAGACATCAAAGTGTTGGGCAAAGCTGAAAATTAGACTCATCAGAGAAGATTACCTTACTCCAGTCCTCTATGATCCAATCCTTATGGTCTTTGGCAAACTTCAGTTTGGCTCTCCTTTGCTTCTCATTGATGAAAGGCTTTTTTCTAGCTTTACATGACTTGAGCCCTGCCTCTAGGAGCCTGTTACGAACTGTTCTTGCCATGCACTTTACCACAGCTGCCATTTGCCATTCCTTTTGTAAGTCACTTGATGTCATCCTGCGGTTGCTGAGAGACATTTGAATAAGATGACGGTCATCCCAATCAGTGGAGAGTCGTTTTCGCCCTCTGCCGGTCTGTAGCTTTGTTGTCCCCAATGTCTGCTGCTTTACCTTGTTGTAATGGACTGTAAAGATGTTGTAAAGATGGAGGCAACATGACGCTCCCTGTATCCCTCTGCTAGTAAAGCCAGAATTGAGCCCTTCTTTTCCTCACTCAAGACTTTTCTTTTCAACTCCTTTGGCATGGTTGAAAGTTATTTTTTCATTCCTATTACTTTTGGGATATTACTAGCACTTGTTTTGCCATCCAGCTTGTCCTATTGCAAGAGGATTGTGAACACCACAGCAGTGTTTTTTATATTTTCCTTCTTTAAACAAGATTTGGTTCAGGTGATCACCTAATCAGAAGCACATTAAGTAGAATGAGGTGTATTCTGGTTGGAATTCAACTGACAATGGAATGGAATGGCTGTCAGACATGTAGAGAAGCTGATTTTTTATAAAACTGTGCAGTGGTCTCTTAATTTTTGCCAGAGCTGTATGTTCTACCTGAAGTACAAATGTTACTGCTTTGCTGTAATGTCATGGCAATGTTAATTTTCAAAATGTAAAACAAAAGCTAATTAAAAAATAGATAAAATCTACATTTAATAAATAATATTAATAATAGTGAAACAAAGCAAGCTATAAAACTGTGCACTATTATTTAGAAGTGGGTTCTATTATAACTTGTTATTGTTTTAACTTTTATAGCTTCTAAACTTATTTCTAGGTCTTTTTCTTCTTTTTTTTGGACTCCTGTGGCTTTTTCACATGTGCAGCAATTGTGCAATTGTATTGAGTCTATTTATAGTAGTTTAAAATAGGGAGTGAAGTGAATACATGACTAAGGGAAGGTGTGTTGAAAGTAATTGTTTGTTGTGTCAGGTATACCAGCTCTCAGGATGTGGTTTGTACATGTGATAGATTATGTTGGGCAGAACTTATGTACAGAGCATAAAGAAATGGGCAATATTTTCTTTGGTTTAATCCATTGATAAAAGTTTAGTTTGTGCCTATGAAAATTTACTGAAAAATACATTTTAATTGTCAACATATTTTCATTATTCTTTCATTACATTTCAAATAATAGATGCACTTTTTTATTCACATTGTTAATAGAATCAGTATCAATTGCATGCTAAAAGACTAATTCCCCCCAAAAACAAGATATTCTCTACCCATCAAATAATGCATAACTTGCTTATCACTGGCGGTAAAGCTCCTAGGACACCCAGCGATCCTGAGAATGGCGTTTCGGAATCCAAAAAACAGTATTCTTCAGTCCCATTCACATTGGAGGTGAGGTGTGCATGCTCAGCATCAGTTCTATTCACTCTCTATGGGACTAACTAAAAAATTAAGTTTATTTATTTATTTTTTTAAACTGTAATTTTTATTGACGTTTATAAAGTTTAACAATCAACATAAAGCATTGCAATCATATAGGGTTAGAAAAGGTACATGAATAATCAGTTATAACACATTTTGAACCCAAGAGGCCTCCTTGCAAAATAAAGTACAGTACAATGGAGTACAATGGAGGTATCTTTTGGAGGTCTCATCAACCCTCCCATACAGGAAGCCCAGACATCCATTACAATATTGTTCAAAGACATCCAACCCAATTGTAGTATGCATCATTTATATAAAACAAGAAAAAAAGAAAAATACAGGCTGATGACAAAGACATTTACACTAGAGAAGGTGGGGAAGGAAAGTGGGTGTGAGGGTCTTAACTATTATGTTGTGCCCAAAAGTAGTCCCAAGAGGCCCAAGTAGTCTCGAAAAGGTCTATCCAGCATTCAATATAGCAATCTTGTATTCCATTCACCAGATATCAGACATTCTACTCAGAAGGTCCTGGTAGGAAGGGGGATTACTCTGATTCCCGTGGAGTGCTATCAAACACCTGGCCGCCATTAGCATGTACAGTAGGAGTTTCGAAGAATTTTTGTCCATCCCCTTAGGGAAAATGTTTAGAAGGTAAATTAATGGGTTTAGTTTTTCAAATTCTGTCAGCCTAGACACACTCTAACACAAAGAGATAATGCAAAGTGTTTAATCTGCACAAATTGAAATAATTAACAGTTGGTTATTGAAAAGTTAAATTTGATATAGTCAAATGAGAAGATTTCTAAGGAGTCTCTTTATACTAAGACCGCATGTCTAAACTGACCGGCTGAAATCCATGAATGGTCTATTGCATAGACCAGACTATTGGGGATAAATGGTTGATAGCTGAAAGAGATCATTGGTGAGTAGTGTTGAGCGATACTGCTCGATATCTAAAAATATCGTATCGAAATGGTACCGCCGATATCACTAAATATCGTCGATATCTGATTCCGATACCGGAAGTCCAATGTAAGTCTATGGGAACAAAAAATCGCAACCAAAAAAAACCTTTCTTTCGTTGTAAACACAAAATATACACACATAGAATACATATATATATATATATATATATATATATATACATGTCATTGTGACATATATATATACATATATTTATAGTTTATACACTTCTACATAGTAAAATAGACTCTGATTCAGTTGCCGGGTAAAGCCGTGACATACCCCATAGAAGTCGACGGGCTCGGTGCCTAGTACCCCAAAACCTCTTGCTCTGTGCGACTCAACTTGGGCGTCACGAACAGGATTCTGTAGCTCGCTATAAGCGAGTCCTGTGTGCCTGAATTGAACTGGTTTTGTGCTTGAGAATTGCTAAAATCATCAGAGAATGTATTTGCCATTTTTCCGCCATATCTGCGTCACGACGAGGCACTGGTGAAGAAGAAGGGCGTGCTCTTCGTGGATGTACACTCACTCAGTGGCCAACCACTCTAAATGGTACTGCAATGTAAGATCGTGCCCCACAGCTCTTGAGTTCCGCCTCCTCATCCTCCTCAGTGTGCGGAAACTAACACGAAGGTCCCGCCTCACTACAAAAGAGGGGCCCTCTCCAGATGCTAATGACACATGTGACTTGGCAGAGATGGCTAATGGACACGAGCAGAAGTGTGAAGGGATGGAGCAGTCAGAGCTCTCCCCCCACGGAAGCGACCCGATCGCCACGGAACCACCGTTTGGCACCCGGCCTGGAAACCCTCCTACGCTGGAAGAAGCGGAGGATACCCTAAGAGGCCTGGCCCGGCACCGGGAGGAGGTCGCCAGGATGGAAGCCAGCTGGCGTGCCCTAAAACTAAACTTGGAGCGGCGCCAATCCCTCTTACCTGAAGTGTCTGTACCGGAAGGTGAGGCACCCGTTCTAGTAGAGGAGTCCGTGCGGGCATCCCAGCCCTTGCAATGTGATCCGGTTGACGTTGTCGCAGTGGAGGCACCCGTTCCTGCAAAAACCTCTGCACCGGCAGCACCCCAGATCCCGCTGTCTGCCCCCGTCGCTGAGACAGAAGAGGCGACACCCGTCCTCATGGAGGAGGCCGCGCAGGCACCAGAGGTCTACCAGTCTGTACCGGAGCCCCGACTGTCATCTGTTCCAGAGCCGGCTGCTTCCTCCGCAGGTGAGCGCTGCCAGGACTGGGGGGCGCCAGTAGAGCTGCCGCAAACCGGACACTGTAAGCTGCAGTTTGATGGTGGAGACATGGAGCTGCTGGTGGAGGAGAATTTCAACCGGCGTCAGGAGGAAGAGTGGAGACGTTGGGAGCGGAAAGCAGAGCGACAAAGGGAGCAGCGAGAAACCCAAAAGCTTCGCCAACGTCAGCTGGAGAAGGACCGGGCAGATAAGGACCGGATGAGAAAAGATAAAGGAACCCTGTGGGAGCCGCGGCGTAAGGGTGCAGTACGGAGCTTTAAATTGAAAGGTGGTTGGGGCTTCATCCAGGAGCCTGGACTTTATTTAGAAGTTTTTGTGAACCGGCGGGACGTGGAGGCTCACCTCCCAGAAGGACACCCGGGGAGGGACCTGTTGCCAGGAGACTTGGTGACTTACACCCGACACTGGGGTTACAATGGATGGTACGCCCTAAATGTTACCAGGTGCGACCCCTACTCCCCAGAGTGTCAGGAACCTGTGAGACCCTCGGAGCCTTCAGCCTCCCACATCCAGGCCTCTGCAAAAGTGCCCACCCCACGCCGTAAATCTCCCCAGCCTCCCTCAGTGGTCTCCTCAGCAGCCCCAGCTATGGACATGATAAGTATAGCTGGCCCGTACCCGGCGCCTGTTAGGCCCCCTGGGGTTCGTTCAGTCCGGGACATAGGGGTCCAGACCCGGAGGGAGATGAAAGAGGTGGCCACACAGACCCAGATAGCGGGTCACGACTTGACTGTACGGGCCACACGACGTCATTAGGTCCTGGTGGTCCTTGGTGTCTCGGATGTTTGGCAAGCATCAGAAGAGTACCAGGTGGTACCTGGAACACCCCTGCCAAAGAATTATAAATAACCCGGACAGGGTCCCTGTATGTAAATAGTTAAATATGTAAATAGTTAAATTGTTGATGTACCCGGACGGGTGAATGTTCATAAAAAATTTTTTAAATTTAATAAAAAACACAACACAGTTTTCATTACTTTTATTACAGTCTCATCTTGCGACGCCATCGATCTCCTGTAAAAAAATGAAAAAAAAAACCAGCAGTATACCACCTGTCCGACGCAGTCCATAGTAACGAGTGTCCCACGACGATCCAGCTCTGCTACATCAGAATGACAGGCAGAGCCTGTCATCCCGGCGCAGCACAGCTGATCACCTGCTTCCCCGGCGGTGACGTCATCGGACTGACTGCTTTACGGCCGGGATTACCCAGCAGTCACTGCAGTTATCGCGAGAAACTGCATGTGACCGCCGGGGAGAAGAGGATGGCGGCCATGAAGCAGTCCAGGCCGTGACCGCCGGAGATCTTCTGCCAGGTAAGTGCCGCTGACTCCTGACAGACCCGACCGACGGACACTGACAGTGACAGACCCGACCGACGGACACTGACAATGACAGTGACAATCCCGATTCCGGTATTCGATACGACGAAAATATCGGTATTCGGAATCGAAAGGCCGATACAGCTAATATCGGCCGATATCCGATATTTGCAGTATCGTATCGCTCAACACTATTGGTGAGTTTGGAGAAGCTAAACAAAACTGTTTCATGCAGGAAAGCCAAATTTCTCTAGTGAACTGGATGGGCCCAATGAGGGGAGTTACTATCTTGATCATGTGAGTCGTCCATAGGAGGGGAGTTCTGGTGAATAGGAGCATGCCACAACTTCTCTATCTTTGTCCATTTATTATAGGCCATTAGCATAGCCCAAGATGGGGTCCTTATTAGATGAGCAGCCCAATAGCATTTAATGATGTCTGGGACTCACATGCCACCCTGTTGTCTATGTGTAGTAAGGATTTGTTTAGAGATTCTATGGTGTTTATCATTCCAAATGAATCTCATTATACTTGCTTGATGGGATTTAAGTTCCAATAAAGTACTGTAACTGCTACAGGGTGAGTATCAAAGTAGTACATTAGTTTGGGGAGAAAAGACATTTTTATTGCAGCTATTCGACCAATTAGTGAGATTTCTAATGATTTCCATTTAGTCAATAGACTTTTCAGTTCTCTAAATAGAAGGGGGAAATTGCTAGCAACGGTATTGTAAGAAGAGGATATATATACCCCCAGATATTTGATTGCCCCATTTCCACCGGAATTTGTAGTTTAATTTGAAGTGGTCCAATATATTCAGAGGGTTATTTAATGGCATTACTTTGATGTTGGAGGCATTGATATTGACCGTACTCAAACAATGTTGCCATAAGATTGGGTAGCAAAGTGTGGGGTTTAGAGATGATTAATAAAACAACGTCTGCGAATAATGAGATTTTAAAAATCTTGTCTTTAACCCCTTAATCCCCAAGGGTGGTTTGCACGTTAATGACAGGGCCAATTTTTAAAAATTCTGACCACTGTCCCTTTATGAGGTTATAACTCTGGAATGCTTCAACGGATCTTGGCGATTCTGAGAATGTTTTCTCATGATATATTGTACTTCATGTTGGTGGTAAAAATTCTTTGATATAACTTGCATGTATTTATGAAAAAAATGGAAATATGGCGAAAATTTTGAAAATTTTGCAATTTTCAAACTTTGAATTTTTATGCCCTTAAAACAGAGAAATATGTCACATAAAATAGTTACTAAATAACATTTCCCACATGTCTACTTTACAGCAGCACAATTTTAGAAACAAAAATTTTTTTTGTTAGGCAGTTATAAGGGTTAAAAGTTGACCAGCGATCTCTCCATTTTTACAACAAAATTTACAAAACCATTTTTTTAGGGACCACCTCACATTTGAAGTAACTTTGAGGGGTCTACATGGCAGAAAATACCCAAAACTGACACCATTCTAAAAACTGCACCCCTCAAGGCACATTCAAGAAGTTTATTAACCCTTCAGGTGCTTCACAGGAATTTTTGGAATGTGGAAGAAAAAAATGAACATTTAACTTTTTAGTCACAAAAATGATCTTTTACAAACAATTTCTTTATTTTCACAAGGGTAAAAGGAGAAAATTGACAGACAAAGTTGTTGTGCAATTTCTCCTGAATACGCCGATACCCCATATGTACGGGAAAACCACAGTTTGGGCACACGACAGGGCTCGGAAGGGAAGTAGCGCCGTTTGACTTTTTCAAACCAAAATTGGCTGGAATTGAGATCGGATGCCATGTCGCATTTGGAGAGCCCCTGATGTGCCTAAACAGTTGAAAACCTCCACAAGTGACACCATTTTGGAAACTAGACCCTCTAAGGAACTTATCTAGATGTGTGATGAGCACTTTGAAACTTTGAAACCCCAAGTGCTTCACACAAGTTTATACTGTAGAGCCGTGAAAAAAAATCATATTTTTCCACAAACATGATTTTAGTCCCCAATTTTTTATTCTCCCAAGGGTAAGAGGAGAAATTGGACCTAAAAAGTTGTTGCCCAATTTGTCCTGAGTATGTTGATACCCCATATGTGGGGGGGAACCACTGTTTGGGCACACAGCAGAGCTCGGAAGGGAAGGAGCTCCATTTGACATTTTCAAACCAAAATTGGCTGTAATTGAGATCGGACACCATGTCGCGTTTGGAGAGCCCCTGATGTGACTAAACAGTGGAAATCCCCCAATTCTAACTCCAACCCTAACCCCAACACACCCTAACCCTAATCCCAACCTAACCATAACCCTAACACACCCCTAACCCTAATCCCAACCCTAACCATAACCCTAACTACAAACTTAACCCTAACACACCCCTAACCCTAATCCCAACTCTAACCCTAATCCCAACCCTAATCGTAATCTAAACCCTAACTCCAACTCTAGCCCTAAACCCTAATGGGCAGCTGTCACACACTAAAAGACGCTTTTTATTGCAAAAAAATAGTTTTTGCTTCACCATATTTTGAGAGCTATAATTTTTCCTTATTTTGGCCCACAGAGTCATTTGAGGTCTTGTTTTTTGCAGGATGAGTTGACATTTTTATTGGTACCATTTTTCGGGCATATGACATTTTTTGATCGCTTTTTATTCCGATTTTTGGGAGGCAGAATGAACAAAAACCAGCAGTTGATGAATTTCTTTTGGGGGGGCGTTTACACCGTTCCACGTGTGGCAAAATTGATAAGGCAGTTTTATTATTCGGGTCAGTACGATTAAAGCAATACCTCATTTATATCTTTTCTTAAGTTTTGGCGCTTTTATACAATAAAAACGATTTTGTATAAAAAATAATTATTTTTGCATCGCTTCATTCTGACAGCTATAACTTTTTTATTTTTTCGCTGTATAGCAGCTCACTTTTTGCGGGACAAGATGACATTTTCAGCGGTACCATGTTTATTTATATTCGTTTTTGATCACGTTATTCCACTTATTTGCTCAGCGGTATGATGATAAAGCATTGTTTTTTGCCTTTTTTTAATGGTGTTCATTAAAGGGGTTAACTAATGGACCAAATATGTGTACTTTTATTGTTTAGATTTTTTTTATTAAAATATTTATTTATTGATAGAATAAATATTGATTTTTTATTATTATTTTTTAAAATATTTTTACAATTATTTAAAAACATTTTTTAATTTAATTCTTAGTTTTACACTTTGTCCCACAATGGGACACTCATTTTGTGCAGGCTGATCGCTTCTATAGCATGCAGATCAAGGCCACAGAGCAGTCCTTCGGCTGGCATGCTAAGAGCGTATGGGTTCTACTGCCTTTTCATAGTATTTTTGCTTAGAGTAGAGCAGCAACTTCTCAACCTTTCGTATAGATAAATTAACTTCCTCATTGTTCTCAATTTGTTTTCCAAGCAAGTTGAGAAAACAGTTTAGAATGTAAATAGCTAGCATTTTTTTAAAATCCTAGTCCCTTCCATAATACAGTGACCCCACATCACCGTCTTGTGAGCTTCCCAAGAACAGTGAGGGAAGACACTGACCCCGTGCTGAGTAGGAAACATTCATTAAGATTGTTATTAAGGTATTCCTTACATGGTTAATATGCGTTGTGCTGACATGGTGGATGTCACGCTCACGCCCCACTGTGCCACAAACCAGACTACCCTGGAAGGGGTGTGACTAGGACAGCTGCCTCGGTCTTCACTAGAGCCTCTGATGGTGAAGTCAGGCTTTTGCGGCAGGCAGCTGCCACTCCAGGTGTGTGTCTGGCTGTGGCTGCTGATCCCACTTGGAGAGACAGTGGCATGGCTGAGACACTGGCAGACAGGCACGGATGAGACACAGGGCAGACAGGCACGGATGAGACACAGGGAAGGCAGGCACGGATGAGACACAGAGCAGGCAGGCACGGATGAGACACAGGGCGGGCAGGCACGGATGAGAAACAGGGCTGGCAGGCACAGATGAGACACATGGCTGGCAGGCACAGATGAGACACAGGGCTGGCAGGCACGGATGAGACACAGGGCTGGCAGGCACGGAGGTGTAAGGTTCTATGTATATATTCCTGAAACTCAGTTTGTTCGTCAGCCATTTTACTTTCTGTCTTGCTGCAGCTATCTTGCCCTCAGTCAAAATGGAGTTTCCAGCTTGCATGTTCCCGCCCTGATTCTCCCTTTGCTTCTTAAGCAGCCACAGCTGAGCAATCAGTGCTTCAGAATCTAGCCTGCAGTGAACCTGTGACTTGACTCCTGTAAGCCTTGGACCTTGTACTCCAGCTATTCCTACTGAGGAACTCTGAAGCACTTGTGGACTCTGAACCCTGCTCTTTGAAAGACCCACGTTTGCATGGACTTACGGTAACAGAGAAGAAGATCCTGAATCTGTATTGGAGAGTGATTGCTGAGCTTGGATTACTCTGGCCTGCTGTGTCTCCTGTTTCTGTGTCTGCAAACTGTGTGACTATTTCTGCCAACTTGTATGAAGTAATACAGGACTTTTCTATATCAAACCTGTGTCTCATGTATGTTCATCGCAACCAAGCACAAGACGCTATATGAACTGTACTACATACATTACAAGATTCTGAAGCCAAAACGTTAGTGTCTGCTGGGTCTGGAAGGCTGTGTCTGCTGTACTGTGGATATCAGACGTCCGGTTGTACTTTCTGTGATGACAGTGGTTGTGACTTCTCACAACCATTCCAGGTGAGCAATTCCCTTAAGTTTTTTCTTTTTGCAGTGTTACCACAGGTAAACACTATTGTTTTTTTTTTTCCTTTCTTTTCTCTTTTTTGTCTGCTGTAACTCTGGATATCAGATGTCTGGTTGAAACTTTCTGTGATGATAGTGGTTGTGACTTCTCACAACCATTCCAGGTGAGCAGTTCCCTTAATTTTTTTTTCTCTCTGCAGTGTTGACCACAGGTGAACACTATTGTTTTTTTTCTCTCCTCTTCTTCCAGTAATCCTGTCTTAAAAGATCTGGAAAATGGAGGCCCGCATAAAGGAACTTTGCGGAGTGACTGATAATATCCTTGCAGATTTGCAGAATATAAAGACCCGTTTTACAAATCTACAGGACCTCAATAATCACAATTTGCAAGTGGTTGGACAGACTACCCAGGATTTGCGAGCCAGGATTGAGGTTCTAGAGGGGCGAGTCCAGGCTCCTGCCGTAGCCCCGAGTGCTGGGATTCCCAAGTTGCCCCCTTTTCGTTTTGGCGGTGAACGTGAGAAATTCAGGGGATTTATTAATCAATGCAATCTTTTTTTTTCTGCACATGCTTCACAATTTCCCACTGAACGATCTAAGGTGCTTACTATAATTATGTTGCTTACCAACAAGGCTTTAATGTGGGCAAACCCTCTGATTGAGACTGAGGATGATTGTTTGAATCACTTGATGATTTTATTTCAGCCATGGGGCAGGTGTTTGATGACCCCAATCGAGGTGCAACAGCTGAAGCAGCCATGTTAGCTTTGCGCCAAGGTAAGCACTCGGTAGCTGAATATGCCTTGGATTTCAGGAGATGGGCCCTTGATACCACCTGGGACAGTTCCGCCAAAAAATCTATTTTTCGAAAGGGGTTATCTCCACTGATTAAGGATGAACTTGCTCGTGCCGACCCTCCCAGTGCGTTAGGTGACTTTATTAACTACTGCATCCGTATTGATACTCGTCTGACTGAACGCAGGCAAGAGAGATGGTTCGAAAGCAATCGTACTAACCTTTTCATACCTTCCTCTCCAGCTAAGGAACCTTTGAGTAGGATTACACGGGAACCTGAACCTGAACCCATGCAGGTAGACTCTTTACAACGACGGGTTAGTGATGCACGCAAGGAACATCGTTTTAAGGAGAATCTATGTTTCTATTGTGGTAAGTCAGGGCACTTCATTATAAACTGCCCCAGCCGTTCTCGTAAGACTACTGCAGCACTCATTCATTGTGAGTGTTGCGAGAGGGGATCTGTCAGGTCCGAGCCTCAGGCTCCAGAGAGATCTGCAGCAACAGATCTTGATTTCTCGGACTTAAACTCCGTTACCTCTGAGGACGTTGACTGTGTAAACGCTGCCATTTTTCAAGTTTCCTCAGCGGTGTCCCAGCTGAGTTGTAAGAAAAACAATTCTCATTGCTTTCTTTCCATCAAACTCTGGGTTGACTCAGCTTGGGTGTCTAGCTCTGCTATGATCGACTCAGGGGCAAGTGGAAATTTTATGGATGTCTCCTTTGCTCTGAAACAGGGAATACGTTCAGTGAAGAAGGCTACTCCAGTACAGATGGAAACTGTGGATGGCTCCCTGCTGACCTCTGGACCAGTGGATCAGGAAACAGAGCCTTTGAGGGTTCTTATGGGTAAAGATCATCAAGAGAAACTGTCCTTTATGCTTATCTCTTCTCCCCACTTTCCCATTATTCTAGGGCTACCATGGCTGCAGGCTCAGAATCCTACCATTAACTGGGAGACCAAGGAATTACACTTTCCAGAGAGACAGATGAGTCCAAAAGTTTCAGCTTGCTCTGTTCCTAAAGGAATCATGTCAGTCCCTGAACTACCAGCTGTATACCAGGACTATGTGGATTTATGTGACAAGAAGAACGCTGACCAGCTTCCTCCTCACCGTCCATATGATTGTCCAATTGAATTATTGCCTGGAGCAGAGATACCTTTTGGTAAGATCTACCCCCTGGTGGGGCCCGAGCTAAAGGCTTTAAAGGATTACATAGATGAAAATCTAGCCAAGGGCTTCATACGCCCCTCTTCATCTCCTGCAGGTGCACCCATCTTCTTTGTAAAGAAGAAAGATGGATCTCTGAGACCATGCGTAGACTATAGGGAACTCAATAAGGTTACTATTAGAAACCGTTATCCATTGCCTTTAATCCCTGAGTTATTGGAGAGAGTGCGACATGCCAAAATTTTTTCTAAACTAGATCTTCGTGGGGCCTATAACTTAGTCCGTATTAGACCTGGGATGAATGGAAGACTGCATTCAGGTCACGCTATGGACACTTTGAATATCTAGTTATGCCTTTTGGTCTGAGTACCGCCCCAGCCACTTTCCAACACTTGGTTGAATGACATCTTCAGGGATCTCCTAGATACATTCGTGGTAATTTATTTGGATGATATTCTAATTTTTTCTAACTCCACAGAGGAACATCATGGACATGTGAGAATGGTCTTGGAACGTCTAAGACAAAATCATCTTTACATCAAACTTGAAAAGTGTGAATTCCATAGGACCGAAATTCAATTTCTGGGGTATGTACTGTCTACACAAGGAATTAGTATGGATGGAAGCAAAACCCAAGCCATCAAGGATTGGCCAAGTCCTAGAAATGTGAAGGAGGTACAGCGCTTCATCGGGTTTGCCAACTTCTATAGACGTTTCATTAGAAATTTCTCTGAGGTAGTGTCACCTATCATTCAACTTACCCGGAAAGAGTCTAGGTTTTCCTGGACTCCCCAAGCCCAGGAAGCATTTTCCCGTCTAAAAGATAAATTTACCACTGCACCTATCCTAGTACATCCCAACCCCGAGCTTGCCTTCATAATAGAGGTGGATGCTTCAGACTGTGCCGTTGGAGCTATACTCTCTCAGAGAACAGGTGAGAAGAATGTCTTGCATCCCTGTGCCTTCTTTTCCCAGCAGTTGTCTTCGGCTGAGAGGAACTACGATGTGGGCAATAGAGAGTTGTTGGCCATTATTGCCGCCTTCAAAGAATGGAGACACCTTCTTCAGGGAGCTGCACAGCAAATAGTCGTCCTGACAGACCATCGTAACCTTGAGTTTATCAGGTCGGCTAAGTGCCTGACTCCTCGCCAGGCTCGCTGGAATCTTTTCTTAATCCAATTTAATTTTATCATCTCTTATAGACCAGGATCGCGCAATGAAAAGGCTGATGCACTCTCTAGGATTTACTCAGCAGAGACACGTCCAATTACTACTCCTAAGACTATTCTTCCTGACTCTAGATTCCTAGGAGTAATTCATAATCAAGACCTACTTAAGGACATCAAGGAAGCATACCATGCGGATTCCTTTTTGGCACAACCCCCAAGGGACGTAAGTCTTGTCTTTAAGAATGGTGTGTGGATTCAGGGACAACGCCTGTATATTCCTGAAACAGTCAGATTGAGAGTATTGCAACTCATTCACGATTCCAAGATAGCTGGGCATAGAGGAATTCTAAAGACACAGGAATTTCTTTCTCGTTTCTTTTGGTGGCCCACTTGCAGGAAGGATGTTTTGAATTATGTCACTTCATGTGAGGTCTGTGCAAGATGCAAAACACCTCGCTCCTCACCAACTGGTCTGTTACAGCCTCTTCACACCCCGTCCCGCCCGTGGGGATCCATTTCTATGGACTTCATTGTGGAGTTACCAACTTCTCAGGGAAGAACACCATTCTAGTGGTGGTTGACCGTCTAACAAAGGCAGCTCATTTTATCCCTTGTGTCGGCTTACCCACTGCAAAACAGACATCAGATTTGATGATTAAAGATGTGTTTCGCTTACATGGAGTACCGGATGAGGTTATTTCGGATCGAGGGGTGCAATTCACTTCTAGGTTTTGGCAAAATTTCTGTGCAGCATTGGACATTAAAGTAAACCTTTCTTCTGCTTTTCATCCCCAGACTAATGGACAGACCGAACGAACCAATCAAACCCTGGAGCAGTATCTCCGCTGCTTTATCTGCCACCTACAGGATGATTGGGTGGATCTACTTCCATTAGCTGAGTTCTCGTATAACAACTCTCAGAGTGCCTCCACTAAGCAGTCTCCTTTTTACTCTAATCTAGGTTATCATCCTAACATTCTACCACGATTTCCCATAGAAACGCCTTTACCAGCAGTGGCTGAAAGAATCACGTCTTTACAGAAGAATATGGATCTTCTAAAGGAGAATCTGGAATCGGCTCAGGAAAGGTACAAGAAAGCAGCAGATAAATTTTGTAAACCTGCACCAGCTTTCAAGGTAGGAGACTTGGTCTGGCTGTCAACCAGAAATCTTAAGTTAAGGATTCCATCGTCTAAGTTGGGACATAAGTACATTGGACCCTATAAAATCAGTAAAATTATAAGTGCCGTTGCTTGTCGTCTTCAACTGCCCAGAACTATGAGAATCCACCCTGTCTTTCATGTATCCCTACTAAAGGCTGCGACACCCAATACGTTTCCTGGACGTTCCTCTCCTTGCCCTGACCCAGTGCTAGTTGATGGTCAGGAAGAATTTGTGGTGGAAAGGAGTTTAGATTCCAGGTTGTATAGAAATCAGTTACAATATCTGATTAAATGGCAGGGCTACCCAGTGGAGGACAACTCATGGGAACCGGTCAATAACGTTAATGCTCCTCGCTTGCTCCGTCAGTTTCATCAGAGGTACCCACACAAGCCTGGTCTGAGGTCATCCGGAGGTTGTCCTTAAGGGGGGAGTAATGTAAGGTTCTATGTATATATTCCTGAAACTCAGTTTGTTCGTCAGCCATTTTACTTTCTGTCTTGCTGCAGCTATCTTGCCCTCAGTCAAAATGGAGTTTCCAGCTTGCATGTTCCCGCCCTGATTCTCTCCTTTGCTTCTTAAGCAGCCACAGCTGAGCAATCAGTGCTTCAGAATCTAGCCTGCAGTGAACCTGTGACTTGACTCCTGTAAGCCTTGGACTTGTACTCCAGCTATTCCTACTGAGGAACTCTGAAGCACTTGTGGACTCTGAACCCTGCTCTTTGAAAGACCCACGTTTGCATGGACTTACGGTAACAGAGAGAAGATCCTGAATCTGTATTGGAGAGTGATTGCTGAGCTTGGATTACTCTGGCCTGCTGTGTCTCCTGTTTCTGTGTCTGCAAACTGTGTGACTATTTTCTGCCAACTTGTATGAAGTAATACAGGACTTTTCTATATCAAACCTGTGTCTCATGTATGTTCATCGCAACCAAGCACAAGACGCTATATGAACTGTACTACATACATTACAGGAGGAGACACAGGGCTGGCAGGCACGGATGAGACACAGCAAATGCAGATACCGGAACTGACTGGAAGGAATGGTGTATGGAGGAACAGGTAGAGACCTGTTCACAGAGCAAATGTAGATACTGGAACTGACTGGAAGGAATGGTGTATGGAGAAACAGGTAGAGACCTGTTCACACAGCAAATGTAGATACCGGAACTGACTGGAAGGAATGGGGTTTGGAGAAACAGGTAGAGACCTGTTCACACAGCAAATGCAGGTACTGGAACTGACTGAAAGGAATGGTGTATGGAGAAACAGGTAGAGACCTGTTCACACAGCAAATGCAGGTACTGGAACTGACTGGAAGGAATGGTGTATGGAGAAACAGGTAGAGACCTGTTCACACAGCAAATGTAGATACTGGAACTGACTGGAAGGAATGGGGTTTGGAGAAACAGGTAGAGTGTTTCACACAGGAGAACCGCAAGGATGTGTAGAAGGGCTGTAGAGCAGCAAGAGATACTGCAGAGGCAGGAGCAAAGCAGAGCGAAACTGCAATACATGCGGAGAGGAGCTGCAGCAAGAGATCATTGCAACAGCAGGAGTGAAGCAGAGCGAAACCGCAAGATATGAGAGGAGCTGCAGCAAGAGATCACTGCAGTAGCAAAAGTGTAGCAGAGCGAAACCGCAAGATATGCAGAGAGGAGCTGCAGCAAGAGATCACTACAGCAGCAGGAGTGAGGCAGAGCGAAATCGCAAGATATGCGGAGAGGAGCTGCAGCAAGAGATCACTGCAGCAGCAGGAGCAAAGCAGAGCAGAACCGCAGGAGTGCAGACAAGAGGCCGAGAGAGACACAGAGAGACCACAAGGCAAGACACAGCAGGGAAGAAACCACAGACAACGAGACTAAGAGACAGAGGTAGGACAGAGTTCAGGCAAGGTAATGACACGAGACAAGAAACAGGGGCAAAGACACAGTGACCAGGATATTCTGCCTCCTGGAGGGCGGACAAACAGTACAAGACAAGGTCAGGAAATAGGACAGAGACCAGGATATACTGCCTCCTGGAGGCTGACAAACAGGTACAAGGCAAAGCTAGGAGTGAAGCCTCCAAGATGGAGGAACACAAAGCAAGACCTGGCAGCTCAGCAGCAAGACACTAACTGAGTTAACACATTGCACAGGCCAGATCCACAGGGTGAAGCTGTCCTAAATACTAGAGGGCTAATTGTAATTGGTCAGTCAGGTGCACCCTGACTCCATAAGAACCAGAGAGTTCTGGCGCCGCCCCCTAATGTACACAGCCAGGAGACATGCAGAGAGCAGTTAGAAAGCAAGAGGTACAGAGCCCGGAGCTGGCAGCAGACAGAAATCACAGCATGACCTGGAGCAGTGAGCAAGTAGGTGTGTGAGGGATGGGAGGCCATGCAGTGATGCCAGCAGGGTTGTTACAGTGGAATTCCACTCTGCACATGTTGCAGCCACTGTAGCAGCAGCAACGAGCCACAATGCAATATGTCATGTCGTATAGCTTGGGCCAATGCAGTATGGATGTGGTGCATATCACATTTACGGAATGGTCACAGGTTAAGGACCTCTGCACCCCTTTGCACAGTTTTGAAATGGCTACTAAGATGGTTAGCGCTGACTATGCCGTAATCAGCATCACTATTCTGGTCATCTATATGCTGGAACAGACTTTGAATACCATGCAGGAGGAGGTGGTGGTCCCAGACAAAGAGGAGGACGCAGAGAAAGATGCGGAAGGAAAACATTACTCAAAGTTTCAGACTCCTCACACAGGCAGATGCCAAGGGATGGGGGATTTCTGGCGAGGAGGGTGGTGAACCCGGCAAACTATAGGAAGGGCAAAGCTAAAAAACAAAAAGGGGGAGGAAACTGTGATAGCGACAGTACCATTTTTCCGGGGGTCTTTTTAACTTTTTTTGGAACAGTGATCGCACAACCGGTGTGTGGGGACCCGGGGTAGGGTACCGGGACCGAGCCCCTGGAAGTCTAAGGGAAAGTCCTGGCGCAGACTCGGGCCCCCGGGGCCCTGGGCGCTCAACAAGGGGAATATTTACAGGGGGAAATTTTTGTAATATTCGTGACGCCCCTTGGTTTTTTGATCATTGACCACGCTGCGGAAATCTCTGAGGGGAGTTAGGCAGCTAGTGTTTAAATCCCCACAGGGGGACGGGGCCCTCAAAGTCTATGGGGGCAGGGGCAGAAAAGCAGTCACACACAATGCAGCTCTTTCCTACCTTTACTGTAATGTTTCAGTAGTCCCGGGGAACTGGGCATTGGAGAATGCAAATTCAGGGGAATTTTTGAGCAGGGTTTTGGGCCCCCTTTTTCCTTGAAACGTGGTGAAACTTAACCTCGTGAATCGGTTTAAACTCGAAAGACAGCTTCGCCCCCAACATTGTGGTG
>JARQOD010000001.1:324391116-324468388 GCA_033576555.1 Oophaga sylvatica | reverse complement strand
TTTCCTCTCCCGAAACAACTCGGGGAAAAAAAAGGGGCACAGGGATGCAAGTTTTTCTTCTCACCTTTTTCTAAAAAGGGGAGTATACTCTGGGGGCAAGTCTGAAGCATCCACCTCTAAAAAAGGAAACTCGGGGGATGTACTAAGATAGGTTGGTGAAAATTTTTCCCTTTTTAAACGGGAAAATCTCCTGATTTGGGGCGGGGCCAGAAAACCTAGACTTTTGGGGAAAGGGGGTATAGATGACACCCCTAAAAAAATTTTAAAATAAAAACTCTATAAAATTTTTAAAAAAACCCATAAAACGCTGCACCCCTTCACATTTTAAAAAAGGGGGCCCCCCCCTTTGGGGGGGTTGGGGGTTTTGTTTCCCTCCAAACCCCTTCTTAATAGAACAAAACCCAGAAATTGAATTCGCCCTTTTTAAATTTCCCTTTTTTTTCAAGTTTGAGTAAATGGTTTTGTCTTGGGCGTTCTAAACCATCTCACTTTTCCATAAAGTTCCTCTGGATTAAAAAAAAAATTAGAATATCATCCAAAAAAACACCCCCAAATGTATCAAAAGACCCCTGAAGTATCATTCAGGGAATTTTTTTGGAAAGGGGCGGGGGGGTCCCCAGATCAAAAAAAAACTAATTTAAAATTTCCCCAAAACGTCCCTAAACATTTTTCCCATTCTCCCCATCTAATCCCCAAAAAGTTAAGCCCCAAGATCCAGTTTTGAAAAAGGGGGCATGCGGCCTTCCCCAAAACTCGGGAAATTTAAAAGGGAAAAAGGGAAACTTTTCTAATATCCCTTATTGATTTCCCCTTATCTATGCGGTCTCAAGATCCTTTTCTTTTTCAAAAAGAAGAGGGTGCCCCGGGGGGAGATAAAAGGGCTAAAACCCCCCGGGGCAAATTTTTTTCGTTTTTTTAACCCAAAAATTTTTTTACCGGCCCCCTAGGGGGTTCCAAAAAAGGTACTCGGCCAAAAGGCCCAAAAATTAAATTTGGGGCAATCTAGGGGCGGGGGGGGGGAACTGATCGCGTTCTTCTTTCCTAAACCACATAGTGGGGGAACAGCGGGGATTCGGGGGCTACGGGGTTTTTTTTGGAAAAGAGCAACTAAAAATCCTTGACTCATCTTTTTTCCGAAATAAAATTCCCCTTTGGGCCCCCCTTAATGGGGGTTCTCCCTGCGCCATGGCCCCCAAATAATGGGGGGGGGGAAGGGAATAAGCAAAAAAACATTTTCTCCTGAGATTTTTTCCCCAAAAACCCCAAAAAGGGTCTTTCTGACCAGGGCCAAAGTCATAGAACCTCCCCATCCCATCTTTTCGGGGGGCCTTTTTTCAAAACGTTCCCCTTTTCAAAAAAAGGGGCCCAAAAAAAATTTTCCATTTTCCCCCGTTTCGACATAGCAGACTAACCCCAAAGGGTCAACCCAGAGTTTGATGGAAAGGAACAATGAAACTGTTTTTTTTTCAACTCAGCTGGACACCGCTGAGGAACTTAAAAAATTGCGCGTTTAAAACCGTCATCTCCCAAACTAACAAGTTTAAGTCCAGAAATCAAGACTCTTTTTGCAGTCTCTCTAGCCCCCCGCTCGACAACACTCCTCTTGCAACACTCCAGGAAAGACTCGCAATAGTCTTTCGAGAACGTGGGGGATTTATAATGAAGTTCCCCCACTTACCCCCAGTAGAAACTTTAATTTTTCCCCTTTTTACGATGTTCTTTGCGTATCACAAACCCCCTCTTGTAAAGAGTCCACCTGCATGGGTTCAGTTCGGGGTTTCCCCTTTTCCTACCAAAAGGGGTTTCCCTTAGGAGGAGGAGGTAGAAAAGGGGTTATGCATTTTTTTTCGAACCATCTCTCTTGTCGCGTTCAGTCAATGGAAAAAAATTACGGAACAATATTTAATAAAGTCCCCTTTCGCAGGGGGGAGGTCGGCACGAGCAATTTTCCCCTTAATCATGAAAAACCCCTTTTCCAAAAATGTTTTTTGGGGGGAATTTCCCCCAAAGGGGAAAAAAAGAGCCCATCCCCTAAAATCCGGGGCTTTTTCGGCTACTAACGCTTCCCTTTTCGAAAAATTTAATTTGGGTCCCTTCACTGTCACCTCGTTTTGGGGGCCTCAAACACCGCCCCATCTGAAATAAAAGCTAAAGGGGGATTCAAACAATCACCTCAGTCTCAACCCAATTTTCCCACTTAAGCCTTATGGTAAAAACATGATTTAGTAAGCACTTTATGTTCGTGGGAAATTTTGAAGCATTTTCAGAGAAAAATAAATTGCATTGATTAATAACCCCCTAAATTTTTTCCAGTTCCCCCCAAAAAAAGGAGGAAGGGGGGCCCAAAAACTGGGGTTTTGGGGGAGCCGGGCTCTTCCCCTAGCCTCAACCCCGGGTCCAATTCCGGGGTCGCCAAAAACTTGCAATATGTTTTTGAGGCCCCTGTGGGGCTTGCAAAACGGGTTTTTAAAGTCGAAACCTCTAAAAAGGGTTTTATCAGTAAAATCCGCAAAGTTCCTTTTTGGGGGGGCCCCCTTCCGTTTTTTAAACCAAAGTGCGGGGAAGGGGGAAGAGGAAAGAAAAAACAAAAAAAAAAAAAACAAAAGTTTTTTACCGTGGAACACCCCCGAAAAAATTTTTAAAGGGGGAAAGCCTCACCGGGAAATTTTGGTTTTTGAAAAAGTCACAACCCTGCCCCCAAAAAAGGTTTTAAAAAGGAATCTATATCCCAGTCACAGAAAAATTTTTTTCCCCGCCCCCGGCAGACACAAACATTGCCCCTAAAACTTGTATGAAATAGGTACAGTTCCATAGCTCTTGTGTTTGGGGTGCGAGGAAAACACAAGACATGGTTAAAATAAAAGACTTGTATTTTTTTATACAACAGCGAAAAATTTTTAACATTTGCAGGAATGAGAAGGAGCCCAAAAGCGGGCCCCGAGTAACTTCAAGCACACAATAAAACCCCAAAAAGGTTCAGGTTTCCTTTTTTCTGTCCGTAATTCCTCTGCAAACAGATTCACCAAACAGCAGGTTTCCAGACCCAAAAAATTTTTCCCAAAGGGTTTCCCCTCTAGGGAAAACTGGGGGAAAATTTCCCCAATTTTTTCCAAAATTTTTGGGGCACGACTGACGGGGGTTGATTCAAGCACTGTTTGGGGTTCACTGAGGGGGCTTAAAAGGGAAGAGGGAAGAACAGGGGAACATGAAAACGGGGAAAATCCATATTTTAAAAAAGGGGGGGACCAGAAAGACAGAAAGCAAAATGGCCCACGGGGAAAAAAAAGTTTCAATTAACATGTCAAAAGAGACAAAGAACCAAATAGAAACAAAAACCCCTTGCGCTTTTGAAACTTAGCGCGGGGGCCAAAGTCACTCCAACACACTGCATGGGCGGAGCTGGCTCACAAGGCCCAAAAAATTCTGCTACCTCTGCGCCCCCGCAAACGTCTGTCAATTTTAAAAATAAAAAAAAAGAATTTATTGAGACCAGGGGGGGAAAAGGGAAACCCACCAAACCCCCTTTTCATTTTCTGACAGACCCTTTCCGGGAAAAAAGGGGTCCCAAAAAAATAACTTCCCTTTTTTCAGGACTACCCCCCCCCTTTTTTTAAAATTTTTGCAGTATAGCCCGGGTCTTCACACCCTGATTTAATGCCCAAAAAAGTTTTTTTCCCTTTTCCCTGACATTGGGTTAAAAATAAAAAAACCCCCGAGCCTGAAAAAATCATAAAAACTTTTTAAAAAAGGATCCCCGGGGCAGGAAAAGCCCAATCCCCGAGGGTCGCCGCGCACAGAGAATACATTTGAACGGGCGGGGGCGTTTTTCCCCGAGAATTGGGTTTTAAGGAAAAAAAAAACTTCCCGTTTAATTTTTAAAAATTTTAAATTTAGCCGATCCCCAAAATTAAAATTTGGGATGGGGCTAGCCCCCCAAAAACCGGGAGCCTATCAAAAAGGGGAAAATTCTCTGAACCTCAGGGGGAAACCGTTTTCCCCAGGCCCGGGAACTGTGCAAACCCATTGGGACAAAGAAAAAATTTTCCCCCCAGTACCCAGAAAAAAAAGGAAAAAAAAAATTTAAAAATTTTTTCCCCCTTTTTTTACCAATAATTTTCAGTTTTTGGGCCCTAATACTGTTATGTTTTGGGGGCTGAGGAGAAAAAGCAAAAATAGCAAAGTACAAACACCCAAAAGGGGGAACCATTGGGGTTGCAGGGGGCCCCCAAATAACCGCAACACTAAAGTAGCCGTGGGCATACCCATGGTGACCTAGACGCCTCGTCACAGCCGGAGATAACTACACCTAAAGGCAGAAAGATGAAACTATCTTTTCCCCAAGCAGAACCCCCAAAGAAATAGAACCCCCCCCAAACCCTGTAAAGGGGGGGTTTCAAAAAAAAATACGGGGGAAAACAGAAAATAGAATGAGCAAAAGGGGGGGCCCAATTGCTAATAGAAAAGATGGGGAAAAAATTCAACTCAACCCAAAAAAACCTGACAAAATTAAAAATTTTGGGATTAAAAAAACCTGAATCAAAACAATTTTTTTCCACCTAAATCATCTCTGGTGTAAAAACAGAAATTTTAGCAAACAAAAAGGAAAAATAGTGTTGAGCATTTCCCAACTGCAAAATGGGGGATCGGCCGAATTCGCTGTTTGGGGAATTTCCCCTTCGATATCGATTTTTTCGCATATCCCGGGTCCCGGGAACGTTTAAAATCCTGTCATGGGAGGGGGTCCCCCGGGGGCGGTCTGTCAGGGCCGGCATTTCCCCCGGGAGAAGAAACTCGGGGGCCCCGCCGGAAATTTCTTGGGGCCCCCATCCTTTTCCCCTGGGGGGAAAAAGCGTTTTCTCGCGATAACTGCAAATGACTGCTGGTAATCGCGGCCTAAAAACAGTCCGATGCTCCCCGGGGGGGGGGGGGGAAAAAGGGGAATCACTTGCGCTCGGGATGTTAGGCCTGCCGGGGTTTTAAAAGGGAGCAAGCGGGGGTCGTCGTGGACACCTTCTATGGCTGCCCTTTGGGCGGGGGGTACACTGTTGGTTTGTTTTTTCCTTTTTTTACGGGACGAGGGGGCGCGGGGGTGAGAAGTAATAAAAGAAATAAAAAAAGGGTTTTTCCCCTTTATTTCATTAAAACTTTTTTTTTTTGCTGTGTCTTTTTTTTTAAACATTTAAAAATTTTGGGGGTTAAAAATTTGGGTGGGGGTTTTAAATTTTACGCCCTCCATTATTAACCGGGCTTATTTCACCGTGCAATAAAAGGTGAAAATTTAAACCCCTTTTTCCCCCCCTTTTTCCCCCGCTAAAGGGCAAGTGGAAAACCGGGTAAAGTGCCCCCAAATTTGGGAATTTTTTGATGCCCCAAATTTGGGGGGGGGGTGTAGCCGGGGATTACAGGCTGTTGAGGGCCAAAATCCCCGGGGGCCGACAGTCCCTTTTTAAAACCCGGGCCCCCCAGCATCTCTTTTTTTCTTGGGTTAACAAAAATAGGAAGACCCAAAGCCTTTTTTTTTTTGGGGGGATCCCCTTTTTTGTTAAAAGCCAAGCTAAGCGAAAGCGGGGTCAGCTGTATGGGGCATCCAGCTGTATCGGCATTCAGCGCCGCAGGGGGCCCGCCGGAGGTGAGTCATCCGCCGCGTCAGACGCAGAGGGGGAGAACAGTGAGCCACAGGAGCCGGGAGGTGAAAATTGTTTTTTTTTTTTTTTTTAACCCCTCTCTGACATTAGCGACTATCCCGCCCCAAAACCCGGCCATTCTACCAGGAGGGATAGTACGTCATAGGCGATTAGCTGCGCTCCCCGGAGGGAGCGCAGCTAATCGCCGCGGGGTGTCAGCTGATTATCACAGCTGACACCCGTGACTGTGTGTCAGGAGCGGTCACGGACCGCTCCCGGCACTTTAAACCCCTTGCACACCGCGATCAAACATGATTGCGGTGTTACTGGGGGCACAGGGGAGGATCGCGCAGGTGGGGGCTCCCTGCGCGCCCCCCTGAGACCCTCAGAGCAGCGCGATGTGATCGCGCTGCTCTGAGGGCTTCCTCCCTCCCAGGACCCGGATCCAAGATGGCGCTGGGGTCCTGGAGGGAGGCGGCTCCTCAGTGCTGCCGAGAGCTGTGCACACTGTCACACCAGCGATCTGATGAATACGTGATGTCCCACCCTGGGACAATGTAAAAAAGTAAAAAAAAGTAAAAATAAACATGTGTAAAAAAAATCCAAAATAAAAAAAAAAAAAAAAATATTCCCCAATAAATTCATTACTTATTGTAAATATAAAAAATAAAACAATAAAAGTACACATATATGGTATCGCCGCGTCCGTAACGACCCCCCCTATAAAACTGTCCCACTAGTTAACCCCTTTTGTGAACCCTTAAAAAATAAAAAATAAAAACGAAGCAAAAAATCAGTGCTTTATCATCATACCGCTGAACAAAAAGTGGAATAACACGCGATCAAAAAGACGGATATAAATAAACATGGTACCGCTGAAAACGTCATCTTGTCCGCAAAAACGAGCCATCACACAGCATCATCAGCAAAAAAAAAAAAAAGTTATAGCTCGCAGAATAAAGCGATGCAAAAATAATTATTTTTTATATAAAATTGTTTTTATTCTATAAAAGCGCCAAAACATAAAAAAATTATATAAATGAGGTATCGCCATAATCGTACTGACCCGAAGAATAAAACTGCTTCATCAATTTTACCACACGCGGAACAATAAAAACGCCTCACCCAAAAGAAAATTCATGATTGCTGATTTTTGTTCATTCCTAACCTCCCAAAAATCGAAATAAAAAGCGATCGAAAAATGTCACGTGCTCAAAAATGGTACCATAAAAGCGTCACCTCGTCCCGCAAAAATTAAGACCTCACATGACATTGTGGCCAAAATATGCAAAAATTATAGCTCTCAAAATGTGATGATGCAAAAACTATTTTTTGCAATAAAAAGCGTCTTTTAGCGTGACAGCGCCAATCATAAAAACCGCTATAAATAGTAAATCAAACCCCCCTTTATCACCCCTTAGTTAGGGAAAAATAATAAAATAAAAAAAATGTATTTATTTCCATTTTCCCATTAGGGTAGGGTTAAGGTTTCGGCTAAAGTTAGGGTTAGGGTTGGCGCTAAAGTTAGGATTAGGGTTAGGGTTAGGGTTGGGATTAGGGTTGGGACTAGGGTTAGGGGTGTGTTGGGGTTAGGGTTGGAGTTAGAATTGGGGGTTTCGCTGTTTAGGCACATCAGGGGCTCTCCAAATGTGACATGGCGTCTGATCTCCATTCCAGCCAATTCTGCGTTGAAAAAGTCAAACGGTTGTTCCTTCACTTCTGAGCTCTGCCATGCGTCCAAACAGTAGTTTATCCCCACATATGGGGTATCAGCGTACTCTGGACCCCAAGAGTTATTGTGAAATTTGTCCTATTTCTTCTGTTACCCTTGGAAAATAAAAAACTGGGGGCGAAAATATTATTTTTGTAAAAAAAATAAGATTTTTTTGTTTTTACGGCTGTACATTATAAACTTCTGTGAAGCACTTGGGGCTTCATAGCGCTCACCACACATCTGAATAAGTTCCTTGTGGGGTCTATTTTCCAAAATGCGGTCACTTGTTGGGGATTTCCACTGTTTAGGCGCATCAGGGGCTCTCCAAATGCGACATGACACCCCCAGACCATTCCATCAAAGTCTGCAATCCAAAACGTCACCACTTCCCTTTCCGAGCCCTGACATGCGCCCATACAGTAGTTTTCTCCCACATATTGGGTATCAGCGTACTCAGGACAAATTGGACAACAACTTTTGGGGTCCAATTTCTCCTGTTACCCTTGTAAAAAATAAAATATTGGGGGCGAAAAAATCATTTTTGTAAAAAAAAAAAGGATTTTTTATTTTTACGGCTGTGCGTTATAAACTTCTGTGAAGCACTTCGGGTTCAAAGTGCTCACCACACATCTAGATAAGTTCCTTGTGGGGTCTATTTTCCAAAATGGGGTCACTTGTTGGGGTTTCCACTGTTTAGGTGCATCAGGGCTCTCCAAATGCGACATGACGCCCCCAGACCATTCCATCAAAGTCTGCAATCCAAAACGTCACTACTTCCCTTTCCGAGCCCTGACATGCACCCATACAGTAGTTTTCTCCCACATATTGGGTATCAGCGTACTCAGGACAAATTGGACAACAACTTTTGGGGTCCAATTTCTCCTGTTACCCTTGTGAAAATAAAATATTGGGGGCGAAAAAATCATTTTTGTAAAAAAAAAAGGATTTTTTATTTTTACGGCTGTGCGTTATACACTTCTGTTGAAGCACTTCGGGGTTCAAAGTGCTCACCACACATCTAGATAAGTTCCTTGTGGGGTCTATTTTCCAAAATGGGGTCACTTGTGGGGGGTTTCCACTGTTTAGGCGTATCAGGGGCTCTCCAAATGCGACATGACGCCCCCAGACCATTCCATCAAAGTCTGCAATCCAAAACGTCACTACTTCCCTTCCGAGCCCTGACGTGCACCCATACAGTAGTTTTCTCCTACATATTGGTATCAGCGTACTCAGGACAAATTGGACAACAACATTTGGGTTCCAATTTCTTCTGTTACCCTTGTGAAAATAAAATATTGGGGGCGAAAAAATCATTTTTGTAAAAAAAAAAAGGATTTTTTATTTTAAGGCTGTACGTTATAAACTTTAGTGAAACACCTGGGGGTTCAAAGTTCTCACCACACATCTAGATAAGTTCCTTGAGGGGTCTAGTTTCCAAAATGGTGTCATTTGTGGGGGGTTTCCACTGTTTAGGCAGATCAGGAGCTCTCCAAACACGACATGGCATCCAGCCAATTCTGCGTTGAAAAAGTGAGACGGCGCTCCTTCCCTTCCAAACTCTGCCATGCACCCAAACAGTGGTATACCCCCACATATGGGGTATCAGTGTACTCAGGACAAATTGCACAATAACTTTTGGAGTCTTGTTACCCTTGGAAAAATAAAAATTGGGGTGAAAAGATCATTTTTGTGGAAAAAATATGATTTTTAAATTTTACGGCTCTACGTTATAAACTTGTGTGAAGCACTTGAGGGTTCAAATTGCTCACCAAAGATCTAGATAAGTTCCTTAGGGGGTCTAGTTTCCCAAATGGGGTCATTTGTGGGGGGTTTCCACTGTTTAGGCACATCAGGGGCTCTCCAAATGCAACATGGCATCCAATCTCAATTCCAGCCAATTTTGGTTGGAAAAAGTCAAATGGTGCTCCTTCCCTTCCGAGCTCTGCCGTGCGCCCAAACAGTGGTTCCCCCCCACATATGGGGCATCAGCGTACTCAGGACAAATTGGACAACAACTTATGTGGTCCAATTTCTCCTGATACCCTTGGGAAAATAAAAAATTAGTGACTAAAAGATAATTTTTGTGGGAAAAAAATAGGATTTTTTATTTTCATGCCCGGGCATTATAAACTTGTGTGAAGCACTTGGGGGTTCAAAGTGCTCACCAAAGATCTAGATAAGTTCCTTAGGGGGTCTAGTTTCCAAAATGGGGTCACTTGTGGGGGATTTCCACTGTTTAGGCTCATCTGGGGCACTGCAAACGGAACATGACCCCCATCAACGTCTGCATTCCAAAACGTTACTACTTCCTTTCCAAGCCCTGCCGTGCGCCCAAACAGTTTTCCACCCCCACATATGGGGTATCAGCGTACTCAGGACAAATTGGACAACAACTTTTGGGGTCCAATTTCCTTGGGAAAATTCAAAAATTTAGGACTAAAAAATCATTTTTGTGGAATTTTTTTTTTTTTTTTCACACCCAGGCATTATAAACTTTTATGAAACACTTGGGGGTTCAAAGTGCTCACAACAGATCTAGATAAGTACCTTAGGGGGTCTAGTTTCCAAAATGGTGTCACTTGTGGGGGGTTTCCACTGTTTAGGCGCATCAGAGGTTCTCCAAGCGCGACATGGCGTCCAATCTCAACTCCAGCCAATTTTAGTTTGAAAAAGTCAAACGGCGCTCCTTCCTTACGAGCTCTGCCGTGTGCCCAAACAGTGGTTTTCCCCCACATATGGGGTATTGGCGTACTCAGGAGAAATTGCATAACAACCTTATCTGTCCATTTTCTCCTTTTACCCTTGTGAAAATAAAAAAAAAGTTTGTAAAAGATCATTTTTGTGGCTAAAAAGTTAAATATTCATTTTTTCCTTCCACGTTGCTTTAGTTCCTGTGAAGCACCTGAAGGGTTAATAAACTTCTTGAATGTGGTTTTTGAGTACCTTGAGGGGTGCAGTTTTTAGAATGGTGTCACTTTTGGGTATTTTCTGTCATGTAGACCCCTCAAAGTGACTTCAAATGTGAGGTGGTCCCTAAAAAAAATGGCTTTGTAAATTTTGTTGTAAAAATGAGAAATCGCTGGTCAACTTTTAACCCTTATAACTTCCTAACAAAAAAAAATTTTGATTCCAAAATTGTGCTGATGTAAAGTAGACATGTGGGAAATGTTATTTCTTAACTATTTTGTGCTACATATTTCTTGTTTTAAGGGAATAAAAATTCAAAGTTTGAAAATTGCTAAATTTTCAAAATTTTCGCCATATTTGCGTTTTTTTCAAAAATAAACGCAAGTTATATGGAAGAAATTTTACCACTAACATGAAGTACAATATGTCACGAGAAAACAATCTCAGAATCGCGAAGATCCGTTGAAGCGTTCCGGAGTTATAACCTCATAAAGAGACAGTGGTCAGAATTGTAAAAATTGTCCCGGTCATTAACGTGCAAACCACCCTTGGGGGTGAAGGGTTAATGGGGGTGCATTATACTAAGAGGCTGTATATGGGGGGTGCATTATACTACAGAGGCTCCATATTGGGGTGCATTATACTACAGAGACTCCCTATGGGGATGCATTATACTACAGAGGCTGCCTATGGCGGTGCATTATAATATAGCGGCTGCCTATGGTGGTGCATTATATTATAGACTCTGCCTATGGGGGTTTATTATAATATAGAGGCTGCCTATGGGGGTGCTTTATACTATATTGAGGACTATCTGGTGTATTATGCTGTATGGATGCTATCTAGGGGCCATCATACAGTGTTGGACCGGATTAAATAGTTTGGGCACATTAAGGGGTCAGTATATATCCAGTGAGGGGCATTATTCTGTGTATAGGGGAGATGTACAGGGGGAGACTTGGGACATTATTAAATGTAAAGTGGACACTTATTGTTATAGGGGAACTCGGGTTACTGTGACTGTCAAAGGGGCACACAGGGCATTATTACAGTCTAGGGGACAAAATGTGGGCACTGTTTTCTAGGGCACTTGCACCCGGCATTACTATATTCTAGAGGGGTGCTTTAGAATTTAGAGGTCACACAGAACCACACAGCAGGTGCAGTAATAGGGACACATACGGCAGCAGCAGCTCAGTATTGGGGTATCAGGTGCAGTAATAGGGACACATACGGCAGCAGCGGCTCAGTATTGGGGTATCAGGTGCAGAAATAGGGACACATATGGCAGCAGCGGCTCAGTATTGGGGTATCAGCAGGATGAGGAGTTTGTGCAGGTTGAGAATAGTCCAATTGGTGACCGTGACAGTGCTAAAAATATGAGAAGTGAAATGTGTCTTTGTTGTAATCTCTGCAGTCGAGTCCTAGCTGGAGAAGTCGTCATGTCGGTCTGGGCCAGATGGAAAAGACATGAAAAGTGAACAATTCCATTAGAAAGAACATCAGCGGTAAGTCATTATCTATACCTGTGCTGTAATCTATTATATGTTCTGTAGGACTGGTATTATTTACCACACACCATATGGCGGTAATATCAATATTGGTCTTTTTATATATAGATTATTTTTGGCAACAGCGCGGTCATTTGCTGAGGTTCTCTGATTAGGGGCCCACTCAGAAGTTTCGCCCCACTAAACCAAAACCCTAGCTATGCCTCTGGTTCTCTCTTTAGTCTTTCTTTCTCTCTCTAGTCTTTCTCGCTCTCTGTTCTTTCTTTCTCGCTCTCTGTTCTTCTCTGTTCTTTCTTTCTCTCTCTCTTTTCTTTCTTTCCTCTCTTTCTTTCTCTGTTTGTTCTTTCTCTCTCACTGCTATTTCTTTCTTTTCCTCAGTACCAGCCACTGTGCCCTCATTACCAGTCAGTGTGATCAGCAGTGCTAAATGGGTACGCTTGGGGCGAGGATATGGGTGTGATTAGTTGTGAAATGGGTGTGGTCGGGGCGTGGCCTAAAATTTTCAGCGGCGCGCGTAGCGCGCCGCAGCCTTTAGCCCTCTTTCCTGTCTTCAAAATTTGGGAGGTATGCTGTATGACCTCCCTACAACTTCTGGGCATGCTCCTGATGAGCGTGACGGATGGTCTCCTGAGGGATCTCCTCCCACACCTGGACTAAAGCATCCACCAACTCCTGGACAGTCTGTGGTGCAACATGGCATGGCCTAAAATTTGCTGCAGCAGGCACAGCGTGCCACAGCCTTTGTCCCTCTTTCCCTTCTTCAAAGGTTGGGAAGTATGATGGTGGGCTCCAAGAATAATTTTTCTCTGGTGGGCCCAAGGTACTCCAGTCCGACGCTGCTGGCAAGGTCCATGGATATTGGCTCCTTAACAGCCTTAAATATCATGCCTCAGCAGTCTGCTTCATCAGGCTGGTTAACAAAAATAGGGGGGACCCCACACAATTTTTTTTTTCGAAGGGAACCCCTATTTTTGTTAATCAGTTCCCTCTGACGTCACTGATTGTGTCCCTGGCTGACCTGAAGTGAAAGTGGAAAGCAATCAATTAAGCTTTCCACTTCCTTTCCTGTCAGCCAGGAGAGGAACTCATTCATTTGGGGGTTTACTGTGAGGCTGCAGCATTAGCTGCGGTCCCTGCAGTAAACATTAACCCTTTCTGAAGGATTACACCGTGGGACCTGACTGTGCATGGGATAGGTAAGAATAATTTTGCTTTTTTATTTTATTTTTATTACAGGAAATGGTTTTTGCAGTAAAATAAAAGATGGTCAAAAACATGTGTCTTTATTTCATTAAAATGATTTTTAATTAAAGTGTGTGTGTTTTATTTTTATTTCATGCAATAGGATTAATAATTGATAGTTGTCTAATTGACAGCTCTCAATTATTAACCTGGCTTAAGGTCACCTTTCTATAGCAACGTGGCTTTAACCCCATATTAACCCATTCGCCACCGCTACAGGGCAATGGGAATAGACGGGCAAAGTGCCAGAAAGGGCGAATCTAATTATAAATTTGTCTTTTCTGGGGTGTCTGGGGGAAGATGTTAGTAGCCAGGGGGGGGGCCAAAAATAATGGTCCCTCTCTGAGCTATTATTATCTGCCCCCACTCGCTGGCTTTGTCTGTCTGGTTGCGAAAATAGGGCGGGAGCCCACACATTTTTTTTCAACAATTTTACACCTCATATATATATATATACATGTCATTGAATTTGTGACACATATATATATATATATTTATATTTATAGTTCATACACTTCTACATAGTATAATAGCCGCTAATTCAATTGCCGGCTTTTGTGAAAATGCAGAACCTGACATGAAATGACACATGGTTTACATAGAGTTAACCATGTCATTTCAAGTTGTTTGATCTATTGTTTTCACTAACAATTACATGAGTGTATGTGTGCAAAATTTCACACCTGTGGGGTTAATTAAAGGTGTAAATTCGTAGCAAAAAAGTCTGTTTTTTTTACAACGAACTTACACTTTTAATTAACCCCTACAGGTGTGAAATTTTGCACACATACACTCATGTAATTGTTTGTGCAAATCAGATATCAAACTACATTAAAAGACATGGTTAACTCAAGTGTCTTAAGTGTCATTTCATGTCGGGTGCTTCTGTCTTTTCACAAAAGCCGGCTTTACCCGGCAATTGAATCAGAGGCTATTTTACTATGTAGAAGTGTATAAACTATAAATATATTTTATATATATATGTCACAATGACATGTATATATATATATATAATATATATATATGTATTCTATGTGTGTATATTTAGTGTTTACAAGGAAAGAAAGAGGTTTTTTTAGTTACGATATTTCTGTCCCATAGACTTGCATTGGATTTCCGGTATCGGAATCGGGTATCGCTGATACTTTTGGGGTATCGGCGATACCCATTCCGATCCGATGCTTCTTGATATCGGAAAGTATCGCTCAACCCTAGTGACAAAGGAACAGAGCAAAAATGCAAATACAAAATGAGCACAATTGCAGCGCCAGGCTCCAACAGGGGACCAGGCTGAAGTCCACTGCAAGCAGCAAACCAGCAGGGAAAATCCAACCAGAGGAAAAAAAACAGCAAATCACTTATCTGAGTGAGAGCAGGAATGCAAGCTGAGCTCCAAGCAAGACCAGGAAGAACAATTGATTACTGGCAAGGCTGATGGGAACTCAGGTCACTTAAATCAGACCATTCAGAGCCAGCTGAAGGCCATTCAGCAATTAGTTCATTACCCTCAGCAACCACCGGAGGGAGCCCCAGCTCAGAAGTCGCCTCCAGAGTATTCACAACACACCAGTATGTCACAGACAACATCACTCGTTCTCTAAAAAAAAATGTCTGCCAGGGTGTATTTTACCACTGACATCTGGAGGAGCAAACATGGGCAGGGTGGCTGTGGGGGCAGGTGGTCAAGGGGCTGCTCCACAAGTCTTTGAATTCCAATGGCTTGCGGGAAAAAACGTCTGTATCTAACATTTCCTTCACTGCTTCTGGCTCGTCCACCTCTTCCATGGCATACACCTGTTTCCTCAACCTCTCCCTTAATCAGACATGCGTTTCAACCGTGCAGATAGAATCCCCCCTCCTCCGTACTGTGCAGTCATGACTCACCGCAATCAGACAGTCCTGATTAAGGTGTTGTGTATATGTTTGTTTTGGCCTCCCATTAAATTTAATGGGGTTTGGGTACGATCGTCGAATGTCTAAATGTTCGGCGAATCAAACCGAACCGAACCTTGAAAAGTTCGCTCATCTCTACTAGATATCAACTCATTCAGATAAAATGGATTTATGAAGAGTATTTGAGGCATATGAGGTTGCAGTTGAAGTCAGAGAATTATTTTACATATGATGTGGGAATTTTCAGTGCTTCAAATCTTCAGGGCCTATGTTTTTTTAAATAGAAAACTGGGATTTCCGAGGGTATGGACCCCAAAAAATTGCCTACCAGGTCTGATGAGGGAGAATATTCTCAATAAATATGGCAGAACTCTATACAGACTAATATTTTACACCAGAAACTCTGTACTTCTTAACTAAAAACTTACAAAGATACCCTCTGTTCAATACTGAGCACTAGAGTTGAGCGAAACAGGTCGGTCAGATTCATAAGTTTCCGAGCGAAACCCGACCATAGCGTGAAGTCGGCCATGCGCTCGGCAAAACGAGCGCCAAAGTCAGTTTTCCCATAATGCTTGCAGGCGCCTTTTTTCAGCCAATGAGCAAGGACGTACACTGTGGGCAACGAGATGACATGGGCAGCGTCCACCAACATCTTAGAGAAGGGCATTGCAGTGATTGGCTTGCTTTGGGGGCATCATAGTGTCTATAAAAGCCCTGACCGCTGACCGCCATTTTACTTCTGTCGATCTTAACAGTAGGGAGAGGTTGCTGATGCTGTTTATCAGTAGGGAGAGAGTTAGGGCTGTGTGTGACTCCGGAAATATATACGGAGATTTAAATTTTCCCCTACACTATATACACCTGGTATCTTCTGATACAGTACCTTTTTTCTGCCTTTTGTATTACGGTCAAATCCACACTGAGAGAGCGTCTGTGTGTGACTCCAGAATTATGTACGGAGATTTAAATTTTCCCCTTCACCGTATACAGCTGGTATTTTCTGATACAGTACCTTTTTCTGCCTTTTGTATTACGGTCAAATCCATACTGAGAGAGCGTCTGTGTTTGACTCCGGAAATATATACGGAGATTTAAATTTTCCCCTACACTATATACACCTGGTATCTTCTGATACCACCCACTGCTGGGTCTTTAGCCTTAACACTGCAATTGTTCACTGCCGGGTCTTCAGCCTCAACACTGCAGTTGTTCACCGCTGGGTCTTTAGCATCAACACTGCAATTGTCCACTGCAAGGCCTTCAGCCTCAACACTGCAATTATCCACCGCTGTGTCTTTAGCATCAACAGTGCAATTGTCCAATGCCGGATCTTCAGCCTCAAAGCTACAATTGTCCACTGCAGCATCTTTAGCGTCAACACTGCAATTGTCCACTGCCGGGTATTCAGCATCAACACTGCAATTGTCCACATCTGGGTCTTTAGCCTCAACACTGCAGTTGTCCACTGCCGGGTCTTCAGCCTCAACACTGCAATTGTTCACTGCTGGGTCTTTAGTGTCAACACTGCAATTGTCCACTGCTGGGTCTTCAGCCTCAACACTGCAATTGTCCACTGCTGGGTCTTTAGCCTCAACACTGCAATTGTCCACTGCTTGGTCTTTAGCATCAACACTGCAATTGTCCACTGCCGGGTCTTCAGCCTCAACACTGCAATTGTCCACCGCTGGGTCTTTATGTCAACAATGCAATTGTCCACTGCCGGGTCTTCAGCCTCAACATTACAATTGTCCACTGGAGGTTCTTTAGCATCAACACTGCCATTGTACACTGCCGGGTATTCAGCCTCAACACTGAAGTTGTTCACTGCAGGGTCTTTAGCATCAACACTGCATTTGTCCTCTGTCAGGTCTTCAGCCTCAACACTGCAATTGTCTACCGCTGGGTCTTTAGCCTCAACACTGCAATTGTCCACTGCTGGGTCTTTAGCATCAACACTGCAAATGTCCACTGCCGGGTCTTCAGCCTCAACATTGCAATTGTCTACTGCAGGGTCTTTAGCGTCAACACTGCAATTGTCCACTGTCGGGTTTTCAGCCTCAACCGTGCAATTGTCCACCTCTGGGTCTTTAGCCTCAACACTGCAATTGTCCACTGCCGAGTATTCAGCCTCAAAACTGCAATTGTCCATCGCTGGGTCTTTAGCCTCAACACTGCAATTATCCATTGCTGGGTATTCTGCCTCAACACTGCAATTGTCCAGCACTGGGTCTTTAGCATCAACACTGCAATTGTCCACTGCCGGGTCTTCAGCCTCAACACTGCAATTGTCCACTGCAGGGTCTTCAGCCTCAACACTCCAATTGTCCATTGCTGGGTCTTTAGCATCAATAATGCAATTGTCCACTGCGGGGTATTCAGCTTCAACACTGCAATTGTCCTCTGCAGGGTCTTTAGTGTCAACACTGTGTGAGACAGTGAGAATATGTGGGTTAGATGGGGTGTATATTTCACCTGGGTGCTTTGCTGACTGGTATAAGGGAGGTGTATGGCTTTGTAGACCTGGTGGTAGAGAAAGGTCATTACACCTTCCACTCAGTGCATACTTGCAGCTCAAACCTGTAACCACTCAGCTGTTAATTAAGAAGCCAGAAATAGGTGTCTGGAAACACAGTCAGAGAGCTAGTTTAGCCTGGACACAGGGAGGTGTCCTGGCACAAGAAACAGTCTCCAAGAGTGTTAGAGCTGTCTTTAGCCTGGACACAGAGAGATGTCCTGGCACAAGGAAGCAGTCTCTGTGAGAATGCATGCTGATGATTACTGAAGAGGAGGGGAGCCGTCTCAGTCTGGGTTAGATGTACCCCGGACACAGGAGTGTCTCTGTGAACCTCCATGCTGATGATTACTGAAGAGGAGGGGAGCCGTCTCAGTCTGGGTTAGATGTACCCCGGACACAGGAGTGTCTCTGTGAACCTCCATGCTGATGATTACTGAAGAGGAGGGGAGCCGTCTCAGTCTGGGTTAGAGGTACCCCGGACACAGGAGTGTCTCTGTGAACCTCCAGGATAATGACTACTGAATAGGAGTGGATCTCTCTCAAGTCTGGACGTCGGGTGGACCTTCAGACATAAGGAGGAGTATCTGGGAAACTCCATACTGGTAACATATATCATATGTGTTGTTTTGGGCACAGACTGATAGAGTCTGGGTTCCTGATAGAAAGGGACATTACATAAGTGTAATTAGTGGCTAGACAAGCCTAGGTCTTTTGTTTATGCTTTGTTTTTATCTGTTTGCTGTGGACTTTAATAAAACTGGTTGCGGCCAGTTTTTACCATAATTGCTGTCTGAATGAACTGTTTCCATGCCATTCTGTCTACCCAGACAGCGATCTCAGAGCTAAAACCCCCGGAAATGCTACAATTGGTGGAGAATGCTGGGGCAGCGCAGGGCCTGGTACAGTTAGTGCTGGAGTGTGCATGCAGCACAGTGGCAAGAGACAGCATTAAAGGTGAAGTCTATTGAAATAGCAACAGAAAAAAAAAAAAAAAGTGTGTGTCAGCAGAAACGTCTGTTTGGAGCAGTCTTGGAGAGACAGTGGCCCTGATAGGGTCTGCAGAGAGAAAATGTATGCACAGCAAAGCTGAACTTGTTGTGAAAATGACTGTGGAATGTGCAGCAGCAAAAGAAAAATCTGTGGAGCAGTCTTAAAGAGACAGGAGCCCTAATAGACTTTGCAAAAGAAAAAAAAAAAAAAAGTGTCTGCACAGCAGAGCTGAATTTTTCTATGGAAAAGACTGTAGAGTGTGTATGTCTTGAGTGAAGACTGCCGTTGTTAAGACAGAGAAGTCTGACAGCATGGATGACAGCATGGAGGCGCTGTTTGAACAAATGGCGCAAGTTAATGTGCAACATAAAACTGCCGTGGTTGAGACAGATAAGTCCGGCCGTGTGAAGGAGCTCATTGAGTACCTGGTACAGGCCCAGCGAAGCATGCAGCAGAGCATGGAGCAGCAGCGCCTGCAGTACCAGTGGCAAATGCAGCAGTACCAGCAGCAAATCCTGCAGCAGCAGCAGGAGAATAACCGGTTGTTTTTTGAGCAGGTTGCAGCACTGCAGGGGACTTGTGGTGCATCGTCCCAAAGTAATGTTGCAAAGTCACCTGACTTGTCCGCTGTGAAGAGGGCGGTAAGACGGTCCTTGAAAAAGATGACACCTCGTGATGATGTGGAGGTATATCTCACTAGGTTTGAGAGACTGGCAGAGAAGGAGAATCTGCCCCTATCTGAATGGGCCATGATGGTCGCACCATATCTGATTGGAGAGCCCCAAAGGGCATATGCTGACCTGAGCGAGCAGGACAGCCAAGACTATGCTAAGATGAAAGTGGAGATTCTTACCCGGCTGGGTGTTACGGTGACAGCCCATGCCAGGGGAGTTCATGACTGGAGATACAGTTGGGAGTCTGCAGTCAGCAGGCCTGATTATGGAGTTGAAAAGGTGGTAGTGAACCGCTACACCCGAGCATGTCCTACAGTGAACCGCTACACCCGAGCATGTTCTCCTGAGGTACAGCCGTCTGAGAGGACGTCACTTCAGAGTTCCCGGACGTCGAACTCTCCCGGTAAGAGCGTTCCAGCTGTTGGGGACATGGGGTATGCTGATAAGCGGGTTCAGGCCCGAGGGGACATGTGGGTGGAAGAGTGTGATGGACAGTGTTGGAGATGTCGTGAAATTGCAGCCAACTGTCCACTAGAGGGGGAGCCTATGTGCCGTGATGTTGGCAGATCCCTCTCTCTCTGCGCAGAACCTGTGTGTGTGACCACCGCAACCGAAGAGACTGGACCACAGGTGTCCCCGGTGGTTACAAATGGTTGCTCAGCGCAGGCCCTCTTGGACTCAGAGAGTCCAGTGACTTCCGTATGTGACAGCCTGATTGATAGGGACTTCATCCCTGATAAGCACTTGAGTATGGTGTGCATCCATGGAGACACCAAAGTCTACCCAGAGACTGCCGTGGACTTGGTCCCTAAACTCGGGGAGTTTCATGTGAAGTGGGGGTAGTGAAGAACCTGGTGCACCCCGTTGTGTTGTGTAATGACTTTCCCCGGTCTAAGGATCTCTGGGGGAAGGGTGATTCTGATGGACAGTGTGATGAAGCCCCTACTGAGGGTACGCAGTCCCGAGGGGCGGAACACAATGTTAGTGGGCCGTTTATCTTGTGTGATAGTGATGATGATATTGATAATGATGATGATGCTAATCGTAATAGTGATGATACTGATGATGACCGTGATAAAGATGAAATTTCTTTGCAGGTGATGTTGGGAGACGAGGATGGTGGTTCCCGGGAACCGAGTGTCCCTGACCTGCCTGTGTCCTGTGACAATTTTGGGAGAGAGCCGGTGCGAGACCCCACTCTTAAAACGACACAGGAAAATGTAATTGTTCTGAATGAGGTTCCCCAAGAGCCTGGCTCTGAGGAGAGGTTTCCTCATGTTGCCATGAACAATAACCTATTGTTTAGGGACACTGAAGTCCAGGGAGAGGTCGTGAGTCAGCTCCTGGTACCTGAGCTATATGGAGGTATAGTGCTGGGGTTGTCACATAGTCACATACTTGAGGGACCAGATGGTGAAGTTAATGTTGAGGATAACATGTTAACTAAGGTTCCAGATCAAGATGTGAATGGGAATGAGTTGTATAACCCTGACAGTGAGCAAGATGTGAATGAAAATAAATTGTATACTCCTGAAAGTGAGCAGGATGAGAATGAGAATGAAGTGTCTAACCCTGAAAGTGAGCCGGATGTGGCTGAGAAAAAGGGGTCAGACAGGGATAGTGGGAGTGATAATGAATCATCTGATGACAATAAAGCAACCAGTGCAAATGAGGAAGGCATGGTAGCAGAAGAGGTTGAGAGTCCTGAGAAGAAGGCTGATGCTGACCTTACAGCCAGACAGAAGATGCCATCTGAGGATGTTTTACAGTTGGAACAAAGAGAGCGACTACTTCCAGCCCAAGAAAGGGAGAGACGAGAGGCTTCCCTGGGGATTGGCAGTAGACGTGCTAAAACAATGAGGGGTAGAGATGACGCTTCTGTTAGCTCACGGCTGAGTGTGAGACCCGGTGGCGGACGAAAAGACAGAGAGTCAGACTCAGAGCTACCAGTAAGCTTGACTGGACGATGGACTCGTGGCCGCAACGACGGTAGGAGTCAGTTCGGGAAAGAAAGGTCGGGTGAGGTGACACCGACACAAGGACAGGGCCAACGTTCTGACCGCTGGGGGCGGGAGAGGCCTAACAAAGAGGTGATATTGCATAGTGCCCAAAATCAACTGAGACGGGGTGACTGGCAGAGGCGACCGAGGGGGATCTCTGGTCGGGTGGCAGGTGTTCGACCCCACAAATTTGAACAGAGGGGGCACTGGGTATGGCCCTCAGGATATGCATGGAGGCATGTGATGGATGGATGGTATGTATCGCAGAGGTGGGTGGCCCTGTGATGGAAGCCTGGATATATTTTGGTTCAGCAGATCTACTGCTGAGACTTGTGCTAAACATTGGGAGGCTTCCAGGTGACTTGGAGAGCTGGGCGGGTCCAGTCACCTACAAACCCACCTAAGGGGTATGTGTCTAAATACCTAGGATAAAGCTGTATGCAGAGGGGACGGATGGGTAATGCAGCGCTGGCTGGCATCCATTTAATGGATCAGTATGTATGTTTTGACTGTCCATGTTCCTTCTCCTCAGTTGACTGGTCACATGACTGTGACATCACACAGTGTGTGTGTGTTGTGAATGGGTTTGAGATGAGTTCTGACCAGAGGCTCCCTCTGGTAGTTACAAGCGGTACTAGTGAGGATTGTGATGACTGGGAATCAGGTGTTACTGATTGGTCTTATATAAGGGAGTAATTTTCCCATCAGGGTTGCCGGTGATCAATTGTTCTGGTCTGAATCCTTCTTTCCAGTTTCCCTTGTAGCCTGCTGTGTCGTGTCTGCATCTCCTGCTATCAGATAAGACAATTTCTTATTTTGTGTTTTTGCTATATTTTTGCATTTGGTCCTGCACTTCTGTGGGGGCCTTCTGGGTCCCCTCCGGGGGCTTTTGCCCTCTCAGTTTAGTCCAGCCACTGTGTTTTGTACTTTTGCTTTTTTCAGTTTTTGCAGTGGCTGCTGTTTTTGTTACACCAGAGAGCTAATTTAGGTGGTAGAGGTCGTGTGATCTCAGGTGATTTTGAAATTAGTAGAGTTGGTGCTTTTCAGGGTTTTCTGGGATTGCAGTAAGTGCCCTTCCTGTCCTTTTCTATTTAGTTAGTTTGGGCCCCAGCGTTTGCTCATACTATTTTCTTTCTGTGTCAGTATTTCCTCTTGTCTAACCGCCATTACATGTTTGGGGGCTTTCTATTATCTTTGGGGTTCTGCTCCGGGGCAGATAGCTTTCCTATTTCTATCTTTAGGTGTAGTTAGTTTCTCAGGCTGTGACGAGGCGTCTAGGACCAACGTAGGAACGCTCCACGGCTGCCTCTAGTTGTGGTGGTTAGTCAGGGTACTGCAATCTCATAGATTCCAACTGCTCTGGTGTATTGCCTTTTTTGCCTGCACTCCTCAGCTACCGTAACATAACATTATCACCGGCCATAAAAAATTGTATGGTACTCACAGAAGGGAAAAAATATTTTGAAGGAAGAAAAGTTGTCAGATATTTTTCTGTTTGTTGCATTTTTTTTTTTTTTCCCTCTGTATCTCTGGGTGCTGGGGAGGATCTTTTCTCCCAATGGAGTTTGCACAGTTGTCTGGCCGTGTGGATCAGCTTGCCACTGAGGTTCGGAGTATTGCTGCATATCTTGCTAGGTTGCCTGTTGTGGAACCTAGGATCCCCATGCCAGATTTGTTTTTAGGGGATCGAGCTAAGTTTCAGAATTTCAAAAATAATTGTAAATTGTTTCTTGCCTTAAAATCTAAGTCCTCAGGAAACGCAGCGCAGCAGGTTCAAATTATCTTCTCTCTCCTGCGCGGCGATCCTCAGGATTGGGCTTTTTCCCTGATACCTGGGGATCCTGTTTTGAGTGATGTTGATGCATTTTTTCAGGCTTTGGGGTTATTGTACGATGAGCCTAATGTCACTGATCAAGCTGAAAAAGCCTTGTTGGCATTAAATCAGGGGCTTGATGACGCTGAGTTATACTGTCAGAGATTCCGTAGGTGGGCAGTCCTGACCAAATGGAATGACGACGCTTTGGCGGCCCTTTTCCGGAAGGGTCTGTCGGATAATGTAAAGGATGTTATGGTGGGATTCCCTGTCCCCTCTGGTCTCAATGATTCTATGTCATTAGCGATTCAAATTGACAGACGTTTGCGTGAGCGGAGAAGTATGCGTGGAGTGGTGTTGCCTTGTGAGCCAGCTGCTGAGCCCATGCAGTGTGATGGAGTGGTGTCTGGGGCACAGCGTCATGAGTTTCGAAAGCGCAATGGGTTATGTTTCTACTGTGGTGATGCCTCTCATGCTATTTCAGTCTGCCCTAAGCGGGGAAGACATTTTGCACGCTCAGTTGTCTTGGGTAGTGTTCAGACTAAGTTTTTATTAACTGTCACTCTGATATGCTCTCTGTCCTCATTTTCTGCTCAGGCTTTCATTGATTCTGGAGCAGCTATTAACCTGATGGATTATGATTTTGCTAAACGTTGTGGATTTCCCTTGATACCCCTACAGAAGTCTATTCCTTTACTGGGGATCGATTCTACCCCTTTGGCTGAGAATAAACCCCAGTTTTCTACTCAGGTGATAATGAGGGTTGAACCTGATCACCAGGAGTGCTGCAAATTTTTGGTTCTATATAATCTGCATGACATTATCGTGCTGGGTTTCCCTTGGTTACAGTCTCATAATCCTGTTTTGGATTGGAAATCTGTGTCTGTAACCAGTTGGGGCTGCCAATGTGTTAATACCAACACTCCTGTTTTTTTGCCTTCCCCAGGCTGAGGATGTTCCTGACTTTTTGTTTGATTTTTCTGATGTGTTTAGCGAAAGTAAATCTGCATCCTTACCTCCCCATAGGAGCTATGACTGCGCTATTGAATTAGTGCCGGGTAGTAAATTCCCTAAAGGTCGCCTTTTTAACTTGTCTGTACCTGAACATGACGCTATGCGGTCTTATATCAAGGAATCATTGGAGAAGGGTCATATCAGACCATCCTCTTCACCCTTAGGTGCCGTTTTTTTCTTTGTGGCCAAAAAAGATGGTTCATTAAGGCCGTGTATTGATTATCGTCTCTTGAACAATATTACTGTGAAATATCAATACCCGTTACCCTTGATTTCTGACCTGTTTTCCAGGGTGAAAAACGCTACTTGGTTTACCAAGCTTGACCTCAGGGGGGCGTATAACCTTATTCGCATTAAGCACGGGGATGAATGGAAGACGGCATTTAACACCCCTGAAGGGCATTTTGAGTACCTTGTGATGCCCTTTGGGCTCACTAATGCTCCTTCCGTCTTCCAGTCCTTCATGAATGACATTTTCAGGGATTTTGTGGACAAGTTTCTGATTGTTTATTTGGATGATATCTTGATTTTTTCTAATGACTGGGACTCTCATGTGAAGCATGTTCGAACTGCATTCCAGATTTTGAGAGAGAATGCTCTGTATGTGAAGGGATCAAAGTGTCTTTTTGGCGTACAGAAGATCTCATTTCTGGGATTCATTTTGTCCCCATCTGTTATTGAAATGGACCCGGTCAAGGTTCAGGCCATCTGTGATTGGGTCCAACCTACTTCATTAAAGGCTCTTCAGAGATTTTTGGGTTTTGCCAATTTTTATCGTAAATTTATTGGTAATTTCTCGGTTATTGTTAAACCATTAACTGATTTGACCAGAAAGGGTTCTGATGTGGTGAATTGGCCTCCTGAGGCAGTCTCTGCGTTTCAGGAACTTAAGCAGAGATTCACTTCTGCTCCTGTTCTACGGCAGCCTGATGTTTCTCTGCCATTTCAGGTGGAGGTTGATGCCTCTGAAATTGGGGCAGGTGCCGTTTTGTCCCAAAAAGATCCAGAGACCTCTAAAAGTAACCCTTGTGCCTTTTTCTCTCGAAAATTTTCTCCTACTGAACGTAATTATGACGTGGGTAATCGGGAGTTATTGGCCATGAAGTGGGCTTTTGAAGAGTGGAGACATTGGCTGGAGGGAGCCAAACATCAGGTGGTGGTCCTTACGGACCATAAGAATCTGGTCTATCTGGAATCTGCCAAGCGACTCAATCCTAGACAGGCCAGGTGGGCCTTGTTTTTCACACGTTTTAATTTTGTGGTTTCCTTTCTTCCTGGCACTAAGAATGTTAAGGCGGATGCCCTCTCGAGGAGTTTCCTTGCGGACTCTCCTGAGCTATCTGATCCCTCTGTTATTTTGAAGGAGGGTGTAGTTCTTTCCGCCATCTCGCCCAATTTGAGACTTGCTCTGGAGGGGTGTCAGGAGGATAGGCCCGAGCGCTGCCCTGTTGGAAAATTGTTTGTCCCGGACCAATGGAAAAAGAGTGTGATGTCTGAGATTCATTGTTCCGCATTGGCTGGGCATCCCGGAATTTTTGGTACCAGAGACTTGGTTAGTCGGTCCTTTTGGTGGCCTACCTTGTCTCGCGATGTCAGGGAATTTGTGCAGTCCTGCGGGACTTGCTCTCGCTCCAAGCCTTGCTCTCGCTCTAGTGGTTTGTTGATGCCATTGCCTGTGCCCAAGAGACCATGGACCCATATCTCTATGGATTTCATTTCCGATCTTCCTGTTTCTCAGAGAATGACCACCATCTGGGTAATTTGTGATAGGTTTTCCAAAATGATACATCTTGTGCCATTACCTAAGTTGCCTTCCTCCTCTGAATTGGTGCCGTTGTTCCTTCAGCACGTGGTTCGTTTACACGGCATTCCTGAGAACATAGTGTCTGACAGAGGAGTCCAGTTTGTTTCCAGATTTTGGAGGACTTTTTGTTCTAAACTGGGTGTTCAATTGTCTTTCTCCTCGGCATTTCATCCTCAGACCAATGGTCAAACTGAGAGAACAAACCAGACATTGGAGACTTATCTAAGATGCTTTGTGTCTGCTGATCAGGATGACTGGGTCTCTTTTTTGCCTTTGGCTGAGTTTGCTCTTAATAATAGGGCTAGCTCTGCCACTTTGATGTCTCCGTTTTTCTGTAATTCTGGGTTTCACCCTCGATTTTTTTCAGGACAGACGGAGGCTTCTGTCTGTCCAGGTGTTGACTCTGTTGTTGAGCGTATGCAGCAGATTTGGGACCAGGTAGTGGAGAGGTTGTCCCTCTCTCAGGAGAAGGCCCAGCGGTTTGCTAACCGGCATAGGACTGATGGTCCTCGGTTTAAAGTGGGGGACTTGGTCTGGTTGTCCTCAAAGAATATTCCTATGAGAGTAGCATCTCCTAAATTTAAGCCTAGGTTCATTGGACCTTATAAGATCATGGAGATTATTAATCCTGTTTCTTTTCGTTTGCTTCTTCCAGGGACATTTAAGATCCATAACGTGTTCCACAAGTCCTTGTTGAAGAGGTTTGTTGAGCCAGTGGTTCCTGCTGCTGTGCCTCCTGACCCTGTTTTGGTTGAGGGCAATCTGGAGTATGTGGTTGAGAAAATATTGGATTCTCGTTTTTCTAGACGAAGACTCCAGTATTTGGTTAAATGGAGAGGTTATGGTCAGGAAGACAATTCTTGGGTGTTTGCTTCGGACATCCATGCTAGGAGACTTATCCGTGCGTATCATAGAACTCATCCTGACCGACCTGGTTGCTCAAATGAGGGTTCGGTGACCCCTCCTCAAGGGGGGGGTACTGTTGTGAATGGGTTTGAGATGAGTTCTGACCAGAGGCTCCCTCTGGTGGTTACAAGCGGTACTAGTGAGGATTGTGATGACTGGGAATCAGGTGTTACTGATTGGTCTTATATAAGGGAGTAATTTTCCCATCAGGGTTGCCGGTGATCAATTGTTCTGGTCTGAATCCTTCTTTCCAGTTTCCCTTGTAGCCTGCTGTGTCGTGTCTGCATCTCCTGCTATCAGATAAGACAATTTCTTATTTTGTGTTTTTGCTATATTTTTGCATTTGGTCCTGCACTTCTGTGGGGGCCTTCTGGGTCCCCTCCGGGGGCTTTTGCCCTCTCAGTTTAGTCCAGCCACTGTGTTTTGTACTTTTGCTTTTTTCAGTTTTTGCAGTGGCTGCTGTTTTTGTTACACCAGAGAGCTAATTTAGGTGGTAGAGGTCGTGTGATCTCAGGTGATTTTGAAATTAGTAGAGTTGGTGCTTTTCAGGGTTTTCTGGGATTGCAGTAAGTGCCCTTCCTGTCCTTTTCTATTTAGTTAGTTTGGGCCCCAGCGTTTGCTCATACTATTTTCTTTCTGTGTCAGTATTTCCTCTTGTCTAACCGCCATTACATGTTTGGGGGCTTTCTATTATCTTTGGGGTTCTGCTCCGGGGCAGATAGCTTTCCTATTTCTATCTTTAGGTGTAGTTAGTTTCTCAGGCTGTGACGAGGCGTCTAGGACCAACGTAGGAACGCTCCACGGCTGCCTCTAGTTGTGGTGGTTAGTCAGGGTACTGCAATCTCATAGATTCCAACTGCTCTGGTGTATTGCCTTTTTTGCCTGCACTCCTCAGCTACCGTAACATAACAGTGTGTGTGTGTGTGTGTGTGTAAGGGTCTAGAAACCCTGCTTAATGGAAGATAAAGATGAAGATGATGTGGGCCATGACTTGAGCTGTGTTCACTGTCTCTTGAGGTTTGTTGACCAGTCCTCCGGTCTGGATGACCAGCCCTCCGGTCTGGAGAAGAGGGGGGGGATATGTGAGACAGTGAGAATATGTGGGTTAGATGGGGTGTATATTTCACCTGGGTGCTTTGCTGACTGGTATAAGGGAGGTGTATGGCTTTGTAGACCTGGTGGTAGAGAAAGGTCATTACACCTTCCACTCAGTGCATACTTGCAGCTCAAACCTGTAACCACTCAGCTGTTAATTAAGAAGCCAGAAATAGGTGTCTGGAAACACAGTCAGAGAGCTAGTTTAGCCTGGACACAGGGAGGTGTCCTGGCACAAGAAACAGTCTCCAAGAGTGTTAGAGCTGTCTTTAGCCTGGACACAGAGAGATGTCCTGGCACAAGGAAGCAGTCTCTGTGAGAATGCATGCTGATGATTACTGAAGAGGAGGGGAGCCGTCTCAGTCTGGGTTAGATGTACCCCGGACACAGGAGTGTCTCTGTGAACCTCCATGCTGATGATTACTGAAGAGGAGGGGAGCCGTCTCAGTCTGGGTTAGATGTACCCCGGACACAGGAGTGTCTCTGTGAACCTCCATGCTGATGATTACTGAAGAGGAGGGGAGCCGTCTCAGTCTGGGTTAGAGGTACCCCGGACACAGGAGTGTCTCTGTGAACCTCCAGGATAATGACTACTGAATAGGAGTGGATCTCTCTCAAGTCTGGACGTCGGGTGGACCTTCAGACATAAGGAGGAGTATCTGGGAAACTCCATACTGGTAACATATATCATATGTGTTGTTTTGGGCACAGACTGATAGAGTCTGGGTTCCTGATAGAAAGGGACATTACATAAGTGTAATTAGTGGCTAGACAAGCCTAGGTCTTTTGTTTATGCTTTGTTTTTATCTGTTTGCTGTGGACTTTAATAAAACTGGTTGCGGCCAGTTTTTTACCATAATTGCTGTCTGAATGAACTGTTTCCATGCCATTCTGTCTACCCAGACAGCGATCTCAGAGCTAAAACCCCCGGAAATGCTACAACTGCAATTGTCCACTACTGGGTCTTCAGCAACAACACTGCAATTGTCCACTGCAGGTTCTTCAGTCTCCACACTGAAATTATCTACTGAAGTTTTTCCAGACTCAATACTGGCATTCTCCACTGCCGGGTCTTCATCCTCTTCACTGACATTCCCCAATGCAGGTTCTTCAGGCTCAACAATTCCCTGCATAGCCAAACAATATGGGAGTACCAAATTAATAGGAACAATGCTTTCTGGTGGCCATCCAGTATGTGGGTTCAAACGCTTATTGGAGGGGTGTTACTTTGGTGCAGGGCAGTCCTTGCATTCAATGCGTAGTCAAACAATATAGGTGTCACAAATGAATAATGTGAACTTGGTTTTCATGTGGCCATCCAGTACATGGGTTCAAAGGCTTATTGGTGAGCTTGTTACTTTGGTACAGGGTAGGCCTTGCATTCAATGCATAAGCAAACAGTATGGCAGTACCAAATGCAAAAAATGTGAACTTGGTTTTCATGTGGCCATCCAGTACGTGCGTTCAAATGCTTATTGGGATACGTGTTACTTTTCTGCAGGGCAGACCTTGCATTAAATGCCTAGGCTAACAGTATGGCAGTACCAAATGGAAAAAATTGGAACTTTGGTTTCATGTGGCCATCCAGGACGTCTGTTTTATTGGGGTGTTCCTTTGATGCAGGGTAGGCTTTGCATTCAATGCACAGGCTACCTCTATGGGAGACCCATTTTCTTATAATTGGAGCACTTTTTCATGAGGCCCTCCTGTATGTCTCATCAAAGGGGTATGGGGGTGCATCCAAATTTTGGGCAGTCCAGCAACTCACTGCATAGGCAATAACAGTATAGCAGACAAACTGTTTAATAATGGGAACAGCAAAGCATAGCCAGCTGATGGCCCTTTAAGAAGATTGATGCCCCTGATGCCCCTATAAAAATAGGCTTTGTGACTTTCAGAGTCCCTCCTTCATAAATGAAACAGGATGTGTCTGATGATGTGTCACACACCACATGGCCAGCTAAGGTTGTTAAATATTAAAATGACATTTCCCATAGAATGCATTTGTATTGGTTGTAAGCAATGCTAAAGTTGAAAAACGCATCAAAAACGCTATGTATGAACATAGCCCAAGTGGTGGAGGAACATTTTTGTTTTGTGTTAATTAATTTGCCCTATATAAAAGTCATTACCCTGGAATGGATGTTCCTTAGCATATTTCCCAGGAAAATCCATTTTGGTTGCGTTTTTGTATGTTTTTTGGTGCACCTGTAAAAATAGCGTAACACTGATAACATTGTTCACAGCTGTGACCTGGTAGTCAGGAATGCTTCCAGAGGTATTCCTCATGATGTTCCTATGTCAATTGAGCACTGTTTCCATCATTTTCTGATGTTTTTAGACTTTAACCCCTTCCCAACCCATGACGCCGATGTCGGCGTCATGAAAACCTGTGCCATCCCGACCCATGACGCCGACGTCGGTGTCATGCTATAAATCATGTTCCTGCGGGCCGGGAGACCGGGGTCACTGAAAGGTCACCCGACCCGCAGGCACAGGACCCTTAGTGCATCACCACAGGGGGGTTGGCTTAACCCCCACGTGGCCACGATCGCTCTGATTGGCTGTTAAAAGTGAAACAGCCAATCAGAGCGATTTGTAATATTTCACCAATGAAACTGGTGAAATATTACAATCCAGCCATGGCCGATGCTGCAATAGCATCTGCCATGGCTGGACACCAAGATCTGACCCCCCCACACCAAGTCACGGCGGTGATCGGCCGCCGCCATCGAAAGATGGCAGTGACCGGTCACCGCCGTCACTATCTGCTCCCCTGCTCCTGCGATCTGCTGCCCCCACCTTCCGATCCCCCCCGCTCACCTTCCGATCCCCCCGCTCACCTTCCGACGCCCCCTACTCACCTCTCCCGGTCCACCGATGTCCCTGGATCCATCCCGGCGGCTGCCCGGGATTCTTCATGGGCGCCGCCATCGTGGAAAATGGCGGGCGCATGCGCAGTGCCCTCCATTGTACAAAAATTTATTTTGATCACTGTGATAAACTGTCACAGTGATCAAAATAAAAAAAAAGTAAATGAACCCCCCTGTCATAGGAAGGGACAAATAATAAAATAAAGATTTTTTTTTTTTTTCATAGCGGATTTTGCTGCTGATCCGCAGCTGATTTTGCTGCTGATCCGCGGCGGATTTTCTGCGGATCCGCGGCGGATTTTGCTGCTGATCCGCGGCGGATTTTTGCTGCGGATCCGCGGCGGATTTTGCTGCGGATCCGCGGCGGATTTTGCTGCGATCGCGGCTGGATTTTGCTGCGATCCGCGGCGGATTTTGCTGCTGATCCGCGGCTGATTTTGCTGCGGATCCCGGCTGATTTTGCTGCTGATCCGCGGCAGATTTTGCGGGTGATCCGCGTGCGGATATTGCGCTGATCCGCGGCAGATTTTGCTGCTGATCCGTGACCGATTTTGCTGCTGATCCGCGACGATTTTGCCGCTGATCCGCGGCGAATTTTGCCTGTGCGGATTTCTGCGGATCTGGTGATTTTGCTGCTGATCCGCGGCTGATTTTGCTGCTGATCCGCGGCGGATTTTGCTACTGATCCGCGACTGATTTTGCTGCGGATCTGCGGCTGATTATCTGCTGATTCATCTGCGCTAGCGGGTATAGCATAACGCGATCGCGTTATGCTATACCGTTACCAGTCGGTCAACGCTACGTGTTGAACGGGCTGGTAAAATGCAATATGAACCCAGCCTTAGGGTTAGAACTAGGGTTAGGGTTAGCATTAGGGTTAAGGTTAGAATTACGGTTAGGGTTGGAATTTTGGTTAGGGTTGGAATTAGGGTTAGGGTTGGAATTAGGGTTAGGCTTGTGGTTAGGTTTATGGTTAGAGTTGGGATTAGGGTTAGGGGTGTGTTCGGGTTAGGGTTATGATTAGGGTTTGTATTAGGGTTAGGTGTGTGTAGGGGTTAGGGTTGGGGTTAGGGGTGTGTTGGGGTTAGGGTTGGAGTTAGAATTGAGGGGTTTCCACTATTTAGGCACATCAGGGGGTCTCCATACGCGACATGGCGCCACCATTGATTCCTGCAAATTTTGCGTTCAAAAAGTCAAACAGTGCTCCCTTTATTCCAAACCCCGACGTATGCCCAAACAGTGGTTTATCCCCACATATGGGGTATCAGCGTACTTGGTAAAAATTGCACAACAACTTTGGGGGTTCTAATTTCTCCTGTTAACATTGGGTAAAAAAAAAATTGGGGACTAAAAAATTATTTTTGTGGAAAAAAAATGATTTTATATTTTCACGGCTCTGCGTTATAAACTTCTGTGAAGGACTTGGAAATTCTAAGTGCTTATCACACATCTATAGGAGTTCCTTGGGGGATCTAGTTTCCAAAATGGGGTCACTTGTGGGGAGTTTCTACTGTTTAGGCACATCAGGGACTCTGCAAACGTAACATGACGCCCGAAGACCATTCCATCAAGTGGGCATTTCAAAACGTCACTACTTTACATCCGAGCCCCGACGTGTGCCCATAAAGTAGTTTTCTCCCACATATGGGATATCAGCATACTCAGGACAAATTGGACAACAACTTTTGGGGTCTAATTTCTCATGTTACCCTTGGGAAAATAAAAAAATTGGGGACTAAAAGATCCTGATTGTGGAAAAAATATGATTTTTTTATTTTCATGCCCGGGCGTTATTAAACTTCTGTGTAGCCCTTGGGGGTTCAAAGTGCTTACCACACATCTAGATAAGTTCTTTGCGGGGTCTAGTTTCCAAAATGGTGTCACTTGTGGGGAGTTTCTACTGTTTAGCACATCAGGGGCTCTGCAAACGTAACAAGATGCCCGCAGACCATTCCATCAAGTCGGCATTTCAAAGCGTCACTACATCCCTTCCGAGCCCTGACGTGTGCCCAAACAGTGGTTCCCCCCCACATATGGGGTACTAGCGTACTCAGGACAAACTGGACAAAAACTTTTGGGGTCCAATTTCTCCTGTAACCATTGTGAAAATAAAAAATAGTGGGCTAAAAAATCATTTTTTGAGAAAAAAAAATGATTTTTTATTTTCACGGCTCTGCGTTATAAACTTCTGTGAAGCACCTGGGGGTTCAAAGTGCTCACTATGCATCTAGATAAGTTCCTTAGGGTGTCTAGTTTCCAAAATGGGGTCACTTGTGGGGGAGCTCCAATGTTTAGGCACACAGGAACTATCCAAATGCGACATGACAACCGCTAAATATTCCAGCATATTTTCCATTCAAAAAGTCAAATGGCGCTCCTTCCCTTCTGAGCCCTGCCGTGCGCCCAAACAGTGGTTTATGACCACATATGAGGTATCTGTGTACTCAGGAGAAATTGCCCAACAAATTTTAGGATCCAATTTATACTGTTGCCCATGTGAAAATGAAAAAAACTGAGGCTAAAAGAAAATTTTTGTGAAAGAAAAGTACTTCTCTTTTTTTACGGATCAATTTGTGAAGCACCTGGGGGTTCAAAGAGCTCACTATGCATCTAGATAAGTTCCTTAGGGGGTCTAGTTTCCAAAATGGGGTCACTTGTGGGGGAGCTCCAATGTTTAGGCACACAGGGATTTCTCCAAATGTGACATGGCAACCGCTAAATATTCCAGCATATTTTCCATTCAAAAAGTCAAATGGCGCTCCTTCCCTTCTGAGCCCTGCCGTGCGCCCAAACAGTGGTTTATGACCACATATGAGGTATCTGTGTACTCAAGAGAAATTGCCCAACAAATTTTAGGATCCAATTTATACTGTTGCCCATGTGAAAATGAAAAAACTGAGGCTAAAAGAAAATTTTTGTGAAAAAAAAGTACTTTCCATTTTTTTACAGATCAATTTGTGAAGCACCTGGGGGTTGAAAGTGATCACTATGCATCTAGATAAGTTCCTTAGGGGGTCTAGTTTCCAAAATGGGGTCACTTGTGGGGGAGCTCCAATGTTTAGGCACACAGGGACTCTCCAAATGTGACATGGCAACCGCTAAATATTCCAGCATATTTTCCATTCAAAAAGTCAAATGGCGCTCCTTCCCTTCTGAGCCCTGCCGTGCGCCCATACACTGGTTTATGACCACATATGAGGTATCTGTGTACTCAGGAGAAATTGCCCAACAAATTTTAGGATCCATTTTATCCTGATGCTCATGTAAAAATGAAAAAATTGATGCTAAAAGAAAATTTTTGTTGGAAAAATTAAAATGTCCATTTTTTCCTTCCACGTTGCTTTAGTTCCTGTGAAGCACCTGAAGGGTTAATAATCTTCTTGAATGTAGTTTTGAGTAGCTTGAGGGGTGCAGTTTTTATAAAGGTGTCACTTTTGGGTATTTTCTGCCATATAGACCCCTCAAAGTGACTTCAAATGTGAGGTGGTCCGTAAAAAAAATGGTTTTGTAAATTTTGCTGTAAAAATGAGAAATCGCTGGTCAACTTTTAACCCTTATAACTTCCTAACAAAAAAAAATGTTGTTCCCAAAATTGTGCTGATGTAAAGTAGACATGTGGGAAATGTTATTTATTAACTATTTTGTGCCACATAACTCTCTGGTTTAACAGAATAAAAATTAAAAATTTGAAAATTACAAAATTTTCAAAATTTTCGCCAAATTTCCATTTTTTCACAAATAAACGCAAACATTATCGACCTAAATTTACCACTAACATGAAGCCCAATATGTCACGAAAAAACAATCTCAGAATCGCTAGGATCCGTTGAAGCGTTCCTGAGTTATTACCTCATAAAGGGACACTGGTCAGAATTGCAAAAAATGGCAAGGTCTTTAAGGTCAAAATAGGCTGGGTCATGAAGGAGTTAAAAGGACCCCCGGGGAGAATCGTGGCAAAAATGCTCGGTTTTCCCATAGACTTACATTGGGCTCGTTGATCGGGTCAAGTACCCGAGTATTCCAATTTGTTCGACCCGAACAATGAGCACCCGAGCATTTTAGTGCTCGCTCACCACTAGTTAGGAAGTTAAAAGTGTTAAAATTTGATCTCATTTTTCCAACAAAATTTACAAAACCTATTTTTTTAGTGACCACCTCACATTTGAAGTGACTTTGAGGGCCTATAGGACAGAAAATACCCAAAAGTGACACCATTCTAAAAACTGCACCCCTCACGGTGCTCAGAACCACATTCAAGAAGTTTATTAACCCTTCTTGTGCTTCACAGGAATTAATAGAATGTGGAAGGAAAAAATGAATATTTCATTTTTTTTCTCAAAAAATGTACTTTAGACCCAAACTTTTTTATTATCACAATGGTAACAGTAGAAAATGGACCCTAAAATTTGTTGTGCAATTTCTCCTGAATATACCAATATCTTATTTGTGGGGAGACCTACTGTTTGGGCGTACGGAAGAGCTCAGAAGGGAAGGAGCGCTATTTGACTTTTTGAATGTAAAATTTGCTGGAATAATTAGCATAATAAATATGCTTTCAGTCTTAAAACAGTTTTTTTCTGTGTAACTTTTTCCAAAATTCTGCTGCATTTACCATAATATATCTTCCAAAATCATGCAAATAGTGACGACACATTGTGATGCTAAAGAATAAAGGTAATACACACAATGAGTTTATAAGGGGTATTAAGTGATGCTATTACAAAGGGATAATGTCTACAGTGATGTTATCGCCCAGGCATAATGCACAGGTTCATGCTTGATGCATAACAACTTGAGATGACTAATCAAATTTCTTATCAATTTACAAAATTTTTGGACATCCGTATGTACAAATCCAGCATAATGGCTGATGGATGCTTTTGAGATCCAGGATGAGCGTAAAGTAAAAATAACAAAACTTTACACTTGCCACTTTTATGTCCTCACCCGACTCTGCAGCAGGTTCCCTGGTTATCCACACTGAGACCCACAAGGTCATGTAAGGTTGATGCATGTCACTGACATCAATGACATGAGTTGCTGCCATATGACCCCATGGGTCTCACTGCAGGAAGAACAGAATAATGGAGAGGAGTACCAGTGAAGCTGCAAGGGAGGAAGCGGAATAATGAATCACAATATAATAAATGGCGTTTGAGGTACTTTCTATCTCGAACAAATTTATTGGGACCAAGCTGAATCTGCACACGATTCAAATTTGATCTTGTCTAATAAAAACATAATGCTGTGGACTGCTCCGACACAGAATGAAATTCTCATCAATTATTCTCATCAATCACTGAATAAAGAGAAAATACCTATTATCCCAGTGGGCTGCAGCCTGGACTTAACTGGACATTTTGGGATCCAACCAATAATGAAGGTTGATTGATCCACTTCAATTTTCAGGACAAAATGGAAAATCATTCTTTAGATTAATGTACTGACAAATATAACATGCTATTATATCTGTAGCTTGGAAAGACTTTTATACTTTGGGGCTGACAGAAAGCTGACATAAAACTCTTTGAATATTTGAAAAATGTTTGCACAATGAGGAGTTCTTAAAAAAATGTTGCAAATTTTTTGGGGGGACAGCTGCGCCAAAATGGGCACACCTGGAGAGGAGCAAGGATGGGGTGTTACAAATTCACTTGTAGTGGTAGTGTTTCTTATTCTAGAAATGTTCTCTAGTCTCTGACTAGAATAACATTTCTGGCGAGGTCCACAGAGGCACAAGCCACTGATGAGATCTGCACAAATCATTAAGTAGCATGCACCTCTTAAAGGTAATCTGTTACTAGGTTTTTGCTATGTATTCTGTGAGCAGCATCATGTAGGAGCAGTGACTTTCATTCCAGGGATATATCACTTACTGGGCTGTGTTTTGCCATTTCAATGCAATCAGTGTTTTATCGGCTGGAGATTATCACTACAGGACAACTGACTTCATGCATCATAGTCCAACGACATCCTAAGCACTACTTATCAGCTCTCTGTTTCTATTCAATATGCACAGAAAGCTGCGGTGAGGCAGAGTTTATACACAACTCAACAACTGAGCTCTTCTAGATCTGCAGCATAATAATCTGTGACTTTATCATAACTGCTGCACCCAGTAAACTAAATGATGCATTGCTACAATTTGCATGGACTGTCAGAATGGAGATGGTGGAGAAACATTTTTTTTCTATGTATGAGAAAAGTCTGATCAGAAAAATCAGTCCGTTTTTTTTTGTACGTGGAAAAATCTGATGTGTGTATGAGCCTTAAGACTGACATACGAAATGACAGTCTTGATAAATTGATGTCTTTATATCTAGGTGATAGATGATGGTTTGTTGTTATGTTTCTGATGTTCATTTGCCTTATGTCCATGTAGAGGAGAAGACCGGGCTGTGGGTGCTGACAAGGCACCGGGTCTGGAACTGCTGGGGCCGGGCCTACTGTTGCGGGGGGAACGAAATTGAGGACGGAGCAAACCCTTGATCTGCGTGGAGGGGGCGTGGTGAGCCAGGGAAGGATAAGAGAGTTTGCGCGGGTAGAGAGAGGTGTCTTCCCCTAGAGAGAGGAGTCAGTGAGGACCAGCGCTGGGCCGCAGGTTGAGATAAGCCACGGGGCAGCGATTACGATCGGGTGCAGCAAGGACTCTCAGACCTCATCGGGCATGCGGAGGAACGAAGTGGATGACTCCCTGCTGCGCTTAAGTATAACGGACTAGGGGCTCAGTGGGTAAGACCGGTGACTGCCCGCTGCTGCCAGAAGTGAGACTTGTTAGGGGGGGCCGGAAGAACTGAGCACCGGCCTCAGCCGGCAACCACCCATCCATCCCAGGAAGAGAGAAAGACATCCGAGTTACGCTAAGTGCAATTGACAGTTAAGCTTCCATCTTGAGTTATGTTTCCCCTTTGTACCCCTCAGCTTTCACCTTGTTTATTCCCTGCGAGGAGGTTATCACTGTACCTATAAAACAAGTAATTGTTTTCCCCTGTTACTCTTTGCCCTATGCATCTGTGTCACTGCATCCTAGTACCCGTGTTGCATCCAAATCATGCAGTCTGCAATATCTATCATGTCCATTCATATTTAGCAATTTTCAATTTATCACTTATTTCAGCAAAGTTTCAAACTCACAATGTGAATGGTTAGTCTCACTTAAATCTAGGCTGTTGTAATTTTTGAATGAGGGTACTAGCTCAAAATATGACAAATTGTTAGCAAAAGTACCTGTCTGCCATAAAATGGTTACATCAATCATTTTTAAAATAGACTTGTCTGCTTATATCAGCACAGCATGAGTTTCATGAATCATGTACAAGCTCTGTTAGACTATTACTTTCCAAGTAGCAAATATTATTCAGCAGCGTTTCATAAGTGAATGAATAATCCTACATTTCTTTACTTGCCAAGCAAAATAAACACCACATGTATGCAATAAAGCACAAAAAGCAAATGATGTAAATGCAAAATATGAGATGGCGGAAAACATATTAATGGGATTCAAGAAGTTGTATTATGTAAAAAAAAAACAGGTTGTAGAATAAGAAGTGCACATATTACAGTTACTCTATTTTGTTAAGGAAAAGGCATTTATCCCTTCTGCTCAAATAAAGCACCACTCCAGCATTTTATTTTTCAGCACTTCAGTGGTGCTTTAATATTAAGCCCCCTGCCCCGGAAACATACTCACCCTACGGCATCTTCACAGGTTTTTTTATGCCACTCCAGTTCCCCTGCACCATCTTATGAGCGCAGCTTCTGACTGTCCAGAAGTAAGAGGCTATGTCACAAGAGCGCAATGCAAGTCTATGAGTGCCAGGCTTGTATTGTAAAGTGACCTCTGTGCAGCTCCATGAAGCACTGGAGAGCGACTGGAGCGGTGGCTCAAACGCCAGAAGGTGAGTATCAGATAAAGGACAGAGGACTTACATTTAAAGCACTACTCCAATGGTGAAATAAAAAAAACCTGCTGGAGTGGTGCTTTAAAGTTCATAAGATTCGAGATGATGAGTGTCCACCACCACTTTACACCAATGTTAAGTGTTTATTTTTTCACCTGCAAAAACTTCTGTTGTCCTGACATCCTGTACAGCCCCAGGCCTGCAGTCTATGAGTAAATTGCCTTTATATAGACTACATAGAGGAGGCATCAGGCATGAGGATTAGTTGAATACACAATGTATTAGATCTCAATGCCTTTCAGTGTAAAGTAGGATTCCAGATTTCCATCAATTTACATTGTCATATCTTTGTTATACTAAGCTGTAATCGAGAAGTGTCAATCAGTGCAACATTAGAGGGGTTATCCAGGGTATTTAATTTTTTTAGTTGGGTCTAAGAACTAACAGGCAGATAGTAGCTACATACCTGACTGTTTTGCCTGCCACCAACCTCTGCCACCTCAGAGTGGTCACAGACCACTCCTACTGGCGATTCTGCTGATGTGACAACAGCAGAGCAGTCGTTTCTCATCTTCTATGCTCTGTTGATAGGGCATGACTGCCAATATTATAATGATTGTCAGACGGTTTCCTCCTGCCTAACTATGGGAAGCCAGCTGTCAATCAGCCTGACGTCGGCAGTCATGCTCTGTCGACAGAGCAGAAGTGAAAGAGCTCCTCTGTTGATGTGAAGCAGCAGAATTGCTGGCAGGAGCAGTCCGTGCCTGCTCTTATCAGGCTTTGTGTAAAACATCTATCAACTACCTGTCTGTTCATTCTTAGGCCCATAGTAAAAGAATAAATTGCCCTTTAGTGGCATTTTTTATTAATGTGATAGCTCTTTTGAAAAGGTTTCTTTAAATACTTGGATTTTCCAATTCTGGAGTATCTATTCTCTACGATGAGGTATTGATAAATGGTTGACCTTAAGAATTTTTAACAGACAAAAATAAATTCCTTTGCTATAGAAAAAAGTATTAACTTTGACAACTGCATGTTTTAAGTTTTAAGGTTTTAAGTATCCTTAAGAAAGGATGATGTAATTTTTAAATTGTGATGAAGAACAGTTAACAATGTTCGGTTAGAGAGTGGAACTTCAGCAAAAACTTTCAAAAAGCTTCTTGTTTTTGCAGAAAATGTGCCAACTACCCACAAGTCTCGTAGTGCCCTGCAAAAACTCAATAAAATCAGCTTTGAAAGTGGCAATCATCTGCCATATTGTCCTTGTTTGGCCCCATCTGATTATTAGCTCTTTCAAAAACTCGAAAAGTCATTGAAATGACAAAAATTACAACAACTATTATGGTAATTGATACTGTAAAGTTATGTTTTGCAGAAAAGCATAAAAAAAAATTTCTTAACCCCTTTACCCCCGAGGGTGGTTTGCACGTTAATGACCGGGCCAAATTTTACAATTCTGACCACTGTCTCTTTATGAGGTTATAACTCTGAAATGCTTCAACAGATGTTCGCAATTCTGAGAATGTTTTCTCGTGACCTATTGTACTTCACAATAGTGGTAAAATTTCTTCGATATAACTTGCGTTAATTTTTCAAAAAAAACAGAAATTTTAGAAAATTTAGCAATTTTCAAACTTTGAATTTCTATTCCCTTAAAACAGAGAAATATGTCACAAAATAGTTAATAAATAACATTTCCCACATGTCTACTTTACATCAGCACAATTTTGGAACCAAATTTTTTTTGTTAGGAAGTTATAAGGGTTAAAAGTTGACCAGTGATTTCTTATTTTTATAACAACATTTTCAAAGCCATTTTTTTAGGGACCACCTCACATTTGAAGTCACTTTGAGGGGTCTATATGGCAGAAAAAACCGAAAAGTGACACCATTCTTAAAACTGCACTCCTCAAGGTACTCAAAACCATATTCAAGAAGTTTATTAACCCTTCAGGTGCTTCACAGGAGCTGAAGCAACGTGGAAGGAAAAAATGAACATTTCACTTTTTAGTCACAAAAATGGTTTTTACAAACTTTTTTTATTTTCACAAGGGTAAAAGGAGAAAATTGACAGATAAAGTTGTTGTGCAATTGCTCCTGTGTACGCCGATACCCCATATGTGGGGGAAACCACTGTTTGGGCGCACGGCAGGGCTCGTAAGGGAAGGAGCGTCGTTTGACTATTTCAAACCTAAATTGGCTGGAATTGAGATTGGACGCCATGTCGCGTTTTGAGAGCCCCTGATGTGCCTAAACAGTGGAAATACCCACAAGTGACACCATTTTGGAAACTAGACCCCCCTAAGGAACTTATCTAGATCTGTTGTGAGCACTTTGAACCCCCAAGTGTTTCACTAAAGTTTATAATGCCGGGTGTGAAAAAAAAATTCCACAAAAATGATTTTTTAGTCCCCAATTATTGATTTTTCCCAAGCAAATTGGACCCCAAAAGTTGTTGTCCAATTTGTCCTGAGTACGCTGATACCCCATATGTGGGAAGGAAGAACTGTTTGGGTTCACGGCAGGCCTTGGAAAGGAAGTAATGATGTTTTGGAATGCAGACGTTGATGGGTGTCATGTTCCGTTTGCAGAGCCCCAGATGTGCCTAAGCAGTGGAAACCCCCTACAAGTGACCCCATTTTGGAAACTAGACCCCCTAAGGAACTTATCTAGATCTATGGTGAGCACTTTGAACCCTCAAGTGCTTCACACAAGTTTATAATGCCCGGGCATGAAAATAAAAAATCCTATTTTTTCCCACAAAAATTATCTTTTAGTCACCAATTTTTTATTTTCCCAAGGGTAACAGGAGAAATTGGACTACAAGAGTTGTTGTCCAATTTTTACTGAGTACGCTGATACCCCATATGTGAGGGGAACCACTGTTTGGGCGTACGGCAGAGCTCGGAATGGAAGGAGCGCCATTTGACTTTTTCAACCAAAATTGGCTGGAATTGAGATTGGACGCCATGTCGCATTTGGAAAGCCCCTGATGTGCCTAAACAGTGGAAACCCCCCACGAGTTACCCCATTTTAGAAACTAGACCCCCTAAGGAACTTATCTAGATCTATGGTGAGCACTTTGAACCCTCAAGTGCTTCACACAAGTTTATAATGCCCGGGCATGAAAATAAAAAATCCTATTTTTTCCCACAAAAATTATCTTTTAGTCACCAATTTTTTATTTTCCCAAGGGTAACAGGAGAAATTGGACTACAAGAGTTGTTGTCCAATTTTTACTGAGTACGCTGATACCCCATATGTGAGGGGAACCACTGTTTGGGCGTACGGCAGAGCTCGGAATGGAAGGAGCGCCATTTGACTTTTTCAACCAAAATTGCTGGAATTGAGATTGGACGCCATGTCGCATTTGGAAAGCCCCTGATGTGCCTAAACAGTGGAAACCCCCCACGAGTTACCCCATTTTAGAAACTAGACCCCTAAGGAACTTATCTAGATCTATGGTGAGCACTTTGAACCCTCAAGTGCTTCACACAAGTTTATAATGCCCGGGCATGAAAATAAAAAATCCTATTTTTTCCCACAAAAATTATCTTTTAGTCACCAATTTTTTATTTTCCCAAGGGTAACAGGAGAAATTGGACTACAAGAGTTGTTGTCCAATTTTTACTGAGTACGCTGATACCCCATATGTGAGGGGAACCACTGTTTGGGCGTACGGCAGAGCTCGGAATGGAAGGAGCGCCATTTGACTTTTTCAACCAAAATTGGCTGGAATTGAGATTGGACGCCATGTCGCATTTGGAAAGCCCCTGATGTGCCTAAACAGTGGAAACCCCCCCACGAGTTACCCCATTTTAGAAACTAGACCCCTAAGGAACTTATCTAGATCTATGGTGAGCACTTTGAACCCTCAAGTGCTTCACACAAGTTTATAATGCCCGGGCATGAAAATAAAAAATCCTATTTTTTCCCACAAAAATTATCTTTTAGTCACCAATTTTTTATTTTCCCAAGGGTAACAGGAGAAATTGGACTACAAGAGTTGTTGTCCAATTTTTACTGAGTACGCTGATACCCCATATGTGAGGGGAACCACTGTTTGGGCGTACGGCAGAGCTCGGAATGGAAGGAGCGCCATTTGACTTTTTCAACCAAAATTGGCTGGAATTGAGATTGGACGCCATGTCGCATTTGGAAAGCCCCTGATGTGCCTAAACAGTGGAAACCCCCACGAGTTACCCCATTTTAGAAACTAGACCCCCTAAGGAACTTATCTAGATCTATGGTGAGCACTTTGAACCCTCAAGTGCTTCACACAAGTTTATAATGCCCGGGCATGAAAATAAAAAATCCTATTTTTCCCACAAAAATTATCTTTTAGTCACCAATTTTTTATTTTCCCAAGGGTAACAGGAGAAATTGGACTACAAGAGTTGTTGTCCAATTTTTACTGAGTACGCTGATACCCCATATGTGAGGGGAACCACTGTTTGGGCGTACGGCAGAGCTCGGAATGGAAGGAGCGCCATTTGACTTTTTAACCAAAATTGGCTGGGATTGAGATTGGACGCCATGTCGCATTTGGAAAGCCCCTGATGTGCCTAAACAGTGGAAACCCCCCACGAGTTACCCCATTTTAGAAACTAGACCCCCTAAGGAACTTATCTAGATCTATGGTGAGCACTTTGAACCCTCAAGTGCTTCACACAAGTTTTATAATGCCGGGCATGAAAATAAAAAATCTATTTTTTCCCACAAAAATGATCTTTTAGTCACCAATTTTTTATTTTCCCAAGGGTAACAGGAGAAATTGGACTACAAGAGTTGTTGTCCAATTTTACTGAGTACGCTGATACCCCATATGTGGAGGGGAACCACTGTTTGGGCGTACGGCAGAGCTCGGAATGGAAGGAGCGCCATTTGACTTTTTCAACCAAAATTGGCTGGAATTGAGATTGGACGCCATGTCGCATTTGGAAAGCCCCTGATGTGCCTAAACAGTGGAAACCCCCACGAGTTACCCCATTTTAGAAACTAGACCCCTAAGGAACTTATCTAGATTTGTGGTGAGCAATTTGAACCCCCAAGTGCTACGCACAAGTTTATAACGCAGAGCTGTAAAATTAAAAAATCATATTTTTTCCACAAAAATGATTTTTTCACCCCAATTTTTATTTTCCCAAGGGTAACAAGACCCCAAAAGTTATTGTGCAATTTGTCTTGAGTACACTGATACCCCATATGTGGGGGTAAACCACTGTTTGGGTGCATGGCAGAGCTCGGAAGGGAAGGAGCGCCGTTTGATTTTTTGAGCACAGAATTGGCTGGACACCATGACGCATTTGGAGAGCCCTGATGTGCGTAAACAGTGGAAACCCCCACAAATGACACCATTTTGGAAACTTGACCCTCAAGGAACTTATCTAGATGTGTGGTGAGCACTTCGAACCCCAAAGTGCTTCACTAAAGTGTATAACACCCGAGCATGAAAATAAAAAACTCATATTTTTTCCACAAACATAATCTTTTAGTCCCCAATTTTTTAATTTCCCAAGGGTAACAGGAGAAATTAGACACCAAAAGTTGTTGTCCAATTCGTCCTGACTACGCTGATACCCCATATGTAGGAGAAAACTACTGTATGGGCACAGGTCGGGGCTCGGAATAGAAGTAGTGACGTTTTGGATTGCAGACTTTGATAAAATGGTCCGTGGGCATAATGTCGCGTTTGGAGAGCCCCTGATGTGCCTAAGCAGTGGAAACTCCCCACAAGTGACACCATTTTGGAAAATAGACCCTCAAGAAACTTATCTAGATGTGTGGTGAACACTTCGAACCCCAAAGTGCTTCACAGAAGTTTATAACGTACAGCCGTAATAATAAAAAATCATTTTTTTTTACAAACAATAATTTTTTTTCGCCCCCAATATTTTATTTTCACAAGGGTAACAGGAGAAACTGGACCCCAAAAGTTGTCCAATTTGTTCTGAGTATGCTGATACCCTATATGTGGCAGAAAACTACTGTATGGGCACACGTGAGGGCTCAGACGGGAAGTAGTGACGTTTTGAAATTGCAGACTTTGATAAAATGGTCTGCGGGCGTCATGTCACGTTTGGAGAGATGTGCCTAAACAGTGAAACCCCCCACAAGTGACCCCATTTTTTAAATTAGACCACCCAAGGAACTTATCTAGATGCGTGGGGAGAACTTTGAACCCCCAAATGCTTCACAAAAGTTTATAATGTAGAGCCATAAAAATAAAAAAATCATAATTTTTTACCACAAAAATGATATTTTTTGTTTTCAAAAGGGTAGCAGAAGAAATTGGACCCAAGAGTTTATGTGCAATTTGTCCTGAGTGAGCTGATACTCCATATGTGGGGCAAACTACTGTTTGGGTGCATGGCAGAGCTCAGAAGGGAAGGAGCACCTTTTGACTTTTTCAACGCAGAATTGGCTGAAATTAAGGTCAGATGCCATGTCACATTTGGAGAGCCCTGATGTGCCTAAACAGTGGAAACCCCCAATTCTAACTCCAACCCTAACCCAACACACCCCTAACCCTAGTCCCAATCCTAACCATAACCCTAACCACATACCTAACCTTAACACACCCCTTATCCCAACCCTAACCCTAATTCTAACTTTAACCCCAACCCTAACCCTAACTTTAGCCCTAACCCTAACTCTAACAGGAAAATGGAAATAAATACATTTTTTTTATTTTATTATTTTTACCTAACTAAGTGGGTGAAAAAGGGGGGTTCGATTTACTCTTTATAGCGGGTTTTATGTTTGGCAGCTGTCACGCTAAAAGACGCTTTTTATTGCAAAAAAGTTTTTGTATCACCACAGTTTGAGAGCTATAATTTTTGCATACTTTGGCCCACAGAGTCATGTGAGGTCTTTGTTTTTGGGGGACGAGTTGACGTTTTTATTGGTACTATATTTGGGCACGTGACATTTTTTGATCGCTTTTTATTACGATTTTTGGGAGGTTAGAATGAACAAAAAACAGCAATTCATGAATTTCTTTTGGGGGGGCGTTTATACCGTTCCACGTGTGGTAAAATTGATAAAGTAGTTTTATTCTTAGGGTTAGTACGATTACAGCGATACCTCATTTATATCATTTTTTTATGTTTTGGCGCTTTTATACAATAAAAACAATTTTATATAAAAAATAATTATTTTTGCATCGCTTTATTCTGCGAGCTATAACTTTTTAATTTTTTTGCTGATGATGCTGTATGGCAGCTTGTTTTTTGTGGGACAAGATGACGTTTTCAGCGGTACCATGTTTATTTATATCCGTCTTTTTGATCGCGTGTGATTTCACTTTTTGTTCGGCGGTATGATGATAAAGCATTGTTTTTTTTAAGGGGTTCACTAAAGGGGCTAACTAGTGGGACAGTTTTATAGGGTGGGTTGCTACGGACGCGGCAATACTAAATATGTGTACTTTTATTGTTTTTCATTTTTTTATTTACATAAATGAATTTATTGGGGAATATTTTTTTTCTTTATTTCGGGATTTTTAATTAATTATTTTTACACATGTTTATTTTATTTTTATTTACATTGTTCCAGGATGAGACATCACTATATAATGTCAGATTGCTGCTCTGACAGTTTGCTTGGCACTCTGTAAGACCAGCGATCTGACAGGCACTGCAGGAGGCTTTCTCAGAGACTGCTCTCAGCAGGCACTGAGAAGCCACCTCCCTACAGGACCCGGAAGGACCCTGCTGCCTTCTTGGATCCAAGGGCCTGCAGGGAGGAGGCCCTTGGAACAGCGCGATCACATCGCGCTGTTCTAAGGGTCTCAGGGATGCACGCAGGGAGCCCCCTCCCTGCGCGATGCTTCCCTATACCGCCGGATCAAGTCCGTGACTGATCCTGGCACATAGTGCCGGGTGTCAGCTGTGATAATCAGCTGACACCCGGCCGCGATCGGCCTCGCTCCTCCCGGGACAGCGTCCGATCGCATGTAACGTACTATCCCGTCCATGGTCATACGGGCCCAGGTACCATGGACGGGATAGTACGTCCGATGTCAGAAAGGGGTTAAAGATCGAATTTATAATGCATTAAATATACAGTGGCTTGCTTTTCATGTTTTGCTACCTCACAACCTGAAATTTCATTGTTTTTTTGAGGGTTTGCATCAGTTCATGTACATAATATGACTACAACTGTGAATATTTGTTTTTTTATTGTGAAGCAAACAACAAATAGGACAAAATAGCTGGAAACTGCAGTGTGCATAACTATTAACCCCTCTAAAGTCAGTACTTTGTATAGCCTTCTTTTGAGGTAATCACACCTGCAAGTTTCTATGGATAAGTCTCTATGGCTTTCCACATCTTGCCACTGGGATTTTTGCCCAATCCTCAAGGCAAAACTGCTCCAGCTCCTTCATATTAGATGGTTTCCTCTGGTGAATAGCAATCTTTAAGTCTGACCACAGATTCTCAATTGGATTAAGGTCTAGACTTTGATTAGGACACTCAAAGACATTTACATATTTTCCATTAAAGCTCTTGAATATTGCTTTAGTAGTATGCTTTGGGTCATTCTTTTCTTGGAAGGTGAATCCCTGTCCCAGTCTCAAATCACTGACAAATTGAAACAGGTTTTGTGCAACAATATTCCTGTATGTCGCACCATCCATCTTCCCCTCAACTCAGAGCATTTTCCCTATCCCTGCTACTGAAAAATATCCCCACAGCATGATGTTGCCACCACCATTTTTTACTGTGGGGATGGTGTTCTTGCGGTGATGAGCTGTGTTAGTTTGGTGCCAGACATAGTGTTGTCATTGATGGCCAAAAAGTACAATTTTGGTTTCATCTGACCACAGCACCTTCCTCCATACATTTGGGGAGTCTCCCACTTGCCTATTTGCAAACTCAGAACGAGCCTTACAATTTTGGTGTATAAGTAAAGGCTTTTTTCTACCCACTTTTTCATAAATCCCACCTCTCTGAAGTGTAGTGCTTATTATGGTTGTATGGACAGATATTCCAGTCTCTGCTTGGAAATTCTGCAGCTCCTTCAGGGTTACCTTTGCTCTTTGTGCTGCCTCCTTGCCTGGGCTGAGAGTTTTAGTATGCGACCCTCTCTTGGCAGGTTTGTTGAGGTGCCACGTTCTTTCCATAGTGATAATGGATTTGGATTTTAGGGTGCTCTGGGGGATCATCAGAGATTGGGATATATTTTTAAAATCCAAATCTGACTTGTACTTCTCAACAATTTTGTCACTGACTTGTTTGGAGATCTCCTTGGTCTTCATGGTGTTGTTTGGTTAGTGGTGCCTCTTGCTTAACCCCTTCACCCCCAAGGGTGGTTTGCACGTTAATGACCGGGCCAATTTTTACAATTCTGACCATTGTCTCTTTATGAGGTTATAACTCTGGAACGCTTCAACGGATATTCGCGATTCTGAGAATGTTTTCTCGTGACATATTGTACTTCACGATAGAAGTAAAATTTCTTCCATATAACTTGCGTTTATTTTTTAAAAAAACGCAAATATGGCGAAAATTTTTAAAATTTTGCAATTTTCAAACTTTGAATTTTTATTCCCTTAAAACAGAGAAATATATCACACAAAATAGTTAAGAAATAACATTTTCCACATGTCTACTTTACATCAGCACAATTTTGGAACCAAAATTTTTTTTTGTTAGGAAGTTATAAGGGTTAAAAGTTGACCAGTGATTTCTCATTTTTACAACAAAATTTACAAAGCCATTTTTTTAGGGACCACCTCACATTTGAAGTCACTTTGAGGGGTCTATACGGCAGAAAATACCCAAAAGTGACACCATTCTAAAAACTGCACCCTCAAGGTACTCAAAATAACATTCAAGAAGTTTATTAACCCTTCAGGTGCTTCACAGGAACTAAAGCAACGTGGAAGGAAAAATGAATATTTAACTTTTTAGCCACAAAAATGATCTTTTACAAACTTTTTTTTTATTTTCACAAGGGTAAAAGGAGAAAATGGACAGATAAGGTTGTTGTGCAATTTCTCCTGAGTACGCCAATACTCAATATGTGGGGAAAAAACACTGTTTGGGCACACAGCAGAGCTCGTAAGGGAAGGAGCGCCGTTTGACTTTTTCAAACTAAAATTGGCTGGAATTGAGATTGGATGCCATGTCGCGTTTGGAGAACCTCTGATGCGCCTAAACAGTGGAAACCCCCACAAGTGACGACACCATTTTGGAAACTAGACCCCCTAAGGTACTTATCTAGATCTGTTGTGAGCACTTTGAACCCCCAAGTGTTTCACAAAAGTTTATAATGCCTGGGTGTGAAAAAAAAAAAAACAATTTTCCACAAAAATGATTTTTTAGTCCCAAATTTTTAATTTTCCCAAGGAAATTGGACCCCAAAAGTTGTTTCCAATTTGTCCTGAGTACGCTGATACCCCATATGTGGGGGGGGGAACTGTTTGGGCGCACGGCAGGGCTTGGAAAAGAAGTAGTAACGTTTTGGAATGCAGACGTTGATGGGGGTCATGTTCCGTTTGCAGTGCCCCAGATGAGCCTAAACAGTGGAAACCCCCCACAAGTGACCCCATTTTGGAAACTAGACCCCCTAAGGAACTTATCTAGATCTTTGGTGAGCACTTTGAACCCCCAAGTGCTTCACACAAGTTTATAATGCGCGGGCATGAAAATAAAAAATCCTATTTTTTTCCCACAAAAATTATCTTTTAGTCACTAATTTTTTATTTTCCCAAGGGTAACAGGAGAAATTGGACCACATAAGTTGTTGTCCAATTTGTCCTGAGTACGCTGATACCACATATGTGGGAGAAAACTACTGTATGGGCGCACGTCAGGACTCGGAAGGGAAGTAGTGACGTTTTGTATTGCAGACTTTGATGGAATGGTCTGGGGGCGTCATGTCGCATTTGGAGAGCCCCTGATGCGCCTAAACAGTGGAAATCCCCAACAAGTGACCCCATTTTGGAAAATAAACCCCACAAGGAACTTATCTAGATGTGTGGTGAGCGCTATGAAGCCCCAAGTGCTTCACAGAAGTTTATAATGTACAGCCGTAAAAACAAAAAAAACATTTTTTTTTTTACAAAAATGATATTTTCGCCCCAGTTTTTTATTTTCCCAAGGGTAACAGAAGAAATAGGACAAATTGCACAATAACTCTTGGGGTTCAGAGTACGCTGATACCCCATATGTGGGGATAAACTACTGTTTGGACGCATGGCAGAGCTCAGAAGTGAAGGAGCACCGTTTGACTTTTTCAACGCAGAATTGGCTGGAATTGAGATCAGACGCCATGTCACATTTGGAGAGCCCCTGATGTGCCTAAACAGCGGAAACCCCCCAATTCTAACTCCAACCCTAACCCCAACACACCCCTAACCCTAGTCCCAACCCTAACCACAAACCTAACCCTAACACACCCCTAATCCCGACCCTAACCCTAATCCTAACTTTAGCGCCAACCCTAGCCCTAACTTTAGCCGCAACCCTAACCCTAACCCTAATGGGAAAATGGAAATAAATACATTTTTTTTATTTTATTATCTTTCCCTAACTAAGGGGGTGATAAAAGGGGGTCTGATTTACTATTTATAGTGGGTTTTTATGATTGGCAGCTGTCACGCTAAAAGACGCTTTTTATTGCAAAAAATAGTTTTTTGCATCGCCACATTTTGAGAGCTATAATTTTTGCATATTTTGGCCCACAGAGTCATGTGAGGTCTTATTTTTTGTGGTACGAGTTGACGTTTTTATTGGTACCATTTTTGAGCACGTGACATTTTTTGATCGCTTTTTATTTCGATTTTTGGGAGGTTAGAATGAACAAAAATCTTTCCGCGTGTGGTAAAATTGATAAAGCAGTTTTATTCTTCGGGTCAGTACGATTATGGCGATACCTCATTTATATAATTTTTTTATGTTTTGGCACTTTTATAGAATAAAAACAATTTTTATATAAAAAATAATTATTTTTGCATCGCTTTATTCTACAAGCTATAACTTTTTTATTTTTTCGCTGATGATGCTATGTGGTGGCTCGTTTTTTGCGGGACAAGATGACGTTTTCAGTGGTACCATGTTTATTTATATCGGTCTTTTTGATCGCGTGTTATTCCACTTTTTGTTCAGCAGTATGATGATAAAGCATTGATTTTTTTGCTTTGTTTTTTTAAGGGGTTCACTAAAGGGGTTAACTAGTGGGACAGTTTTTAAGGGGGGTCGTTACGGACGCGGCGATACCAAATATGTTTACTTTTATTGTTTTGTTTTTTTTATTTACAGGAAGAAATGAATTTATTGGGGATTATATATATATTTTTTATATTATTTTGGATTTTTTTTTAAAACATGTTTATTTTTATTTTTTTAACTTTTTTACTTTGTCCCAGGGTGGGACATCACTGTATTTTATCAGATCGCTGGTGTGACAGTGTGCACAGCACTCTGTCACACCAGCGATTGCACAGGCATAGCTGCAGGCTTCTCAGTGCCTGCTCTCAGCAGGCACTGAGGAAGCCGCCTCCCTGCAGGACCCCGGCGCCATCTTGGATCCGGGTCCTGGGAGGGAGGAAGCCCTCAGAACAGCGCGATCACATTGCGCTGGTCTGAGGGTCTCAGGGGAGCGCGCAGGGAGCCCCCTCCCTGCGCGATGCTCCCCTGTGCCCCCAGTACACCGCGATCATGTTTGATCGCGGTGTGCCAGGGGTTAATGTGCCGGGAGCGGTCCATGACCACTCCTGACACACAGTCACGGGTGTCAGCTGTGATAATCAGCTGACACCCAGCGGTGATTAGCTGCGCTCCCCGGGAGCGCAGCTGATCGCCTATGACGTACTATCCCGTCCATGGTCAGATTGGCACGGGTTTCATGGACGGGATAGTACGTCTAATGTCAGAGAGGGGTTAAAGGTGATGCAGCCTCTCAGAAAAGGTGTGAATATACTGACAGACCATATGACACATAGGGCTCATACTCATTAGCGCTAAAAAAAAGGTCAGATGTTATTAAAAAGTAAGACAAGTGTCATGCGAGTACAACACTTTTTTTCTCACCTAGCATTCCGTATAACATACGTTTGCAATCCATATGCAATGCATTTTTAATATCAGCTTTTACATGCAGGAATTCTCTATATTATTTCAAGCTAGTTTAGCGACTAATAAAACATTCTTAGCTGCAGATTTAGATAGATAGATAGATAGATAGATAGTATAGATAGATAGATAGATAGATAGATAGATAGATAGATAGATATTTAGCTCATACAGTGGGTACAGAAAGTATTCAGACCCCTTTAAATTTTTCACTCTTTGTTTCATTGCAGCCATGTGCTAAATTCAAAAAAGTTCATTTTTTTCATTAATGTACACTCTGCCCCGTCTTGACTGAAAAAAAACAGAAATGTAGAAATTTTAGAAAATGTATTAAAAAAGAAAAACTGAAATATCACATGGTCATAAGTATTCAGACCCTTTGCTCAGTATTGAGTAGAAGTACCCTTTTGAGCTAGTACAGCCATGAGTCTTCTTGGGAATGATGCAACAAGTTTTTCACACCTTGATTTGTGGATCCTCTGCCATTCTTCCTTGCAGATCCTCTCCAGTTCCATCAGGTTGGATGGTGAACGTTGGTGGACAGCCATTATCAGGTCTCTCCAGAGATGCTCAATTGGGTTTAGGTCAGGCTCTGCTGGGCCAGTCAAGGATGGTTACAGAGTTGTTCTGAAGTCACCCCTTTGTTATTTTAGCTGTGTGCTTAGGGTCATTGTCTTGTTGGAAGGTGAACCTTCAGCCAAGTCTGAGGTCCAGAGCACTCTGGAAGAGGTTTTCATCCAGGATACTTCTGTACTTGGCAGCATTCATGTTTCCTTCAATTGCAACTAGTCATCTTGTCCCTGCAGCTGAAAAACACCCCCATAGCATGATGCTGCCACCACCATGTTTCACTGTTGGGATTGTATTAGGCAGGTGATGGGTAGTGCCTGGTTTTCTCCACACATACCACTTAGAATTATCACCAAAAAGTTATATCTTCGTCTCATCAGATCAGAGAATCTTATTTTTCATAGTTTGGGAGTCTATCATGTGTTTTTTTAGCAAACTCTATGCAGGCTTTCATATGTCTGGCACTGAGAAGAGGCTTCTGTCGGGCCACTCTGCCATAAAGGCCTGACTGGTGGAGGGCTGAAGTGATAGTTGACTTTGTGGAACTTTCTCCCATCTTCCTACTGCATCTGTGGAGCTCAGCCACAGTGATCTTGGGGTTCTTCTTTACCTCTCTCACCAAGGCTCTTCTCCCACGATTGCTCAGTTTAGCTGGACTGCCAGGTCTAGGAAGACTTCTGGTGGTCCCAAACTTCTTCCATTTAAGGATTATGCAGGCCACTCTGCTCTTAGGAACCTTGAGTACTGCAGAAATTCTTTTGTAACCTTGGCCAGATCTGTGCCACAATTCTGTCTCTGAGCTCCTTGGCCAGTTCCTTTGACCTCATGATTCTCATTTGGTCTGACATGGTCTGTGAGCTGTGAGGTCTTATATAGACAGATGTGTGCCTTTTACAAATCAAGTCCTATCAGTTTAATTAAACACAGTTGGACTCCAATGAAGGCGCAGAACCATCTCAAGGAGGATCACAAGGAAATGGACAGCATGTTACTTAAATATGAGTTTCTGAGCAAAGGGTCTGAATACTTATGACTATATGATATTTCAGTTTTTGTATTTTAATACATTTGCAAAAATGTATTTAAAAAAACATTCTACATTTCTGTTTTTTTTTCAGTCATGATGGGGTGCAAAGTGTACATTAATGTGAAAAAAATGAACTTTTTTGAATTTACCAAATGGCAGCAATGAAACAAAGAATGAAAAATTTAAAGGGGTCTGAATACTTTCTGTGTCCACTGTAATTAAATACGTAAAAGAAAAAAACTCTCACACAGCAAGCGGTGATGTCACTAATTTATTCTCCACGTAGATGATAATGTTTTGAGATAAACCATTAAACCCAGATACTATAGGACGTCCTTTCAGATTTTGGATCTCCTTGTGGATCCTCTTGTGGACCTTGGGGAAAATTTTATAAAAACTGTGACAAACAACAGCCTTGATATCCAAGAAGAGGATTTTGCTGCCTTCTCCACATTATTAGAACTATCAATGGAGGAACAGCAAATAGAAGGTAAATGTCCTTTCACAGACCTTAAGACAAGGAAAACAAAAAACCCACCTCCAAGAGATACCACTCACATTTATCTCTTTGTTGAGTTAGCAACAAAGAGACTGGAGGGTTTGGAGAAACAGGGTTATGATATGAAGAAACTTGGACCCCAAAACTTCACAGACAATAAAATCTTTAACATCTGACAACAACATCACAATAAAACAAGTGGACAAAGAGGGAAACCTCGCTATCTTTGACAATGACAAGTATCAGGATATGTGTAAAAAAATTTTGAAAGATCATAAGTATTATGCCGTCAGCAAGGATTTGGATTTCTGGATCACGGAGTGAATTACCTATACGATGGACTACTTGCTAGAGATGGGGTGCATCTTACGAAGACTGGAAAACATGTATTTGGAAGTCGACTTGCTACACTCATCAGGAGAGCTTTAAACTAGAACAATGTGGGAAGGGAAGCAAAACGCCAGCAAAAGCCATACACTTGTCAAATACTATTGAGATTTCTGCTATTAGAAGAGAAGGGGAAGAACAAAGACAAAAAAATTTACATAATAAAAATATTGAAGGAAGAGAAACCAATCACAAACTAAAGTGTTTCTATACGAATGCACAAAGCATGGGCAACAAACAAGGAGAACTGGAGCTACTAACGCAGGAGAAGAAATATGATGTCATTGGAATCACTGAGACTTGGTGGGACGATACACATGATTGGAATACAAGGCTAGAAGGATACAACTTATTTGCAAGAAACAGACTTGATAAACGAGGAGGAGGTGTTGCATTGTATGTTAGAAAATCGTATATCTGCACAGAGATTGACGCTTCAGAGACTGGGAGTTCTGTGGAAACTGTTTGGGTAAGAATACAAGGACAGAACAATGGAAAGGACACCATTGTAGGCATTTACTACAGGCCGCCTGTGCAAGCTGAAGATATGGATGAACTCTTTATGCATCAAATGGCCAAGTTCTCCAAAAAATATGACATAGTGGTCATGGGAGATTTCAACTATCCAGACATTTGTTGGGAATCTCTCTCAGGCAAAACTAACAGGTCCAGGAAATTCTTATCCTCTCTTGCTGACAACTTTATCTTCCAAAAGGTAATGGAGAAAACAAGGGGATCTGCTACCTTGGATCTAATCCTCATAAACAGGGAGGAAATGGTGGAGGAGGTAAGAGTGGCTGGGACTCTAGGAGGTAGTGACCATGCTATTTTAGAATTTTGGATAACAAGAGGAGGAAGACCTGTGAAGACTCAGACGTCAAGGTTAGATTTCAGAAAGGCAGATTTTAAGGAACTCAGAAAGAAATTGGAGGGATCCAATGGCTGGATATCCTTAAGGACAAAAATGTCCAGGAAGGATGGAAAATCTTGAAAAATGAGATTCTCAAAGCACAATCGTTAACAATTCCGAAAAGAGGGAAGAATGGGAAGCATTTAAGGAAACCAGGATGGATGAACATAGAACTTAAACACATGCTAAAAAGGAAGAAAGAAATGTTTATCAAATGGAAAGAGGGAGGCATATCTAAAGAAGAATATAATGCCGTCTGCAGAACCTGCAGGGCACAAATCAGATTATCTAAAGCTGACAATGAATTAAGGCTTGCAAGTGACGTCAAAAGCAACAAAAAAGGATTTTGGGGATACGTCAAAAGTAAAAGAAAAGTCAAAGATGCTATAGGATTTTTACAGGATGAAAATGATGAAATGGTAAGTCAGGATGTTGAGAAGGCTGAACTTTTAAATTCCTATTTTGCATCTGTTTTCTCTCAGAAAGGAAATGTAACATCAACTGATCTTCACTGTCCTATTAAAGGAATAGAAGAATCCAGGATATCTATAAACAGAAAGACAGTGAGGAAACACTTAGCTAACATAAATGAATTCAAGTCTCCAGGTCCAGATGAATTACACCCCAGGGTACTGAAGGAGATAGCAGAAGAAATTCTTGAACCACTGTCCATAATCTTTGAAAATTCTTGGAGAACAGGAGAAGTCCCAGAAGACTGGAGAAGAGCAAATGTTGTTCCTATCTTCAAAAAGGGGAAGAAGGTGGACCCAGGGAACTACAGGCCGGTGAGTCTGACTTCTATACCAGGAAAGATCTTTGAACAAATTATTAAAGAACATGTATGCAAGTACCTGGATAAGAATGAAGTGATTAAACAGAGTCAGCATGGGTTTGTAACTAATAAGTCATGTCAGACTAACTTAATTTCCTTCTATGACAGAATCACTGACAGGGTGGATCAGGGAAATGCTGTAGATATAGTATATCTTGACTTCAGCAAAGCATTTGACAAAGTATCTCACACAATCCTTATTGAAAAAATGACTAAGTATGGAATGGACAAGGCAACTGTTAGGTGGATTCATAACTGGCTTAGTGATCGGACCCAAAGAGTGGTTGTAAATGGCTACACATCCAGTTGGAAGAATGTCTCAAGTGGGGTACCACAAGGCTCTGTTTTGGGCCCTGTATTGTTCAACATCTTTATCAATGATTTAGATGAAGGAATTGAGGGTAAACTGATCAAATTTGCTGATGACACAAAGCTAGGAGGGGTAGCTAATACTAGAGAAGAGAGAGAGAGGATTCAAAAGATATACATAAACTGGAGCAGTGGGCAGCAACTAACAGAATGGATTTTAACAGGGAAAAATGCAAAGTACTACATCTGGGCAATAAAAATGAAAAAAGCATATACAAAATGGGAGGAATAGGGCTAAGTAACAGCACATGTGAAAAAGACTTGGGTATACTAATTGATCACAGACTTAACATGAGTCAACAGTGTGATGCAGCAGCAAAAAAGGCAAATGCAATTCTAGGATGTATCAACAGAAGCATACAGTCTAGATCACGTGAGGTCATTATTGCCCTCTACTCCTCTTTGGTCAGACCTCATCTGGAATACTGTGTCCAGTTTTGGGCACCACATTTTAAAAAAGACATCAACAAACTGGAGCAAGTTCAGAGAAGAGCCACCAGAATGGTGACCGGTCTGCAAACCATGTGCTATGAGGAACGGTTGCAGGATTTGGGAATGGTTTAGCTTCAAAAAAGAAGGATCATCTTTATTCTCATTTGCACAAGGAAAGACTAGAAGCAATGGGATGAAACTGAATGGGAGGAGACACAGATTAGATATTAGAAAAAACTTTTTGACAGTTAGGGTGATCAATGAGTGGAACAGGCTGCCACAAGAGGTGTGAGTTCTCCTTCAATGGAAGTCTTCAAACAGAGGCTGGATAGACATCTGTCTGGGATGATTTAGAGAATCCTGCTTTGAGCAGGGGTTGGACCAGAAGGCCCAGGAGGTCCCTTCCAACTCTACCATTCTATGATTCTTGATTCTATGATAAGTAACTGGATCATAATCTTCTCCCTAACATTAAAGACGAACTAAAAAACATCTTAGAAGAGGCTAGAAGCAAAAATCTCATAGATAAAAAATAGCACAAATTATTTCTCAACAATTACCAACAAATTCCAACATTCTATAGCATCCCCAAAGTCCACAAGGGGACCCAAAATCTGAAACAATGTTACATTGTATCTGGGATTAATGGTTTATCTCAAAACATCAGCATCTACGTGGAGAAAATATTGCTAAATTTTGTAATCAGTCTACCTTCCCGTATGAGGGATACTATGGACATACTTCAAAAATTGGAGGGAATTGATGTACCACCAAATACCATTCCAGCTAGCCTCGATGTAGAAGCATTATGCAGTTCCATCCCACATACTTTGGGATGTAAAGCAGTGGAATACTATCTGGATTCATGAGATACACAGTGCAATGAACATAATAAATTTGTCATTCAACTCCTTGAGTTCATTCTAATTAAGAAGGTATTCACGTTCGGGGGACATTTCTACCATCATCAGCCTATGGCAGTTCCTGGGCATCAAGTTTTGCTAACCTCTATCTAGGATGGTAGGAGGACAGAATTGTTTTTTCAGAGCAATCGGAGCAATTTACATCGTCCATTTTATTATGGGCGAGGTGTATTGATGTCTTAATCTTGTGGAAAGATACTGAAACTAAATTTACCGAATTTGTGAACCATCTTAATCACAAGTGAGATCCAAAGAGAGCACCTCAACTTCCCTGATATTAGAGATGAGTGAATATTTCAATGTTCGGTTCGGATTATGATTGCCGAATTTGCAATATTCGCCGATTAATTCATCGAACATAACCGAACGCCATTCAGGTCAATGGGAGGCAAAAAAAACGCCTACACAACACCTTATAGCGGCCCCAAATGCTGCCAAAACACATCAAATGAGGGGCAGACACCAGGAAAGTGGCCTCAATTCACCCATAGTACTAATTGTAGTGTAGCACTGCAGCAATCTGCCAGGAATGAGGTATCAGGGTCTGAGACAGTATTTACAGCTTTCAATTGAAAGTCCCAGTAAGACGAGGTGGGTGAGAGATCAGTGTAGGCCTCCTGTGCTGGGAGCCCTGATACCATATGCAACAGCTCAACCTGATTTCATACTCAGCCACAGTCAGGTGGCACAAATATCATATAAATTTTGTAGACTACTATTGTCAGAAAAATCTAAGGATAGTAACACGGGTAGTTGACTCTAAGGAAGTGGAGAACTGATGGTCTTGGAGGCCTACTGCCACTGGCAACACGCATGAAGGAGACCCAACCTGGAGTCTACACAGTTACAAAAATTAGTGGCAAACACCAACAAAGTGGGATCAATTGCAATAAAGTAGAATTAGTATAGCGGGGACCGACATATCTTCCACTACAGCCAACCCAGCAGATGGAGACTGTAATGGGCAAGGTGGAGGAATCACTATTCCGTATACCTCTGAAAGCCTGAAAGGGGCATAACTAGGTGGCCTACCAAATCCCTACTCGGACAAGTGGCAGCAGGCGAAAACTGCGACCTAAGGAGGTACAAAGAGGTGGCACCAGGTGCTACTCCATGGCTGACCTACAGAAAGTGGCAGCTGCCCCTACAGCATGTAAGCTGCTACGGCCCAAAGGAGGGATGACAAATACAGGCAGGCACTGTAGAAACTCTGGAATCATGGGTGCCGATGGGATGGGCTGAGGAACAGAAAAGCACTGACAGGTGTGGGCTGGACCGGGTGTTACATAGATGGTCCCTAGCAGGTGCGATCTGGACCGGCTGATGGACAGAAGAGCACAGACAGATACAAGCAGATGGGCACAGACAGGTAAGAACAGATGGGTACAGGGTAGACAAGCAGACAGACAGACCTGGGGACCCTGACAACTAGCAACAGCATGCAAGGCAAGCTAACAACGTAGCTCGGGCACCTCCATATTGGAGGCGAAGCCTAAAATAAAAGGTGTCACCCAGCTATAGGTTGGGAATACCTTAGACTTATGCGGGAGGTCCCTTTAAGAGGGAGGGAGCACACACGCCCGCTAAGCATACTTCCTGGTCCTACAACTGAACCTTGCTGGACACCGACACATAAGGGGTGAGTTAAGGAGGTGGTGTGTGAGTGGGAGACACTGAATGTCCTGTCTGCTAAGTATGAGGAGATCCAACAAAGGGCCAAGTCTGTAATGTTAACAGATCAGAAACTCTGTAGTAAGAGGGAATAATCCACTGTGTAATGTATGTAGTACAGTTCATATAGCGTCTTGTGCTTGGGTGCGATGAAAATACATGAGACACAGGTTTGATATAGAAGGTCTTGTATTACTTCATACAAGTGGCAAAAATAGTCACACAGTTTGCAGATACAGAAGCAGGAAACACAGCAGGCCAGAGTAACTTAAGCTCAGCAATCACTCTCCACAACTGGTTCAGGATCTTCTTCTCTGTTACCGTAAGTCCATGCAAACGTGGATCTTTCAAAGAGCAGGGTTCCAAAGTCCACAAGTGTTCCAGAGTTCCTCAGTAGGGAATAGCTGGAGTACAAAGTCCAAGGCTTCTAGGAGTCAGGTCACAGGCTCACTGCAGGCTTGATTCTGAAGCACTGATTGCTCAGCTGTGGCTGCTTAAGAAGCAAGAGGGAGAGAATCAGGGCGGGAACATGAAAGCTGGAAACTCCATATTGACTGAGGGCAAGATAGCTGCAGCAAGACAGAAAGCAAAATGGCTGACGGAAAAACTGAGTTTCAAGAACATGTACAAAGAACCTTACATTACTCCCCCCTTAGGGACAACCTCCGGATGGCCTCAGACCAGGCTTGTCTGGGTACCTCTGATGAAACTGGCGGAGCAAACGAGGAGCATTAACGTTATTGACTGGTTCCCATGAGTTGTCCTCCACTGGGTAGCCCTGCCATTTAATCAAATATTGTAACTGATTCCTGTATAACCTGGAATCTAGAATCCTTTCCACCATAAATTCTTCCTGACCATCAACTAGCACTGGGTCAGGGCAAGGAGAAGAACGTCCAGGAAACGTATTGGGTGTTGCAGCCTTTAGTAGGGATACATGAAAGACAGGGTGGATTCTCATAGTTCTGGGCAGTTGAAGACGACAAGCAACGGCACTTATAATTTTACTGATTTTATAGGGTCCAATGTACTTATGTCCCAACTTAGACGATGGAATCCTTAACTTAAGATTTCTGGTTGACAGCCAGACCAGGTCTCCTACCTTGAAAGCAGGTGCAGGTTTACAAAATTTATCTGCTGCTTTCTTGTACCTTTCCTGAGCCAATTCCAGATTCTCCTTTAGAAGATCCATATTCTTCTGTAAAGACGTGATTCTTTCAGCCACTGCTGGCAAAGGCGTTTCTATGGGAAATCGTGGAAGAATGTTAGGATGATAACCTAAATTGGAGAAAAAAGGAGACTGCTTAGTGGAGGCGCTCTGAGAGTTGTTATAAGAGAACTCAGCCAATGGAAGTAGATCCACCCAATCATCCTGTAGGTGGCAGATAAAGCAGCGGAGATACTGCTCCAGGGTTTGATTGGTTCGTTCTGTCTGTCCATTAGTCTGGGGATGAAAAGCAGAAGAAAGGTTTACTTTAATGTCCAATGCGGCACAGAAATTCTGCCAAAACCTTGAAGTGAATTGCACCCCTCGATCCGAAATAACCTCATCCGGTACTCCATGTAAACGAAACACATTCTTAATCATCAAATCTGATGTCTGTTTTGCAGTGGGTAAGCCGACACAAGGGATAAAATGAGCTGCCTTTGTTAAACGATCAACCACCACTAGAATGGTGTTCTTCCCTTGAGAGGTTGGTAACTCCACAATGAAATCCATAGAAATGGATCCCCACGGGCGGGACGGGGTGGGAAGAGGTTGTAACAGACCAGTTGGTGAGGAGCGAGGTGTTTTGCATCTTGCACAGACTTCACATGAAGTGACATAGTTCAAAACATCTTTCCTGCAAGTGGGCCACCAAAAGAAACGAGAAAGAAATTCCTGTGTCTTTAGAATTCCTCTATGCCCAGCTATCTTGGAATCGTGGATGAGTTGCAATACTCTCAATCTGACTGTTTCAGGAATATACAGACGTTGTCCCTGAATCCATACACCATTCTTAAAAACAAGACTTACGTCCCTTGGAGGTTGTGCCAACAAAGAATCCACATGGTATGCTTCCTTGATGTCCTTAAGTAGGTCTTGATTATGAATCACTCCCAGGAATCTAGAGTCAGGAAGAATAGTCTTAGGAGGAGCAAGTGGACGGATCTCTGCTGAATGAATCCTAGAGAGTGCATCAGCCTTTCCATTGCGCGATCCTGGTCTATAAGAAATGACAAAATTAAATTGGTTTAAGAAAAGATTCCAGCGAGCCTGGCGAGGAGTCAGGCATTTAGCCGACCTGATAAATTCAAGGTTACAATGGTCTGTCAGGACGACTATTTGCTGTGCAGCTCCCTGAAGAAGGTGTCTCCATTCTTTGAAGGCGGCAATAATGGCCAACAATTCTCTATTGCCCACATCGTAGTTCCTCTCAGCCGAAGACAACTGCTGGGAAAAGAAGGCACAGGGATGCAAGACATTCTTCTCACCTGTTCTCTGAGAGAGTATAGCTCCAACGGCACAGTCTGAAGCATCCACCTCTATTATGAAGACAAGTTCGGGGTTGGGATGTACTAAGATAGGTGCGGTGGTAAATTTATCTTTTAGACGGGAAAATGATTCCTGGGCTTGGGGAGTCCAGGAGAACCTAGACTCTTTCCGGGTAAGTTGGGTGATAGGTGACACTACCTCAGAGAAATTCCTAATGAAACGTCTATAGAAGTTGGCAAACCCGATGAAGCGCTGCACCTCCTTCACATTTCTAGGAATTGGCCAATCCTTGATGGCTTGGGTCTTGCTTCCATCCATACTAATTCCTTGTGTAGACAGTACATACCCCAGAAATTGAATTTCGGTCCTATGGAATTCACACTTTTCAAGTTTGATGTAAAGATGGTTTCATCTTAGACGTTCCAAGACCATTCTCACATGTCCATGATGTTCCTCTGTGGAGTTAGAAAAAATTAGAATATCATCCAAATAAATCACCACGAATGTATCTAGGAGATCCCTGAAGATGTCATTCACCAAGTGTTGAAAAGTGGCTGGGGCGGTACTCAGACCAAAAGGCATAACTAGATACTCAAAGTGTCCATAGCGTGACCTGAATGCAGTCTTCCATTCATCCCCAGGTCTAATACGGACCAAGTTATAGGCCCCACGGAGATCCAGTTTAGAGAAAATTTTGGCATGCCGCACTCTCTCCAATAACTCAGGGATTAAAGGCAAAGGATAACGGTTTCTAATAGTAACCTTATTGAGTTCCCTATAGTCTACGCAGGGTCTCAGAGATCCATCTTTCTTTTTCACAAAGAAGATGGGTGCACCTGCAGGAGATGAAGAGGGGCGTATGAAGCCCTTGGCTAGATTTTCGTCTATGTAATCCTTTAAAGCCTTTAGTTCGGGCCCCGCCAGGGGGTAGATCTTACCAAAAGGTATCTCTGCTCCAGGCAATAATTCAATTGGACAATCATATGGACGGTGAGGGGGAAGCTGGTCAGCGTTCTTCTTGTCACATAAATCCACATAGTCCTGGTATACAGCTGGTAGTTCAGGGACTGACATGGTTCCTTTAGGAACAGAGCAAGCTGAAACTTCTGGACTCATCTTCTTCTCTGGAAAGTGTAATTCCTTGGTCTCCCAGTTAATGGTATGATTCTGAGCCTGCAGCCATGGTAGCCCTAGAATAATGGGAAAGTGGGGAGAAGAGATAAGCATAAAGGACAGTTTCTCTTGATGATCTTTACCCATAAAGACCTTCAAAGGTTCCGTTTCCTGATCCACTGGTCCAGAGGTCAGCAGGGAGCCATCCACAGTTTCCATCTGTACTGGAGTAGCCTTCTTCACTGAACGTATCCCCTGTTTCAGAGCAAAGGAGACATCCATAAAATTTCCACTTGCCCCTGAGTCGATCATAGCAGAGCTAGACACCCAGACTGAGTCAACCCAGAGTTTGATGGAAAGGAAGCAATGAGAATTGTTTTTCTTACAACTCAGCTGGGACACCGCTGAGGAAACTTGAAAAATTGCAGCGTTTACACAGTCATCGTCCTCAGAAGTAACGGAGTTTAAGTCCGAGAAATCAATATCTGTTGCTGCAGGTCTCTCTGGAGCCTGAGGCTCGGACCTGACAGATCTCCTCTCGCAACACTCACAGTGAATGAGTGCTGCAGTAGTCCTACGAGAACGGCTGGGGCAGTTTATAATGAAGTGCCCTGACTTACCACAATAGAAACATAGATTTTCCTTAAAACGATGTTCTTTGCGTGCATCACTAACCCGTCGTTGTAAAGAGTCCACCTGCATGGGTTCAGGTTCAGGTTCCCGTGTGATCCTACTCAAAGGTTCCTTAGCTGGGGAGGAAGGTAGGAAAAGGTTAGTGTGATTGCTTTCGAACCATCTTTCTTGCCTGCGTTCAGTCAGACGAGCATCAATACGGATGCAGTAGTTAATAAAGTCACCTAACGCAGTGGGAGGGTCGGCACGAGCAAGTTCGTCCTTAATCAGTGGAGACAACCCTTTTCGAAAAATAGATTTTTTGGCGGAACTGTCCCAAGTGGTATCAAGGGCCCATCTCCTGAAATCCAAGGCATATTCGGCTACCGAGCGCTTACCTTGGCGCAAAGTTAACATGGCTGCTTCAGCTGTTGCACCTCGATTGGGGTCATCAAACACCTGCCCCATGGCTGAAATGAAAGCATCAAGATGATCCAAACATTCATCCTCAGTCTCAATCAGAGGGTTTGCCCACATAGAATCATAGAATGGTAGAGTTGGAAGGGACCTCCTGGGCCTTCTGGTCCAACCCCCTGCTCAAAGCAGGATTCTCTAAATCATCCCAGACAGATGTTATCCAACCTCTGTTTGAAGACTTCCATTGAAGGAGAACTCACCACCTCTTGTGGCAGCCTGTTCCACTCATTGATCACCCTAACTGTCAAAAAGTTTTTTCTAATATCTAATCTGTGTCTCCTCCCATTCAGTTTCATCCCATTGCTTCTAGTCTTTCCTTGTGCAAATGAGAATAAAGATGATCCTTCTACAATGTGACAGCCCTTGAGATATTTGTAGACAGCTATTAAGTCTCCTCTTAGTCTTCTTTTTTGCAAGCTAAACATTCCCAAATCCTGCAACCGTTCCTCATAGGACATGGTTTGCAGACCGGTCACCATTCTGGTGGCTCTTCTCTGAACTTGCTCCAGTTTGTTGATGTCTTTTTTAAAATGTGGTGCCCAAAACTGGACACAGTATTCCAGATGAGGTCTGACCAAAGAGGAGTAGAGGGCAATAATGACCTCACGTGATCTAGACTGTATGCTTCTGTTGATACATCCTAGAATTGCATTTGCCTTTTTTGCTGCTGCATCACACTGTTGACTCATGTTAAGTCTGTGATCAATTAGTATACCCAAGTCTTTTTCACATGTGCTGTTACTTAGCCCTATTCCTCCCATTTTGTATATGCTTTTTTCATTTTTATTGCCAAGATGTAGTACTTTGCATTTTTCCCTGTTAAAATCCATTCTGTTAGTTGCTGCCCACTGCTCCAGTTTATGTATATCTTTTTGACTCCTCTCTCTCTCTTCTCTAGTATTAGCTACCCCTCCTAGCTTTGTGTCATCAGCAAATTTGATCAGTTTACCCTCAATTCCTTCATCTAAATCATTGATAAAGATGTTGAACAATACAGGGCCCAAAACAGAGCCTTGTGGTACCCCACTTGAGACATTCTTCCAACTGGATGTGCAGCCATTTACAACCACTCTTTGGGTCCGATCACTAAGCCAGTTATGAATCCACCTAACAGTTGCCTTGTCCATTCCATACTTAGTCATTTTTTCAATAAGGATTGTGTGAGATACTTTGTCAAATGCTTTGCTGAAGTCAAGATATACTATATCTACAGCATTTCCCTGATCCACCCAGTCAGTGATTTTGTCATAGAAGGAAATTAAGTTAGTCTGACATGACTTATTAGTTACAAACCCATGCTGACTCTGTTTAATCACTTCATTCTTATCCAGGTACTTGCATACATGTTCTTTAATAATTTGTTCAAAGATCTTTCCTGGTATAGAAGTCAGACTCACCGGCCTGTAGTTCCCTGGGTCCACCTTCTTCCCCTTTTTGAAGATAGGAACAACATTTGCTCTTCTCCAGTCTTCTGGGACTTCTCCTGTTCTCCAAGAATTTTCAAAGATTATGGACAGTGGTTCAAGAATTTCTTCTGCTATCTCCTTCAGTACTCTGGGGTGTAATTCATCTGGACCTGGAGACTTGAATTCATTTAGGTTAGCTAAGTGTTTCCTCACTGTCTTTCTGTTTATAGATATCCTGGATTCTTCTATTCCTTTAATAGGACAGTGAAGATCAGTTGATGTTGCATTTCCTTTCTGAGAGAAAACAGATGCAAAATAGGAATTTAAAAGTTCAGCCTTCTCAACATCCTGACTTATCATTTCATCATTTTCATCCTGTAAAAATCCTATAGCATCTTTGACTTTTCTTTTACTTTTGACGTATCCCCAAAATCCTTTTTTGTTGCTTTTGACGTCACTTGCAAGCCTTAATTCATTGTCAGCTTTAGATAATCTGATTTGTGCCCTGCAGGTTCTGCAGACGGCATTATATTCTTCTTTAGATATGCCTCCCTCTTTCCATTTGATAAACATTTCTTTCTTCCTTTTTAGCATGTGTTTAAGTTCTATGTTCACCCATCCTGGTTTCCTTAAATGCTTCCCATTCTTCCCTCTTTTCGGAATTGTTAACGATTGTGCTTTGAGAATCTCATTTTTCAAGATTTTCCATCCTTCCTGGACATTTTTGTCCTTAAGGATATCCAGCCATTGGATCCCTCCAATTCTCTTTCTGAGTCCTTAAAATCTGCCTTTCTGAAATCTAACCTTGACGTCTGAGTCTTCACAGGTCTTCCTCCTCTTGTTATCCAAAATTCTAAAATAGCATGGTCACTACCTCCTAGAGTCTCAGCCACTCTTACCTCCTCCACCATTTCCTCCCTGTTTATGAGGATTAGATCCAAGGTAGCAGATCCCCTTGTTTTCTCCATTACCTTTTGGAAGATAAAGTTGTCAGCAAGAGAGGATAAGAATTTCCTGGACCTGTTAGTTTTGCCTGAGAGAGATTCCCAACAAATGTCTGGATAGTTGAAATCTCCCATGACCACTATGTCATATTTTTTGGAGAACTTGGCCATTTGATGCATAAAGAGTTCATCCATATCTTCAGCTTGCACAGGTGGCCTGTAGTAAATGCCTACAATGGTGTCCTTTCCATTGTTCTGTCCTTGTATTCTTACCCAAACAGTTTCCACAGAACTCCCAGTCTCTGAAGCGTCAATCTCTGTGCAGATATACGCTTTTCTAACATACAATGCAACACCTCCTCCTCGTTTATCAAGTCTGTTTCTTGCAAATAAGTTGTATCCTTCTAGCCTTGTATTCCAATCATGTGTATCGTCCCACCAAGTCTCAGTGATTCCAATGACATCATATTTCTTCTCCTGCGTTAGTAGCTCCAGTTCTCCTTGTTTGTTGCCCATGCTTTGTGCATTCGTATAGAAACACTTTAGTTTGTGATTGGTTTCTCTTCCTTCAATATTTTTATTATGTAAATTTTTTTGTCTTTGTTCTTCCCCTTCACTTCTAATAGCAGAAATCTCAATAGTATTTGTCAAGTGTATGGCTTTTGCTGGCGTTTTGCTTCCCTTCCCACATTGTTCTAGTTTAAAGCTCTCCTGATGAGTGTAGCAAGGCGACTTCCAAATACATGTTTTCCAGTCTTCGTAAGGTGCACCCCATCTCTAGCAAGTAGTCCATCGTATAGGTAATTCACGCCGTGATCCAGAAATCCAAATCCTTGCTGACGGCACCATCGACGTAGCCAGTTGTTCACCTGCAGAATCTTATTCCACCTCCTTGTTCCATGGCCATCCACTGGGAGGATGGAAGAGAAGACCACCTGCGCTCCCAGTTCTTTCACTTTCTTACCTAAGTTTTCAAAGTCACTGCAGATGGTTTCCAGGTCGTTTCTAGCGGTGTCATTTGTCCCCACATGTATTAGCAGGAATGGGTAGTCATCTTTAGGTCTGAAGAGTCCTGATATCCTGTCAGACACAGCTTTAATTTTTGCACCTGGAAGACAGCACATTTCTCTTGAGGTTATATCCGGTCTGCAGATAGCGGCCTCTGTTCCTCTCAACAGGGAATCGCCCATGACAACAACTCTCCGTTTCTTCTTCACAACAGTTTTCTTTCTCCATTCAGGAGGACTCTGAGGGCGTACAAGGTTGTTTGTGGGCAAAGTCTTATCCTGATGTATTTCTTCATCGTTCTCCTGTGTAAGAGCCTGGTATTGGTTCCTGAGCAGAATTGGTGCTGACTGCCTCCTGATCCTCCTGCTTCTCTGGGTCACATGCTTCCATTCCTCTGTTTCTTCAGTTGCACTTCGAATTTCTTCTCTTTCTGTACCATGAAGAGATAATTCTGCTCTGTCTAAGAACTCTTCACCTTCCTTAATGGTCTTCAATGTAGATAACCTCTCTTCCAGATTTTGCAACTTTTCCTCCAACAGGGACACAAGCTTGCATTTCTGGCATGTGAAGTTTGGCTTTTCCACTGGTATGTCTATGAACATGTAGCAAGAAATGCAGCTCACCACATGGCTCCTAGCCTCTTCCATGTTAGCGGTGCGCGGTTTACTGATGTCCTCCTTTCAGCTGCAACAGCCAAAATCCAGTGTTCCTTGAGCTCGTGGAGACTCTTTACTTATCCCAGAAGGCACTGGGAATATGCAAATTATCTCCTCGGGACTCCTCCCCTGGTTTACTGATGTCCTCCTTTCAGCTGCAACAGCCAAAATCCAGTGTTCCTTGAGCTCGCGGAGACTCTTCACTTATCCCAGAAGGCACTGGGAATATGCAAATTATCTCCTCGGGACTCCTCCCCTGGTTTACTGATGTCCTCCTTTCAGCTGCAACAGCCAAAATCCAGTGTTCCTTGAGCTCGCGGAGACTCTTCACTTATCCCAGAAGGCACTGGGAATATGCAAATTATCTCCTCGGGACTCCCCCCCTGGTTTACTGATGTCCTCCTTTCAGCTGCAACAGCCAAAATCCAGTGTTCCTTGAGCTCGCGGAGACTCTTCACTTATCCCAGAAGGCACTGGGAAAATGCAAATTATCTCCTCGGGACTCCTCCCCTGCTTTGTTGGTAAGCAACATAATTATAGTAAGTACTTTAGATCGTTCAGTGGGAAATTGTGAAGCATGTGCAGAAAAAAAAAGATTGCATTGGTTAATAAATCCCCTGAATTTCTCACGTTCACCACCAAAACGAAAAGGGGGCAACTTGGGAATCCCAGAACTCGGGCTACGGCAGGAGCCTGGACTCGCTCCTCTAGAACCTCAATCCTGGCTCGCAAATCCTGGGCAGTCTGTCCAAACACTTGCAAATTGTGATTAGTAAGGTCCTGTAGATTTGCAAAACGGGTCTTTATAGACTGTAAATCTGCAAGGATATTATCAGTCACTCCGCAAAGTTCCTTTATGCGGGCCTCCATCTTCCAGATCTCTTAAGACAGGAGTACTGGAAGGAGAAGAGAAAAAGAGAAAAGAAAAAAAAAAACAATAGTGTTTACCTGTGGTAACACTGCAGAGGAAAAAAAAATTAAGGGAATTGCTCTCCACCTGGAATGGTTGTGAGAAGTCACAACCACTGTCATCACAGAAAGTACAACCGGACATCTGATATCCACAGTTACAGCAGACACAGCCTTCCCAGACCCAGCAGACACTAACGTTTGGCTTCAGAATCTTGTAATGTATGTAGTACAGTTCATATAGCGTCTTGTGCTTGGGTGCGATGAAAATACATGAGACACAGGTTTGATATAGAAGGTCTTGTATTACTTCATACAAGTGGCAAAAATAGTCACACAGTTTGCAGATACAGAAGCAGGAAACACAGCAGGCCAGAGTAACTTAAGCTCAGCAATCACTCTCCACAACTGGTTCAGGATCTTCTTCTCTGTTACCTTAAGTCCATGCAAACGTGGATCTTTCAAAGAGCAGGGTTCCAGAGTCCACAAGTGTTCCAAAGTTCCTCAGTAGGGAATAGCTGGAGTACAAAGTCCAAGGCTTCTAGGAGTCAGGTCACAGGCTCACTGCAGGCTTGATTCTGAAGCACTGATTGCTCAGCTGTGGCTGCTTAAGAAGCAAGAGGGAGAGAATCAGGGCGGGAACATGAAAGCTGGAAACTCCATATTGACTGAGGGCAAGATAGCTGCAGCAAGACAGAAAGCAAAATGGCTGACGGAAAAACTGAGTTTCAAGAACATGTACAAAGAACCTTACACACTGTGTCAAAGACAGATGTCAGGTCTAGGATAAGGAGGAGGACAAACTCGTGTCACTTTCATTTGGTGGTTAGTAGGTCGTTGCTGACTTTAGTCAGGGCAGTTTCAGTGGAATGGTACTGTCTGAAGTCAGATTGTAAGTGGTCGAAAAGTGAGCAAGAGGAGAGGTGGGAGGACAGTTCAAAATGGACTTGTTCCAGTAGTTTGGAGGCATAGGGGAGAAATGATATGGGGTGATATGTAGACACAGAGGATGGGTCAAGGATGGGCTTTTTCAGGATAAGTGTGATGGAGGTATGTTTCAATCAGGATGGAAGACACCAGTTGTTAGCGACAGCTTGAAGAGGTGGGTTAGGCTTGTGATGAAAACTGTGGTAAAGTTTGGATTGAGGTGGGACGTTATTGTGTCAAGGTCACAGGTGGTGAGGCAAAGTATTCAGCTGAAATGAGAGGAGGGGGAACTTGTGGACGCAGGAAAGAATTTAAAGTACTAAATAGCTGTTTAGGGTTGTGAGAAAGGTATGATATGAGGGATGAATCAGTTTGATTTGCTGCAGTCAGAATTTGCGCAGCATTTTTACAACGTCTGATACTGGATGGGCAGCTCTGCTTCCTTTCTTTGGCAGCCGTACAACAGTACGCTTTGTAGATTAGGTACAGAAAGAACATGTGCTCCAGTAGATGGCAAGTGCGGCATCAAGTGGCCTCTGCTCCTCTTCCACTACGTTAACATCACACACAGTACAGTCCTCAGTGGTGGCACCTCAATTATACTATTTTCCCAACATCACAACTTTCCAAGCGCCCAACCGACTGTTGGGAACCACAAATGGTTGAGTCTGCAGATCTCGTCACACATTGAATGCCATGGGCATAGGAAGTGTCCTGTAAAGATTCACAGAGTCAAGAGAAGGAAATCATCTGAACCGAAGGCCAGATTGTTTCTCACTTTGATCCATGGCCGGACGAAGTTTTGTCCAAGCATAGACCAAACCCTCGTCAACAGATGTTAACCCCTTTGGGTGAAGGTGATCCATTTGTGATGAGACTCAGATATTTGAGGCGCCTGCGAACTGTACTGTGCTGTCAAGGAAGGAAGAGGAGGAGGATGACTCTCAGGGTGAGGAGTGGGAGAACAGAGAGGATGATGATGAGGTAGTAGATCACATTTGGTGTAAACCCAGAGGCATGCAGCTGAGGAGCTCAGCAGAGGAGGAAGAATATAAAAAAACATGTAGTAGTGAAATTATTTCATTTTTTTACTCTACTAGGTCTTTTTGAAAAAAGTTGACAGCTAACAAGATTTTTTTAGTTTTTTGCCAGTCTGAAAAAAAGACCAAAGATAGGCAACTGCTGAACCGTAAGCGCCACTGTCCACTGCCAGAGTTGGGGCTCAGGATGAATTGGTTGTCGTGGTTACATAACTCTGTGTATACATAACCTCCTCATCTTCCTCCTCCTCCTTTGCTGAGCTACTCAGCTGCAAGACTCTAGGTTTATACAAAGTGTAATCTACTACCTCGTCATCCTCTCTGTTCTCCTCACCCTGAGAGTCACCCTCCTCCTCTTCCTACCTTGGCAGCACAGTACAGTAAGTGGTTGCCTCACGTATCTTAGTCTCATCACGAATGGATCACCTTCACCCAACGGGGTTAACTTCTGTTGATGAGGGTTTGGATTATGCTCAGACCCAACTTTGTCCGGCCATGGATCAAAGTGAGAAAACAATTGTCCATCAGTGCAGATGATTTCCTCCTTTTGACTCTTGTGAATCTTTAGAGTACACTTCCTATACCCATGGCATATAATGTGTGAAGAGATTTGCAGACTCAGCCATCTGTGGTTCCCAACAGTCAGTTGGGCGGTTGGAGAGTTGTGATGTCAGGGAAACAAGGGTAATTGGAGTGCCACCACTGAGTATTGTACTGTGTGTGATGTTAAGGTGGAGGAAGAGGCACAGAGGCCAATTGATGCAGAGCTTGCGATCTACTGGAGCACATGTTCTTTCTGATCCTCACCTAGAAAGGGAGTGGAGTAGCCCACGTAACAGAAGTTGTAAAAATGGTGCGCAATTGCTGACTGCAGCAAAACAAACCGACTTCTCATCCCTCATATCATACATGTCTCACAACCCTAAACAGCTATTCAGTACTTTCAATTCTCTCCTGCATCCACCAGCTCCCCCTCCCTCTCCTCTCATCTCAGCTAAAGACTTTGCCTCACCACCTGTGAACTTGAGCCAATTCTGTCCCACCTCATTCCAAACCTTACCACAGTCTTCAACACAAACCTAACTCACCTCTGCAACCTGTCACTAACAACTGGTGTCTTCCCTACTGATTCAAACATACCTCCATCACACCCATACTCAAAAAGCCCACCCCTGACCCATCTCTGTGTCTAGCTATCGCCCCATATCATTTCTCCCTTATGCCACCAAACTACTGGAAAAATGGAACAAAACGCCCATTTTGAACTGTCCTCCCACTTCTCTTGCTTCCTCTTTGACCGCTTACAATATGGCTTCCAACTGCACTATTCCACTGAAACTACCCTGACTAAAGTTACCGATGACCTACCTACTTGTCCTCCTCCTTCTCCTGGACCTGGCATCTGTCTTTGACACAGTAGACCATTCCCTCTTACTACAGACTTTCTGATCTGTTGACATTACAGACTTGGCCTTTTGTTGGATCTTCTCATACCTAGCAGACAGGACATTCAGTGTCTCCCACTCGAACACCAACTCCTCATTTCGTGCCCTATGTGTCGGTGTCCACCAAGGTTCAATTGCAGGACCAGGAAGTATGCTTAGGGGGCGCGCGCGCTACCTCCTTCTTAAAGGGACCACCCGCATCAACCTAAGGTATTCCTAGCCTATAGCTGGGTGACACCTTCTATTTATGACTCCTCCAATATGGAGGTGCATAAGCAATGTTGTGAGTTTGCCTTGCATGCTTGCTAGTTGCAAGGTACCCCAGATCTGCCCATCTGCTTGCCTACTATGTACCCGTCTGCTCGTTCCTGGCTGAGCACTTCTGTCCATCAGCTGGTCCAGCCCACACCTGCCATGACAATCTGTCTAAGACCCGGTCCAGTACGCACCTACCAGTGCTCTCCTGTTCCTCAGCTGGTCCCATCTGCACTTGTAGTTCCAATGTCCTTACAGTGCCTGCCTGCATTCTTCATCCTTCCTTCGGTCCGTACCAGCCTACCCTCTCTAGGGGGCAGCTGCCACCCTCTGTAGGTCAGCCCTGAAGTATCACCTAATGATACCTCCTTGTCCCTTTTTGGGTCGTGGTTTTCACCTGCTGCAACTTATCTGAGGTTGGATTTGGTAGGTCACCTAGTTATACCCCACCAGACTTTACGAAGACTACAGCACAGTGGTTCCACAACCATGCCTGTTACAGTCTACATCTGCTGGATAGGCTGTAGTGGAAGAGGTGTCGGTCCCACCAACCATTTTTCTAGTTCTACTGTATTGAAATTGATGCCACAGTGGTGGTGTCTGCCACAAATTTTTTGGAAAGGTGTAGACTACTGGTTGGGTCTCCTTCTTGTGTGTTGCCTGTGGCAGTAGGCCTCCGACACCGGCAGGCCTCCATTGCCTTTGAGTCAACTTCCCGTGTTACTATCCTTACATTTATCTGACAACAGTAGTCTACAAAATTGATATTTGTGCCACCTGAGTGTGGCTGAGCATTAAAGCAGATTGAGCTATTGCATGTGGCATCAGGGCTCCCAGCAAAGCAGTCTTACACCAATCCCACAACCACCTTGTCTTAATTTGAAGTTCAATTCAAAGACCCTGATACCTCATGCATGGCAGATTGCTGCCATGCCATTCTAAAATTTGTACTGTGGATAAATTGAGGCCACTTTCCTTGTGTCTGCCCCTAATTTGATGTGTTTTGGCAGCTTTTAGGCCCGTATGAATGTGTTGTGTATGAGTTTGTTTTTGCCTCGCATTGACCTGAATGGCGTTTTGCTATATTCGGCAAATATTCAACTAATAAATCGGCGAATATTGCAAATTCGATTGTAATCCGAACCGAACATTGAAATGTCCCCTCATCTCTAACACATTATAGTCATATCACAGATGTCCATGTAAGCACTGTGCTACTCATGTTTCACAAGACTGGAAATATAGCTGAAAAAAATGTGAAGAAGCCTTGGCTTCAGTTTCATCATAAGAAGCGTTTGCTAGAGTTTGCAAAAAAGTATGAAAAGTAACATGGTAACATAGTAACATATTTATTAAGGTTGAAGGGAGACTTTAAGTCCATCTAGTTCAACCCATATCCTATCCTAACCTGCCCTAACATGTTGATCCAGAGGAAGGCAAAAAAAAACCCATGTGGCAAACAGTAAGCTACACATTGGGGAAAAAAAATTCCTTCCCGACTCCACATACGGCAATCAGACTAGCTCCCTGGATCAACGCAATATCTAGGAAACTAGTGTATATAACCTGTAATATTATACGTTTCAAGAAAGGCATCCAGTCCCTTCTTAAATTTTAGTAGTGAATCACTCATTACAACATCATACGGCAGAGAGTTCCATAGTCTCACTGCTCTTACAGTAAAGAATCTGCGTCTGTGATTATGCTTAATAAGTGGACAGTAGAAGATTGGAAGTGGGTGATTTGGACTGATGAATCGAAAGTCAATAGACTGGGTTCTGATGGGTGCAAATGGGTCTGAAAGAAACAAGGGGAAAAGCGGATAATGGGTCAAGAAACTGAAGGAAATGTCAAGTTCGATAGATAATGCCTTATAATATGGGGTTGTTTCACAGCCAAAGGCATTGGATACTTGACCAGGATCGATGGTGGTGTCAATGCTGAGCTATATGTAAGTATCCTACAAGACGATTTACTTCGTACATTCTAGTACTATGGGTATGAAAAGGACGACATAGTGTTCGAGCAGGACAACGACCCAAAGCATACTTCGAGATTGGCAAAGAAATGGTTCAATGGCAATGAAGTAGAGGTGCTGGATGGGCTCCCACAGTCCCCAGACCTCAACTTAATCGAACACTTGTGGTTAGGGTTAAAGAAAAAGCTGTATACATACACAAGTGAGTTGACCAGTATGCACCAACTTTGAAAACATGTAAAAGAGACCTGGGATCAGATTTTGGTCTAGACATGATTCAATCTGATTGAGAGCATTCCCAGAACGATTCAGGCAGTGTTGATAGCCAAAGATAAATTTACAAAATACTAATAAAACTAAAATTTAGATGTTTAGGAGTAAAATAGTAACAATGCAATGGTGTGACAAGAATCTGCAACTAATCATAAGCTGAATAGTTGCAAGTCAAATTTATGTATGATATAGTCAAGATGTCTACAAAATTATGCCTTATGTTAGAAGCAGTAGTGGATGGTGAGATATGGAGTCTGAAAGTCAAAAGTTCAAAACATTGTTACCCTTTTGCTCTTCAGTGTAACTTGTGTTTTGGCACCTTACATTTTTGGATATCCTTGGCACCAGGACTCGGATGCAACTACTATATTCGCAATGCCCTGATTTTTTCCTCTCTATAAAAATGTATACAGTGTGTCTCTAAAGTCTGGACACACAGGAAATCTCATTAGCTATAATTTTAATTAAATTAATTTAATTAACTATAATAGAATTTTGCAAAGCGCATCAACCTTTGCATTGCAAATGATGGAAATCATATTGAAGAAGTTATTTAATATTCCAATTGAATAAAATGTTGTCAATACATTTCATTTCTTTGTCCTATGTGGCCAGACTTTAGGGACACCCTGTATAATGAGCACACAATATTACAATATTTACAGTGGCAGCAAATGAAAGAGTTAAAAAAGTGTTCCACTGTTCTACTGTGAAAATGATTCAACTACAGTTGCCATGGAAACCCTGACATAGGGAGAAGGAAGAAATAAAAGAATGAAAGACTTTTTTGCACCTCCATTACATGTGCCTCCAGAGCCTTGTTACTATATGAATGTATTATACATTGTATGTGCAAAGAAAGCATGACAGCTTAGCACCTGGAATATTGCGCTGTCACATGTTCTGTCTGAAGACAAATTACTATTGATCCTGTCCCCTAGCAGGAGCAATTACATGATTAAGTGAACCTGTAAATAAAGCTATTGCAGAAGTAAGGACAATGTTTGCTGGCTTTTCATTCATAATAAAGAAACTCTTTTCACTAGAATCTGATGGATAAGAAATTGGTCATATGTTTTTTTAATTCGAAAAGCTTGTAGCCAAAACCTGATCAATTTCATACATTTATTAACAAAATACAAATAAATAGAAATTATTCTTAGAAAAAACTCTTAAAGGGAACCTGTCAGCAGGATTGTGCACAGTAGCCTACAGGCAGTGTCAGGTCGGCGCCGTTATACTGATTATAATAATACCTTGGTTGATGAAATCCATCTTGTGGTTGTTGTGTAATCTTTATTTTCAGTTTTGAGTTAATGATATGTTCGTGCTCCGGGGCGGCCTGTGGAGGGGGTCTTCATGTGGTGCTCTGATTAGGTATTCATACTGAATACTGCTGACAGGTCACTGATCCCTCACTGACCTGCCCCATAGTTTACATGGATCTGCAAGGAACCACTTGTGGAAATGAAAAAAGAAGATGATTCAGATTCCAAGCTTGCAAAAATTTATTGGATTAAAAATTATTAATAGATTCCATCAAGAGTGTAGACATAGCTACTAGAGTTGAGTGAAACAGCTCGGTCAGATTAAAAAATCACCGACTTTCGCCAAAGTTGGGTTTCGCCAAGCGAAACCCGACCATAGCGTGAGGACGGCCATGCGGTCATCGACCCGAGCGCCAAAGTCTGTTTTCCCATAATGCTTGCAGGCGCCTTTTCTCAGCCAATGAGCAAGGACGCACACTGTGGGCAACGAGATGACATTTGCAGCGGCCACCACCATCTTAGAGAAGGGCATTGCAGTGATTGGCTTGCTTTGTGTGGCGTCACAGTGGCTATAAAAGCCCTGACCGCCAATCGCCATTTTACTTCTGCCGATCTTAGCATAGGGAGAGGTTGCTGCCGCTGTTTATCAGTAGGGAGAGAGTTAGGCAGGAAAGAAAAGTGATTCTGTGCTTGTGCTGATTGCGATTGTGCTGTACAGTTAGTGTGCAGTGACAGGGGAGGATTTTCTTGTGTGCAGCAATGCTGGTTATTAGGCTGCCTGCCAGTGACAGGGGAGGATTTTCTTGTGTGCAGCAGCAGAGCTGATTATTAGGCTGCCTGCTAGCTGTATTGCTGTGTGTACACTGCTGTGCAGAGTGCTTTTTACACAGCACTAATACTTTTATTCTTTTTTTCTGCACAGTTACCGAGCGTTCATTTTTTCCCACACCGTATAGAGCTGTACGATCCTCACACACTACCGTGTACTGGCAGGTATCACGGACAAATACATGATGACTATCTCTGTGTGACTCCAGGGAAATATATATGGAGATTTAAATTTTCCCCAAAACTGTATACAGCTGGTATCTTCTGATACAGTACAGTTTTTCTGCCTTCTGTATTACGGTCAAATCCATACTGAGAGAGCGTCTGTGTGTGACTCCGGAAATATATACGGATATTTAAATTTTCCTGAAAACCGTATACAGCTGGTATCTTTTGATACAGTACCATTTTTCTACCTTCTGTATTATGGTCAAATCCATACTGAGAGAGCGTCTGTGTGTTACTCCGGAAATATA
>JARQOD010000001.1:324307431-324391016 GCA_033576555.1 Oophaga sylvatica | reverse complement strand
CCTGGACATGGAAACGTACCCTAAATATATCTCCGCCTCTGGACATTATATAGTATAGATTTGCCTGGACTGTACATTATTATAAATCTACTACCTGAGCATTATATATTATAGATCAACCTGGACATTATATATAATAGATTGAACATCATATATTTCTGGACATTTTATACTATAGCACACTGTAGCGCTATAGCTTGCAAACACGAAATATGAAAAATATGAAAAATGAATTACGTTTAGCACCTGTTCACACTGAATCTAAGTTTGGATGTGCCGGTCAGTTTTTTGATATGTATTCATTTACCTTCTGCCTGAGCACTCCACCTGGTGGTCACAGGCCTTTTAATTACAGCAGGTTCATCACCCCTCCACAGAGATGTAGATTTTAGTCTGAAAAGAGGATTCATAGGTTCCCATGCAGACAGACTTTTCTAAAGCGAGGATAGGCATTAGTTAGGGACCTGATATACGAGAAGAGCCTTGACGTGGCTATCAGGCTCACATAATTTGGCCATCTTATGCGCTAAGACTTCTCAATTTTTCATATTTCTAAGGTAATGATGTAATTCATTTTTCATATTTTTCATATTTTGTGTTTGCAAGCTATAGCGCTACAGTGTGCTACCTTTTCTTCTTGTATGTATATGAGTTGGTGACTCTAGGTTTAGCACCTGTTCACACTGAATCTAAGTTTGGATGTGCCGGTCAGTTTTTTGATATGTATTCATTTACCTTCTGCCTGAGCACTCCACCTGGTGGTCACAGGCCTTTTAATTACAGCAGGTTCATCACCCCTCCACAGAGATGTAGATTTTAGTCTGAAAAGAGGATTCATAGGTTCCCATGCAGACAGACTTTTCTAAAGCGAGGATAGGCATTAGTTAGGGACCTGATATACGAGAAGAGCCTTGACGTGGCTATCAGGCTCACATAATTTGGCCATCTTATGCGCTAAGACTTCTCAATTTTTCATATTTCTAAGGTAATGATGTAATTCATTTTTCATATTTTTCATATTTCGTGTTTGCAAGCTATAGCGCTACAGTGTGCTACCTTTTCTTCTTGTATGTATATGAGTTGGTGACTCTAGGTTTAGCACCTGTTCACACTGAATCTAAGTTTGGATGTGCGGTCAGTTTTTTTATATATATTTTATACTATAGGTCTCCTTGTACATTATATATTATAGATCTATAATAAATAATATACCGGGAGATCTATAAGATAAATTGTCCAGATTTATATGTAAGTATCTGTTTACACCCAGACATATGAATAAGGCCTTAAGGTACTGCCACACTAAACGTTCCGCTAACGATCACGATAACGACGCTATCGTTGGCGTGATCATTTTAAGGTCGCTAGTAGCTGCCATACTTGACGATCTCATTAACGGCGCATCAGCGGTTAGCGATCTTTTTACCGACTTTGGCGGTCGTTGGGATGTGCCACACTGCATGTACTGTGAAAGATCACGACCTCGATAGGCGTGACTGAGCACAACCTTTTGCACGCCCCTCATCACAGATTGGTGGTCACTATGTATGTCATAGATACTTATCACAGCTCTCCCGCTTTGTGATTGGATGACCGCGTCATAAAAGACGACGTATCAGCACTCCTCTCCATTGCTCTCGAGCAGAAGCGGCTCTTTCAAATCACCCAGTGTGTCCTGCTAGCCTTGGTAGCTACTGCGATCCAGTTTACGCCACTATTTCGGTTGCTACGTTCTACGTTGGGGTTTTTTGCGATCCAGTCTGTGGCGTATCCTCTGCGATCCAGTTTGTGACGCTAGTTTCCCTATTTTTATTTTCACAATTACACAGGTTTTCTAAGGTAGGTATTTTTTTTGTCATTTAATTTTTATTTTGTCTTTAATTTTACAGATCCATTTTAGATCACTGCTGTTGTTAACCATTGTCGTCCATCATGTTTTTTCATTATTTTGTTCAGGCACGCCCACCATTTTATGATACCTGCTCTGTCTATGTTTACTCATGCTGCGCCCACCGCCACCATTTTGTAATCCCTGCCCTGTCTATGTTTACTCATGCTGCGCCCACCGCCACCATTTTGGAATCCCTGCTCTGTCTATGTTTACTCATGCTGCGCCCACCGCCACCATTTTGTAATCCCTGATTTTTTGCGTAATTGTTCATCTATGTTTTTTTTACCATTGTTTTGTTCGGCCCCCACCCACGACCACCATTTTGTAATCCCTGCTCTGTCTATGTTTACTCATGCTGCGCCCACCACCACCATTTTGTGATCCCTGCTGTTTTTTGCGTAATTGTTCATCTAGGTTTTTTATCCCATTGTTTTGTTCGGCCCCCGCCCACGCCAACCATTTTATGATCCCAGCTCTTTCTATGTTTACTCATGCTGCGCCCACAACCACCATTTTGTAATCCCTGATGTTTTTTGCGTAATTGTTCATCTATGTTTTTTTTCCCATTGTTTTGTTCGGCCCCGCCCACGACCACCATTTTATGATACCTGCTCTGTCTATGTTTACTCATGCTGCACCCACCACCACCATTTTGTGATCCCAGCTCTGTCTATGTTTACTCATGCTACGCCCACCACCACCATTTTGTGATCCCTGCTCTGTCAATGTTTACTCATGCTGCGCCCACCGCCACCATTTTGTAATCCCTGCTCTGTCTATGTTTACTCATGCTGCGCCCACCACCACCATTTTGTGATCCCTGCTGTTTTTTGCGTAATTGTTCATCTAGGTTTTTTATCCCATTGTTTTGTTCGGCCCCCGCCCACGGCCACCATTTTATGATCCCAGCTGTATCTATGTTTACTCATGCTGCGCCCACAACCACCATTTTATGTTCCCTGCTGTGTGCAATGTTGTAGACTACGTAAGCATTTTATTTAACCATTCTGCTGTTCTCACATAATCATTTTTTTATTACAGATGGCTGATAAGCAGGAGTTTTTGCGTGATTTTATCGAGCTGTACCGCACAATGCTAGAAGACTAGAAGCAATGGGATGAAACTGAATGGGAGGAGACACAGATTAGATATTAGAAAAAACTTTTTGACTGTTAGGGTGATCAATGAGTGGAACAGGCTGCCACAAGAGGTGGTGAGTTCTCCTTCAATGGAAGTCTTCAAACAGAGGCTGGATAGACATCTGTCTGGGATGATTTAGAGAATCCTGCTTTGAGCAGGGGGTTGGACCAGAAGGCCCAGGAGGTCCCTTCCAACTCTACCATTCTATGATTCTATGATTCTATGCCGTGCCTCTGGAAAATTAAGTCTGCAGATTACTGTAACCGGTTGAAAAAGAAGGACGCCTACCAAAAACTGGTGGAGCTCTGCAAGAGCCGTTACCCTGATGAACCGGCGGATGAGTCAACGGTGAAAAAACGGATTCAGGCCCTCCGCACGGTTTACAAAAAAGAGCTCAATAAAGTTATCAATTCTACAAAATCTGGAGCGGGGGCCGAAGAAGTTTATGTCCCCCAACTGTGGTACTTTGATTTGTTTGCTTTTACAAGGGACCAAGAAGTACCCAGACAAGGGACATCAATGTCGGCTCAAGACCCGGTGATCCAGCCGGACTCCCCTGTCATGTCATACATGTAAGTACCTTTGTATTACAACACATTTTAATGTACATGCCAAAGTGGACTTAAATTTAAAAAATATTATTGTGAAATGTAGATAAAATGGCTGAATTTATCTCATGTACTGATAATTTATGTAGCTCAACGGTTGAGGCCTATCCATTTACAAGTGTCGTTTTCACAATTTTGCTGTTTTTGGGTATAGTGTGAAGATTAATTTCTTTGTCTTTACATGTGTCGTTTTTCACATTTTTGCTGTATATGGGTGTTATAGTGTGAAGATCAATTTCTTTTTCTTTGTGATTTACCATTTGTTTTTTGTTCATGCAGGACACAGAAGAGGCCGTCTGCACACCTCCAACTGAACAAGACAGCATGCCGGAAGTAGTCGAGCCACCATCATCTGTGCGGAGGCGGCTTTCACTTTCAGGAACGAAAAGGAAGGCTCCCACCTCGGCTCCCACCTCGGCTACTCCTGAATTGGTGGAAATTGCGAAAAAAGTTCTTACGGCAGAAAAAGAACAAACTAAAATAACTGGGTTTGCATATTTTGCTAATGAGAGGCTACCTACTCTGGATCCTGTTCAGCGGCTTCATGCAGAGAGACTCATGTTTGAGGTACTGACTCAAGCGTCTTTTGGAACCCTGGACAACAGATATGTCGTCATGCCAAGACCACAGTACCCGGACTACTCATGGCCCAACAATCCTGTGCCAAACCCAGTTGGGATAAACCCAAACGCTGGTGCTCCCCCTTATTTTTATACACCGCAGAGGCAGCGTGGTAGTGGCAACGATCCATCTTACTAGCAGTTGTAGTTTTTAAAATGTTTTACAAAAGTTTTTTTTGTTGTTTATATATTTTTACATTGATACCTTTTTTAATAAAAAAAAATTATTTATCTAATGAATTGTGGTCTTTTCTTATGTGATGTCAACTATTAAAATGTTGTATTTTTATTACATCTACTTGTCACACATGGGGTCATGGAAATACCAGCTGTCATAGGAGTTCCATCATAGGGAAAAAATGAAATGAAAAAAAAATCAAAAATTAACATTTCTTTTAAAGGCCCTGGTCACACTAGCGCTAAAACCTTATGCTAAAAAAATAATACACCACACCTGCGTAGATTAACGTAAAATAGAAAATATATATTTTTCTCATATATATATATTTTTTTTTAAATAAATCAAATTTAAATAAAAACCAAAAACATTAACATAATAACATAAACATAACATAGTAACATAAAATTAAAAATTATATACAAAATAATAACAAAATAATAACAAAAAAAAAAATTAAGGAGGGCCCCGGACTCCAGGAAATGCCCTCTCCAGCATCACCCCGTGTTGATGCACAGCTCCCAAGGCACTTTGCAGCGCTGCCACCGCTGCTTGCATGGCTCCCACAGCGCTGCTAATTGCCGCCGTCAGCCGGCGGTGTGACATCTGCAGGTCCTGGGCAGTTGGGATTTCTGTGGAGGTAAAGGTAACAGTTAACCAGGGAATTCTGTTGCAACATCAACATGTTATGTTTGTTAACACTTACGGTTTTCCTCAGAGGAAACGCTGACCGCCCACCAGGACCTGTTGCTCCGCCGGCTAGGGAAAAAAAAAAAAAGTTATATCACAACAGTCATTACACATAAGACCTTACAAAGTTCTCAAACTTGTCTGAAGATTATATAATGTGCGTTTATTACCTGATGGGGAGCCTGCATCCGTGTCACGGGATGATGCTGGAGAGAAGGCAACGTCTGGGGAAGGGCTGGAACTAACAGAATCTGGAGGGGGGGTTGCTGCCGGAGATGGGGTTGAAGGGTCGGAGAGGTGTGGTGAAGATGGTGGTGGAGGGGTAGCCGGGGAAGGAGATGGAGGGGTAGCTGGGGACGGTGGAGCCGCTGGTGCTGGTGAAGGTGGTGCTGTAAATAAAATATACAATTCAGTCAAATAATCCTTCTACTAACCCCATTACTGCCAGTACTTCCATCTATGCCTGTAAACCCCCTCACGACTGGTACTCCCTTCACTGCCTGCCTGCCCTATCACTGCCTGCCCTTCCATCACTACTGGTCCTCCCGTTACTGCCAGTACTTCCATCTATGCCTTTAAACCCCCTCACGACTGGTACTCCCATCACTGCCTTGGCCCATCACTGCGGGTGCATTGATATAGGTAGATAAGGCTACTTTCACACTTGCGTTTTTTTGTGCAGCGCAACTTGCGCTATCGGATGCATGCGCAATGTACCCCTATCTTTAACACGGCGGGCGCAGGGTCTAGCGCTTGCACGCGTTCATGTGCGTTTGTCGTGCGCTGCGCATTTTCCCGGTGTTTTTTCGATCAAAAAAGACAGAGATGATAGAGGCAGAGATGATGGAGACAGAGATGATAGAAATGTGACACATAGACAACGCTTGCGCCAAAAAAACGCAAACGCATGCAAAAAATGCATGAAATCGCAGACAAACGCTGCGTTTTTTTGTCTAAATGCGCATGCTGATGCGACTAAATATCGCAGCTTTTACAAGCGTTTGCATGTGTTTTTTTAATGCGCTTCATGTGCGATCGAAACGCAGCGCCAAAAAAACGCAAGTGTGAAAGTAGCCTAACCCACAAAACATAATAACCTCTCAAGATACCCTCATCAATACTCACTCAGAGGCCTGCGGAGCTGGGCCCGGATGCTGGCGACCCTCTCGCGTGAGCGGTATCGCAGGTCCGCCAGCTTCTTCCTGATCTGTGCTCCGGTCTGCCGCACATTGAAGCGCCTCTGCAGGCCCCGCCGGATCCTCTGCAGGCATACCCTTTTGTGGCGCCTTGAATGCGCCACAGGTAGCCTGCAGCAGTGGTAATCCCACTGGTCCGTTTTTCTAACTAAAAAACGGACCTCCTCGTCCGTCCATCTTGGGCCGCGCTGTCTGCTTCTCAACGCCGCCATTGCCGCCATTACAAACAACAGCGCATTGGGCGACGCCAGCGCCATGACGTCACAGCGTGCGCACGTTACGTGCGGCCGCACTCGCGATGCAAAACGGTATTGCGATTAAAAAGTGACCGCAGCAGCCATGCGCCCAGCTGGAGCTTATGAGGTCACATTGCGATCAGAATGGCCACGCAAATCTGTGAATAACTGCATATCTGAATAGCTGGAGCTCATTATCGTCACCTTGCGATGACAATGGCCTCGCAAATCTGTGAATAGCTGCATATCTGAATAGCTGGAGCTCCTTATCGCCACCTTGCGATCACAATGGCCTCGCAAATCTGTGAATAGCTGCATATCTGAATAGCTGGAGCTCATTATCGTCACCTTGCGATCAGAATGGCATCGCATATCTGTGAATAGCTGCATATCTGAATAGCTGGAGCTCCTTATCGTCACCTTGCGATCAGAATGGCATCGCATATCTGTGAATAGCTGCATATCTGAATAGCTGGAGCTCCTTATCGCCACCTTGCGATCACAATGGCCTCGCAAATCTGTGAATAGCTGCATATCTGAATAGCTGGAGCTCATTATCGTCGCCTTGCGATCAGAATGGCATCGCATATCTGTGAATAGCTGCATATCTGAATAGCTGGAGCTCATTATCGTCGCCTTGCGATCAGAATGGCATCGCATATCTGTGAATAGCTGCATATCTGAATAGCTGGAGCTCCTTATCGTCGCCTTGCGATCAGAATGGCATCGCATATCTGTGAATACCTGGGATTCACTGGTGAATGTTCACCTTTACCTCCCAAAATGTAATTTTATATATTTATATCAATTTTTTTAATCTTTAATCTATGACTAAAAATATATGTTATATATTTAAACCTTATATATGCTGCTGTGGTGTATTATGTGTTATTTTTAATTATAAGGTTTGAATGAACGCTAGTGAGACCATGGGCCTTTGAAATAATTGTTAATTTTTTTAATATTTTTCTTTTTATTTCTTTAACAATCAACTCCTATGACTGATGGTACTCCCATGACCCCGTGTGTGACAAGTAGATACAATGTAAAAAAAAAAAATACACAACAAAAAACATTAGAAAAGATTTTAAAAACTACAGCTGCTGGTAACATGTCTCGCTGCCATCCCCATTACTCCCTCCCCACATCTCACCCATCATTATCCCTTCTCCCATATTGCTAAAATAATTAAAAAAAAAAAGACACAAATACATTTTTAAAATAAAATTTTTTTATTATAAAAACATTGTTAAAAAAAGGGTAAAGTAAAAAATTCTCAAAATCAAACTATATCTGCTGCTGTCAACTCACTGCACCAGGCCCATTAAAGTAATGGCAGTACTTGTCTCGGCCAGCCTTCGCATTGTCCTTGCTCCTGCCTTGATTGACAGGTTGAAGGCCTGCAATAGCGGGATCATTGTCACGCCATTCTCCAAGCACCACGTCACCATTGCTGTCCGAGTCCATGAAGCCTGGCGGACTGTAAGTACCAGCATCACGTTTTCGTAGAAAATTGTGCAGCACACAACAGGCCAACACCACCGAGTCTATGGATTCCAGCTTCATATTGAGTGGAGTGTGGAAAACCCTGAAGCGGTTGGCCATTATGCCGAAGGCATTCTCCACAACGCGCCGTGCCCTAGACAGTCTGTAATTAAAAATCCGCCTTTCCCTGTCAAAGTCTTTTGTGGGTACGGTTTCACAAGATGCTCATGAAGGGGGAAGGCTTCATCGCCCACAAACACAAAGTTTAGGTTGGCGGTGGTGTCCATGTTGGTTGGCAAATTAAGTTTATCATTAAACAACCATTGTCCAAAATTTGTGTGCTCCAAAACGCCACCGTCAGAAACCCTTCCATTCATGCCAACATCAACGTCAATAAATTCATAATTGGCATTAACAAGGGCCATGAGGATCACGCTGAAGTAGCCCTTGTAATTATGAAAAAAGGATCCGCTGTTGGCTGGTTGCGTGATCCTCACATGTTTGCCATCCAAGGCACCACCACAGTTTGGGAACTGCCAATCCTTTCAAAATCAGAGGCAATAATTTGCCATTCCGCCACTGATTTGGGAAATGGCATGTAGCTCCGTAAACTGCGGACGATGGCGTTGCATGTCTCTGGAATTAGTACTCCAAGCAGCGATCGAGAAACTGCAGCAGAATATTGCAAATCCTTCATTGAACGTCCGGTTGCCAGAAATCGCAGCGTTACTGCCAAACGTTCCTCTGCTGAAACAGCTGCACGCATCCGGGTATCCTGCCGTTCAATGAGTGGCCTCACAGCTTCCAGTAGGAGCTTGAATGAATCCTCCGACATCCGTAGATAATTCCGGAAATCCTGTGGATTCTTCTCCTGCAACTCCCTCACTAGATGCATGTGGGAGAATTTGGACCTCTGCTCCAGCCATTCCCTGGTCCACATGCGACGCTTTCGCTTGGAGCGCCTCTCTTCCACCCGCACCTCCTCTTGCCGATCTGCCTCCAACTGCGACAATAACACGCTCCGCGGTGGACAGGTTCATGATGTGCAACCTGTACGGTAAAGAAGGGAAAAGTTAATTACTAATTAATTACTATTACTAAAGTGTTTAAACAAAATAAAATAAAGAATAAAATAAAAAATATATAACAAAAAAAAAATTTCAACTTTTCAGTTAACATTTAATATACAGTTTACAAATGTCTAAAATGGTGGGGGGTGTAAAATAAAAAAAGCAGACAAAAAAAAAAAAAATAAGGTCAGGGGTGTAAAATAAATAAAGCAGACGGAAAAAAAAAAAATAAAGGAAATTAGGTCAGGGGTGTAAAATAAAAAAAGCAGACGAAAAAAAAAAAAATAAGGTCAGGGGTGTAAAATAAATAAAGCAGACGGAGAAAAAATAAAATAAAAGAAATTAGGTCAGGGTGTAAAATAAAAATAGCAGATGAAAAAAAAAAAAATAAGGTCAGGGTGTAAAATAAATAAAGCAGACGGAAAAAAAAAAAAAAGGAAATTAGGTCAGGGGTGTAAAATAAAAAAAGCAGACGAAAAAAAAAAAAATAAGGTTAAAAACCATTATCAAACAACATCACAAACAATATTTACCTTGAATCCAAATATCCCAAAGATCCAAATCCAAATGGGATGGATGGTGTTCTAGCGACTCAGACAGGATCGCAAAAACCCACCACTGCGCCACAAACAGGATCGCAAAACTCCGACACACGATACTATCCTTGCAACAACGCACAAAGAGACCCATAAAGTGCTCTGGAAACAATGGATGGGGGCGCAGTTATTATAGCTGAGGTGATGTTATGGTCACCAATCGGAGCTGTAGGACGTTAACAAAGAAAACAAAGTCCCGCCTACGCCGCTGACTAATGCGTCGTTAACGAGGTCGCACATCGTTCACAAAAGGTGCCAAACACAGCGATTCAGGCTCACCAGCGGGACGCCAACGATCAAAATACGGTCCAGAACTCTAGTGAACGATCAACGAGATCACAGCAGGGGCCACGTCGTTGCTACATGCCACACACAACTACGTCGCTAACGAGATCGCTAAATAGTGACGTATTTTAGCGATTTCGTTAGCGACGCTGTTTAGTGTGGCATACCCTTTAGTCAGAGACTGGGCAGTAATAGAATAATAAAATCCATCAGTAGTCCTCCAGTGTCTGCTGGACATGGTGTGGGGAGAGTTTCTAGTTCAGATAGTACACAGACACCAGACTTCTTGCTGTTAACCAGTTAATGTTTTCTTGTCCACCACACTGCAGTGTCAAAAGAGGAAGACAGCGAGACAGGCAGCAACATCACATCAGAGAGCTCCTGACCTCGAAACAGAAAATCCTCAGATCCTGGTATTGTAACCTAATATTAAGAATAATATTTATTCATTGATATTGCGCTATTAACTCCACAGCACTTTACAGACATCATCAACACTGTCCCCATTGGGGCTCACAATCTAAACATTCTATTTGTATGTCTTTTGAGTGTGGTAGGAAACCACTGTCTTTGAAAGAGCTACATGGGCACACACATAGATTCGGCCTCATCCATTCCCTATGGGACTTGCAAACATGTGCGGCACTTGCGGTGAGACAAAAAAACACTGCTAGTAGCGTTTTTTTTCTGTTGCTGCAAGTATCGGATTTGCAGGATCGCGTCAAAACCGCAAGTGTCGCACATGTCTGCAAGTCGCATAGGGAATGAATGAGGCTGAATGCAGTGTTGCCATAAGTGATCCGTTACGTGGCAGATGCGGAAAAACTTCCGGATCTGCAGCGAATGGCAAAAATTGCTGATGTGCAAGTAGCCTAAGTCACTGACGACAGTGTCTGCATTAGTCATACTCACCAATGGGGGAGGCAGAACGAAAAGTGCCTAGGGCAGCAGAAACTCTAAATACGGCCCTGTTTGTGTGTATAAACATTATATTTGAACATGGTATGTGATGATATTATGGTGTTCAATGTTGTTAAATAACTTATGGTATCTTTATTTAGCTTACAAAAACGCATGCAAATCCTCATGAAAAAAACGCATGAAAATCCACATCAAAAACGCGCTGATTTTTACCTGCGTTTTCTTCCAAGAGAGGCAGAATCTGCGCAGAAAATTCCACAGGCAAATCTGCAATGTGTGCAAATACTCTTATACTATATTATTATGCATACATCACATAGGAGACACACATATACTGTATATCATATAGGAGAGCCCGTGACTGCTGAATATATATCACATTGAGCTTACTGTATATACATTATATAGGTGATACTGCAACTGCTGTGTATAGTCGCAGTATCACCTACATAATGTATATAGACTGTATGTAGGTGATACTGTGACTGCTGTATATATGTTATGTAGGCGACACTGCAATTATACACAAGTCTATATATATTACAGCAACTGCTGTGTATAATTGCAGAATCACCTATATAACATATACAGACTGCTGTATGTGCAATATATAGGTGACATTGCTATTGCTGTATATACAATACATGGATGAGTCCTCAAAGTTTTGGAGAAACACAAAAATGTCAATCATCCATGCCCACTCATCAGCTCTTATGTGTGAAGGCTTACTGGAATACCAAAGGGCATGTTGTAGCTGATATTCAACTACTGCCGTTTGCTGCTCACAAAGCATTGCCAACATACTGTGTTGTGAACGTTCTGGAGATGACTTCTGAGCAGAGGCTCCCTCTGGTGGTTGCTGACGGTATTGAAGCTGTATTGAATGACAAGGCTTCCGCACCTGGAAGCGAGGACTGGCAATCAGGAGAGACGGTCTGGGCTGATAAAAGTGAGCTGCCTTCCCATGATCCTCGCCGGTGATCAATTGTTGTTTCCTGGTCCATTTGGAAGTCAGCTGGTGTCTTGCCTTCGTCTGCTACTTTCAAATAAGTTATTTGCTGCTTGTTTCTATCGTGTTTGCTATTTCCATTTTTGTCTGCACTTTTGTGGGAGGTTAGCCAGATTCCCCTCAGGGACCTGTGCTACTCTCTGTTTTTCAGTAGCCACTGTTTATTGTTCAATTGCTCTGTCCCTGCTATTTGAGTGGCTGCGGGTTAGCCGCTTGTTCACACCAGAGATCTGATTTAGCGGGTGGCGAGATCGTGTGATCTCAGCATTTTTTAAATCAGAAGTGTTGGAAGTTTTTCTAGGGTTTTGCTGGGTTGCAGATAGTATTCTGTCCTGTCCTATCTAGGCAATGTTTGGCCCCAGCATTTGCTCACTCTATTTTCTGCCTGCGTTTGTATTTCGTCTTGTCTAACCGCCATTAAATGTGTGGGGGCTACCTATTCCTATTGGGGCTCTACTCCGGGGCAGTTAGCTTTCCTGTTTCTATCTTTAGGTGTAGCCAGCTCTCCGGCTGTGCCAAGGCGCCTAGTTCACTGTAGGTACGTCCCACAGCTGCTTCTAGTTGTGCGATTAGTTTAGGGATCTGCAACCCATTAGTTCCCAACCTCTCTGGGTGTTTCGCTGCCTTTGCTGTTTTTTGCTCCTGTCCTCCTCGGCTACCAAATCATAACAATACTGTATGTAACGTTGAGATCCAAGGCGTGGTGACATCGCACATCAGTCAGTGAGCTGGAATTTGCAAATGCTGCTGCAGCACTGCTAGGGCAGCGGAAGCTGTAGCTGACTTGCGGGAATGGGTACAAAAATGGCATATTTTCATAAGTATCTCAGGCAGATCTGGGTAGGTTTTGATAAACAGCTGAACCACTAAGTTGAGCACGTGGGCCAGGCATGGTACGTGTGCGAGTTTGCCAAACTTCAGAGCCGCCACCAGGTTACGGCCATCGTCACACATGACCATGCCTAGCTGTAGGTTCAGGGGTGATAGCCACAGATCAGTCTGGTCTGTTGGCAGTATGCAGTTTGTCATCTAAGCAGATTAGCTTCAGCAGAGCCTGTTGCTGCTTGGCCGAGGTAATCCTGCAGGCTTCCAGCTTGCGACCGATGTTGACTTTTCGGAGATGGAGGGTGAGGAGGGGGAGGTGCAGGAACTGCTGTAGAAGGTGGGGGAAACCCTGGCTGAACCAGGGCCCGCAATCTTCAGTGTTAATAGCGCGTGTTCCATCCCAGTGTCCAACTGGGTCCCGGCATCCACAATGTTCACCCAGTGTGCTTTCAGGGAAATGTAGCCTCCCTGGCCACAAGTACTTCTCCACAAGTGGGTGGTTAAGTGGATCTTCCAGTAACAGTGCTGGTCAGGGAACTGCTTATGTTATGGGACACATACTTGTATAAGGTTGGGACAGCACACCGGGAGAAATAGTGGTGGCTGGGTACTGAGTACAGAGCGAAGGCCGCCACTATCAGGTTGCAGAAAGCTTACGTCTCTACAATCCTAAATGGCAACATTTCCAGGCCAAGCAGTCTGAAAATGTGTTCATTTATTATTGTGGCCTGTGGATGGCTATGTATTTACGCTTGCAAGGACTGGGATAGAGACAAGTGAATACTACACTGAGAAAAGGATGTGGTAGTGGTTGCAAGTGTGCACGAAAGGTACAGGGTGGGAGGCATCTTCACCTGTGTAATGAACAGGGGATTGGCCTGCAAGTACAGAGGAAGAAGCAGTGATGTCACCCACAGACACTGTTTCTGGACCTAGTTGGGTGCTTTGCTCTCATGTGCCAGAGAATGCTGGTGATGATTAGGCTGGTAGTTGTGCTGCCCCTGGTAATGCTGGCATGGCAGATGTTGCAAATGACCTTTTTGGTGTTAACTGGACTGTCTTTAAAAAAGCACCAAACTTGGGAACATCTAACCCTTGGCATGGTAAATTCACCACTGTTGGTGCTCTGGGGAACAGTTGCCCTCCTTGCGTCTCTGGCCACCACACTGCCTTTTACTGCCTGTTGTGGTGCTGGAGATACCTCCGCCTCTGTGTTGCTGTCCTCGCTCTGTATGTCACCTTCCCATGTTGGGTCAGTGACTTCATCATACACCACCTTGTCTTCCACTTCCGCACCCTCGTCCTCTTCCTAACTTAATGACTTATCATCACTTGTTGGCAATTGTGTCTCATCATCATCCACCTCTTGTGACAGTAATTGCATTTTCCCCCATCGCTTTCTTGTGACCATGGCTGCTCAAATATTTGGGCATTACTACCTGCGATCTCCTAAAGTCTCGCTTGAAACTGACAGCGGCGAGGGCAAGAGGTCAGAATCTATAAATAGAACTGTGAAAATCTCTTTGGAGTGTCCAAGTGTGGGATCACTTGTCTCTGGGCACTTGTCATGCTGGGAAGAAGGAGGATCAGGGTGAGGATTACGTGGTCCAGAATCATGGCTATTGAGACTGGACCATGTGGAAGACATGTTGGCAAACTGACTGGAAGCATTATCTGCTATCCATCCAACAACCTTTTCACACTGGTCTGGCTTCAAGAGTGGTGTTCTGCACACCCCTACAAAGTAGACAGGAAGCTAGGTCAACATGATGTGTGTGTTTGTTGTGCTCACGCAGCAGGCACAGTTTCATTTCGCCAATGGTCTTGGCCTTTGCGCTCATCATCAGCACCATGTCCATTTCCCTGTCCCTTACCATGCTCCTTGGCCACTTTAAATTGCGAATATATCCCAGTAGAGAAAACTTTGCAGGATTAGTATCTCAAGAAAATTTGCCCACCTCAGATGGACTTGTTACACTGCAGGAGCAATATAGCCATGTTATTGCAACCAACCAAGTCTGCTGTATGCTTTTGATGCACAAATGGTTCAGTAAAAATGGTGTATAATATTTTTCTGCTGAAAAATCTTGGCAGGATTAGTATAGCAGGAAAATTTGCCCACCTCAAATGGACTCATGACACTACAGAAGCAATATAGCGCTGCTATTGCAAACCAACCAAGTCTGGCTGTGTGCTTTTGATGCAGAAATGCATAGTGTAAATGGTGTATAATATTTCCCTGCTGAAAAAACTTTGCAGGATTAGTATCCCAGGAAAATTTGCCCACCTCAGATGGACTTGTTACACTGGAGGAGTAATTAGCAATGCTATTGCAACCAACTAAGTCTGGTCGTATGCTTTTGATGCACAACTGGTGTAGTATAAATGGGGTATATATTTCCCTGATAAAAAAAACTTTACAGGGTTAGTATCGCAGGAAAATGTGCCCATATCAGATGGACTTGTTGCACTGCAGGAGCAATATAGCGACGCTACAGCCGCCAACAAAGTCTGGCTGCATGCTTCTGATGCACAACTGGCACAGTATAAATGGCGTACATTATATCCCTGCTATAAAAATTTCTAGGATTAGTATCTCAGGAAAATCTGTCCACCTCAGATGGACTTATTACACTGTAGGAGCAATATAGCCATGCTATTGCAACCAACAAAGTCTGGCTGCATGCTTTTGACACGCAACTGGCATTGTATATATGACATATACTATTACCCTGCTGAAAAACTTTGCAGGATTACTATCACAGGAAAATTACACACCTCAGATGGACTTGTTACACTGCAGGAGCAATATAGCGATGCTATTGCAACCAACCAAGTCTGGCTGCATGCTTTTGACTCACAACCAGTGCAGTATAAATGACATGTACTATTTTCCTGCTGAAAAAACTTTGCCAGATTAGTATAGCAGGAAAATGTGCCCATCTGAGATGGAATTGCTTAACTGCAGGAGCAATATTGCAATGCTATTGCAACCAACAAAGTCTGGCTGTGTGCTTTTGATGCACAGCTGATGTAGCAAAAATGATGTATAATATTTTACTCCTGAAAAAACTTTGCAGGATTAGTATCGCAGGAAAATGTGCCCACCTCAGATGGACTTGTTACTCTGAAGGAGCAATATAGCGATGCTATTGCAACCAACCAAGTCTGGCTTTATGCTTTTGACGCACAGTTGGCACAGTTTAAGTGGCGTATAACATTTCCCTGCACAGAACAATTCGCATGATTTAGAGCAAAAAGAATATTATTAGCCCTGAGAAGGGCTTTTGGTATGAGTTGCAGAAGAAAGGACGTGTGATTACCCTAACTTGTTGTACACTATTCCTTCAGCACAATCTCTCCCTAAGTGACTGCTAACAGCAGTATCGATATTGATTATAATTAGCCCTAATAAGGGCTGTTGTTGCAGTTGAAATAAATATAAATGGTGTCTAATCCCTGCCTATTATTAACAAGTTGCCAAGGCAAATAAACTCTAACTTAAAGCCTTAACACCCTGATGACCCCAGTTCATCTGGTGAAACATGTTGGGGAGGCTTAGGAGCTTGTTTTAGTAGCTTGTCGTGTATCTATCGGTTGTTTAAATAGGAATATATAGGCAGCGGCCGCGTCAAGTATATATTGTATACTGACTAAGTGGATTTTAAAAGTTTTTCCTTTAAAGTCGTATTAAAAGTTTATTTTTATGGTCTCTAGTTAAGGTTTAATTGCCTTATGCAACTTGTTAATAATTTGTATGATTATCCTACATTGACTATTTGAACAGTATTGGCTGTAAATTAATTATTATTTTTTATTATTATTATGTATTTTTATAGCACCATTTAATTCCATGGTGCTATACATGTGAAAGGGGCAAATATAGACAAGTACAATAAATATGAGCAAAAAAAGGCACACACAAGTACAGAAGGAGAGAGAGGACCCTGCCTGTGAGGGCTCACAGTCTACAGGGGATGGGTGAGGATACACTAGGAGAGGGTAGAGTTGGTTGTGCAGCGGTTTAGTAGACTGAGGATCACTGCAGGTTGTAGGCTATTACCTGTCTATACACAGCTAAAACTCTGTCCCTAGGCCAGCAGCACTTCTCCCTGTTCTGCCTCTTTCCATTCGCACACTGTGCCGAGTGTAATACCTGTGCCCGCACTGGGCCCCCACCGGGGTCCCCAACCCACGCTGTGGTACCTGTACCTCCGCGTGGCCCCCGTTGGGGTCCCCCTCTCAGTCTGCTTCCTGCCGCCCTGTCTCTGCTCTCTCCCTGCTCCTGCTTCATGGCAGCGCGGCCAGCATATCCCCGGGTATGAGGCTTAGGTCGCACATTTTTCAAAAATGTTGTTAACCAATAGTATTCTTGTGTATGGTATTTCTGGCCCCTCTGCCATACAGAGGGCACAGGAGCAACAAGTGTATCCTGTTGCTAGTTCCGGTTCTGTGTTCTGATGTGCCTGTGATCTGCTGTGCTTTTCCAGTCTCCTGCCAGTACCCAGCTAATACTGTTTGTCTTCTTAGACTACCTCCGGCTTACTACGCTATACCCGGGAAGACACCAGTGCTGCCTGTGCAAGTTCCATTCGGCTCAGCTGTCCGTCACTTTGTTACCTACAACGACGTCATTACTGCCTGTGCCAGCTCCGTCCCGTGCTCCCGCTTCCCGCCAGTCAAGTTCAACACTACCTGTTATCCCTGCTTGTTCACCTGTTCCCCAGGCCAGCTTCCACGTGTCCGGGGTCTAACTAGAGATAGCACCTGCGTCCCCTGGGCATTCCAATCTGACCCTGTTCGAGAGGTTTTACTACGGGTGTCTGGCACTCGCATAGTCACGGCCCCTTTGGAGTCCCCCTGGTCCGTGGTTCCACAAAAATAGCAATAAACGAATGTGCACTGCAACACCTGTGCCTTTGCTTCCATTGGTTACACCGAGCATGGTGTCCTGGGTCTTATATAGACGCGATGATGCTATGGGCCAGCTAATCATAGTAATGCCTCAAACAAGATGGCTATTGTATTAGAGTGACTGGCAGGCAATCCCTGCATGTTTATTGGCTGTCTAACAAGCGTCAAACATGCGGGGTGAAACTCGAGCTTGCATGTGAGCATTCAAAAATACTCGTCGAGTAACGAGTATCTCGAGCACATTGATGCTCGATGAGTAATGAGCAGAGATGAGCACATTCGCTCATCACTAATCAGTATCAAGTGCCAGCACCAAGACTAGCTGTGACTGCAGAATTTGAGCAGCCGTGGTCCATGAGCTCTGCACAGCTCCTGTGTCCATACGTCACCTAGATGTACCTGTACATTGACAAGTCAGGAAGGGGTTAACCAATAATAGACTTATTCCTTACGTGCACATGTATTCTGAGAAGTCTCTTGAAATGACTCGCACATTTTAACAAAACATTTGGGTTTTATACCTAGAAATGCTCACATGGCTCTTCTATAGTCAACAGAGTAAAAAGCAATAATTGTTAATAGTGGATTCACATTTTCATAACATTTATTTTTCAAATAACAAGGGATACTGCTTTGAAAAGCGATGGATATCTTCTTCATAGCTGTATAATATGCAGTAAATTATTACATGGTATGTTCATATAATGCCATGTTATTGGGAATACATAAAGAAGACTGCCATTTGCCCTCTTTCTCTGATAATCTTTAGTCCCTTGGGTTTTGTGCCTTTTCCCATTTGTTTATCAGCCCAGCACATTGCATTTGCCTTTCAAAAGAGCTGACTGGATGAGTCATTCCTGAGTCACAGTCACTTGTGCAACACATGCAACCCTTCCAATTCATTTACTGAGAAATGGCATCTGTTAAAGCTGTGCAAGAGCGGACATTTCTCACTGTAAGTAATAGATGAATGTGTCTGTGATTGGCTGGGTGAGCGTCAACTCACTGTGCTTCCAAATGAAAAAGAAATAATCCCTTAGAGTCTTGAGATGAAATGATACAGTGGCTTTTGCCATCGTTAACACCTCTTGCTGGTAGACATTTTTAAATAAATATCATCCTCAAAAATGGAGCATTTATTATGTATCACAATTAAAAATATATTTTATTTGTTTTTACTATATGGAATATGGTTTTACAGCTATCAACCAATATAATAGAACCAGACTAACTCAAGATGTGAAGGGAAAGGAGCACGTCACATGGGTTGACAACTTGACTTTTTATTTTTTATGGAGAGCTTATCAAAAAATCACAGACAGATAATATTTTTTTACGGACACATTGGAAAACCATAATAAAGCATTCTGATTATAAACGATGCGTGTTTGCAGCCCATAATTCTGGTAGGAAGACATCAGCAGCAATCACCGTTAACTGTAAAATGATAATTACAATCAAAATAGCCTGTATAAGTTTTGTCAGCTTCAAAAAAATCATGGACGCCTTAACATTTTTTCGCAGACAGGTCAAAAAAATGCCCTGTGTTCAACAGTTTAACAATTTCTGTATGGTTGGCAACCCTGGACGTCACCCGAAGCCTTACCACACCAGCTTCCTCAGGGGTGGTGCCAAGCGTTATTACATCCCGAAGTGGCTTCCTTCTTGTGGCATAATGCATAGTGTGTTGTGTCCTTCCCCTCCACACCAGGAAACTTCTTAGCCTGATTGTTTTATATTGCTTTTTTTCATTCCTTTGCTGTTGTTACATACTTGTTTGCCCTTTTTGCTATATTTTGAGTATACATATTTTGCGGCTGGTTATTATTTCATGTGTATGGGGGAAGGGTGTCTTGGACAGGGCAAATATCAGGGCGCAGCCCCATCAGTATCATTGGAATTTATGTGCTATCTTTAATTGTTTTCGATGTTTGGTGTTATAGCTGCTGCTTTGAAGCTCATTTATTTGGTACTTTTTGTACTGTATTCTTTTAACCTTAACTCGCACCCTACAGTCTCTTGTTTGGCTACATAGTTGACAGGGTTGGAAAATCTGTCCCATTATGCTTCGCAGATGGTAGCTATAATAAAAAAAAGCACACATATATTCCAAATACATAGGGAAAGATAAGCACAATTTCTTCATAAATAGTGATATCATATATTACTCAACTAAACTGTTTATGAAGAAAATTGTGGTTATCTTTCCCTACTTATTTGAAATATGTAAAATGTTTTTTATATCCTCCATCTGTTTCAGCATACATAAACTGAAATCATATACATATTCATACCTATGATTCATCTAGCTATAAAAACGGAAAACCTTATGTAACATCATTTTCAAGTATTACATATTATAATGGACATTACACAACATAATCCGCATAAAGAAGACCAGCAAGCTTCTGTAATCAATGGTTTTTGCCAGGGATATCTAATGAGCTGTTCACTTCTCTGGTAGATAAGGGAATTCCTAAGTGTAGGATTTCCCCCATTATGTTATTATTTCTATACTGTGATAAGGCATATGGATAGGGTTTATAGAAAGAAGCAGACACAAAAGGGCAGAACTCACCATTGTAAAGAACTATGCGCATCAGAGATAATTACAGGATCATCACAGGATGTCCTTTACACATTATATTAGATAAACAGATTATTGCTCCAACTTTTCATAAACAATATTCATTTATCTGACTTATGATTCTTAAGAAATATTAGTAAAATTAGTGCTGTAAGATAAATGCAAAATGTATTTTGTTTAGTAGTCGCCTGCGTCATTGGTTTCCTTCCCCGACTGGCTGACATCATGCAAGCTGTGCATGATTTCCACCTTCTGGCACATTTTCTTAAAGTCATTGATTCACTCAAATACTGACTATGACAGGTTTTCCGCACGCTGAAGCTGACAATGTAACATCCGCAGGCTTATGATTTCACATATTCTAATATTTATTGTGGCCTAAAACAGAAAAGTGGACCAAGGCAGCAAGGACATATCACCTTCCAAAATATTAAATGGCTGTTCTTGTCTGGTATACAATATTACACTAGAAATTATTAAAATATTAGAATATGTTCAAGATTTTTTTTTAGTTCTATATCTGTCTAAACATGGATGTAATGTAGTGAAGTGTAGCTCCACTCTGGTCCTCTTCATATTCATGTAACATCCAGATCATACTGGGGTTTATGTATGAGAAGGAGGTCTCTTTTACAATGTACAAGGCATTGCAATGCATTATATCAGTGATCAGAGTAATACAAGTTACAGTACCATAGGGGAATAAGTACGAAAGTAAAAAAATAAGTTAAAACAAATAACAAAAACATGTAAAATAAAATTACAAAATAAAGAACAAAAAGATGAAAAAAAAGTTTATACCAATGAATATATATATATATTTATTTAAAACCAAAATGAAACAAAAAAAATACACAGATTTGGTATTGACGGGACCTGACCTCTAAGGGTATGTTTCCACTCTGAGTACTGGCAGCGCTTTGGACGCAGCGGATTCCCGGCTCCGCCCAAAGCGCTGCCGGCTAGAATTGGCACATATAAAACACCTTCATCTTATATAATAGGAATATGTTTTTTTAGAAATAGTTCGACCAATGTTCAAAATACTAATATAAGTGGTATGGTAGGAGGGACAGACACAGTGGGAGAACTTAGTGATGGAAAGGAAAAATTTCCTATAATTACTATGAACTCCCAAAAATCACAAGGATCAGGTAACTAGAAAAAAATCAGTATGTGCCTCTCAGCAATTGAGAGCAATGTGCTCACTCCAACACCTAATCCAAGCTAAATGACCACGAATGAAGTAAAAATAACGGCCACTATATAATGAATACTACCCTCGCTTACCACATATGGAAACACATGCCAAAGCATATTAATAAAGATACGGAGGAACTTACAGTGTAATGCTGAGGACAGCGTGCCCCAGCGGGGCACGCTGTCCTCAGCATTAGGCTGGGGTCACACTGGCGACAAAATCGAACGACTGCAATGCGATGAAATATCGCATTGCAGTCGGACCTATGTTAATCTATGGAGCAGCTCCCAGTATCAGATTTTTTGTGGTCCGTTTTAAACGTCCGAGTGCAATCGCAGCATGCTGCGATTGTCACCGATTGTGGGTCGACTATCGGCAGTGCAAGTCTATGGGAGCGATGAAAAATCGGATTACAAACGGACCGCACGTGTGACTTGCGATTAAATCGCACAACTTTTCCAGGTGACAGGAAACTGCCTTTGAATTTCTCAGGAAGCCTTTACATGCTAATTAGCTAAGCACATCTTAAAAAACAACAGGAAGAACGCCTACACGGAGTCCAGAAACATGGCATCTAGCCACATCAATGTGGAACTCCTCATTGTATTGGTGCAGGAGAGGCCTGAATTGTGGGACCAGCGCGATTCCAACTACAGCAATCGGACGCGCAAAGAGGCGGCATGGAAAACTATATGTGTGCACATTTTTCCGGACTATAATGAGAGATCCAGGGAGGACCAAGAGCGACTTAGTAAGTACCACATGTAACGGTTTTCACAATTTTAAAAAATTTATTTTTGCAAATAAGAATCTAGCCTTATGTGTTGAAATGCTATTTAAAACGCACCATTATCGACCTCTTACTATTTAGAAGTACACATTGCTGTGTGTGTAGTCCAAAAATATCCATGTATATTTAAATATCATCGATGCTTCGGCATCTATTGACTACCACATTTTGTAGTTATCTTCACCTCAGATGTAGTGTTTTGGTGATAAAAATTCTAACTGATTGAGGCGTTTGGTAAAGGGCCAAGCATTTTTTAAAATGTATGTTAGTGCTTATAACATGGATACTTCTGGTTGTATGTTGATGTGTTTTAATATTGTAAATCACATCACACATGACCAGTATTTAAATGTTCAGTGTTGCCTATTTTTGTTTTTGCCTTATTAAATAGATATCAGTCATTAAAAGCGTTATGCTCTTCTTAAATTTGTAGTGAATGATGTGACAAGGCGATGGCGTAGTTGTCGTGACTGCTACCGGAGGGAGAGGCAGTTTAGAGATCGGAGTGGGGCTTCAGCATCTAAGAAGAGGAAGTACCTCTATTTTGATAGACTAAACTTCCTTGAGCCAGTGTTGGATCTGCGACCGTAAGTGCATGTGTGTTGAACGACTTTCATGTTTATAATTTTGTTATTTTTTAATTTAAATTTTTATTTGCTTTTTTTCATTCCTAGAACTGAGTGAAACCTAACTGAGAGGGAGACGGGGTCTGACTCAGAAGTGGTTATCGACCCAGTTGGTGATGGAGAAGAGGAGGCAGGCCCTTCCTCAGCAGCATGTGGGTCCACCCAAGCAGCACCAACAACAGCTGCAGGAGCTGAGGATTCACAGACACTGCATCTGGAAAATGAGGATCTACCTCAGAGCAGCAGCCCTAATAGGGCTCAAGATGTATCTCCTCCTCCTTCCCAACTCACAAGGCGAGGTAGGCGGCGACGAGAAGGAGTGGGTTTGTAATGTATGTAGTACAGTTCATATAGCGTCTTGTGCTTGGGTGCGATGAACATACATGAGACACAGGTTTGATATAGAAAAGTCCTGTATTACTTCATACAAGTTGGCAGAAATAGTCACACAGTTTGCAGACACAGAAACAGGAGACACAGCAGGCCAGAGTAATCCAAGCTCAGCAATCACTCTCCAATACAGATTCAGGATCTTCTTCTCTGTTACCGTAAGTCCATGCAAACGTGGGTCTTTCAAAGAGCAGGGTTCAGAGTCCACAAGTGCTTCAGAGTTCCTCAGTAGGAATAGCTGGAGTACAAGGTCCAAGGCTTACAGGAGTCAAGTCACAGGTTCACTGCAGGCTAGATTCTGAAGCACTGATTGCTCAGCTGTGGCTGCTTAAGAAGCAAAGGAGAGAATCAGGGCGGGAACATGCAAGCTGGAAACTCCATTTTGACTGAGGGCAAGATAGCTGCAGCAAGACAGAAAGTAAAATGGCTGACGAACAAACTGAGTTTCAGGAATATATACATAGAACCTTACATTACTCCCCCCTTAAGGACAACCTCCGGATGACCTCAGACCAGGCTTGTGTGGGTACCTCTGATGAAACTGACGGAGCAAGCGAGGAGCATTAATGTTATTGACCGGTTCCCATGTGTTGTCCTCCATTGGGTAGCCCTGCCATTTAATCAGATATTGTAACTGATTTCTATACAACCTGGAATCTAAAATCCTTTCCACCACAAATTCTTCCTGACCATCGACTAGCACTGGGTCAGGGCAAGGAGAGGAACGTCCAGGAAACGTATTGGGTGTCGCAGCCTTTAGTAGGGATACATGAAAGACAGGGTGGATTCTCATAGTTCTGGGCAGTTGAAGACGACAAGCAACGGCACTTATAATTTTACTGATTTTATAGGGTCCAATGTACTTATGTCCCAACTTAGACGATGGAATCCTTAACTTAAGATTTCTGGTTGACAGCCAGACCAAGATCTCCTACCTTGAAAGCTGGTGCAGGTTTACGAAATTTATCTGCTGCTTTCTTGTACCTTTCTTGAGCCGATTCCAGATTTTCCTTTAGAAGATCCATACTCTTCTGTAAAGACGTGATTCTTTCAGCCACTGCTGGTAAAGGCGTTTATATGGGAAATCGTGGTAGAATGTTAGGATGATAACCTAGATTAGAGTAAAAAGGAGACTGTTTAGTGGAGGCACTCTGAGAGTTGTTATACGAGAACTCAGCTAATGGAAGTAGATCCACCCAATCATCCTGTAGGTGGCAGATAAAGCAGCGGAGATACTGCTCCAGGGTTTGATTGGTTCGTTCGGTCTGTCCATTAGTCTGGGGATGAAAAGCAGAAGAAAGGTTTACTTTAATGTCCAATGCTGCACAGAAATTTTGCCAAAACCTAGAAGTGAATTGCACCCCTCGATCCGAAATAACCTCATCCGGTACTCCATGTAAGCGAAACACATCTTTAATCATCAAATCTGATGTCTGTTTTGCAGTGGGTAAGCCGACACAAGGATAAAATGAGCTGCCTTTGTTAGACGGTCAACCACCACTAGAATGGTGTTCTTCCCCTGAGAGGTTGGTAACTCCACAATGAAGTCCATAGAAATGGATCCCCACGGGCGGGACGGGGTGGGAAGAGGCTGTAACAGACCAGTTGGTGAGGAGCGAGGTGTTTTGCATCTTGCACAGACCTCACATGAAGTGACATAATTCAAAACATCCTTCCTGCAAGTGGGCCACCAAAAGAAACGAGAAAGAAATTCCTTTGTCTTTAGAATTCCTCTATGCCCAGCTATCTTGGAATCGTGAATGAGTTGCAATACTCTCAATCTGACTGTTTCAGGAATATACAGGCGTTGTCCCTAAATCCACACACCATTCTTAAAGACAAGACTTACGTCCCTTGGGGGTTGTGCCAAAAAGGAATCCGCATGGTATGCTTCCTTGATGTCCTTAAGTAGGTCTTGATTATGAATTACTCCTAGGAATCTAGAGTCAGGAAGAATAGTCTTAGGAGTAGTAATTGGACGTGTCTCTGCTGAGTAAATCCTAGAGAGTGCATCAGCCTTTCCATTGCGCGATCCTGGTCTATAAGAGATGATAAAATTAAATTGGTTTAAGAAAAGATTCCAGCGAGCCTGGCGAGGAGTCAGGCACTTAGCCGACCTGATAAACTCAAGGTTACGATGGTCTGTCAGGACGACTATTTGCTGTGCAGCTCCCTGAAGAAGGTGTCTCCATTCTTTGAAGGCGGCAATAATGGCCAACAACTCTCTATTGCCCACATCGTAGTTCCTCTCAGCCGAAGACAACTGCTGGGAAAAGAAGGCACAGGGATGCAAGACATTCTTCTCACCTGTTCTCTGAGAGAGTATAGCTCCAACGGCACAGTCTGAAGCATCCACCTCTATTATGAAGGCAAGCTCGGGGTTGGGATGTACTAGGATAGGTGCAGTGGTAAATTTATCTTTTAGACGGGAAAATGCTTCCTGGGCTTGGGGAGTCCAGGAAAACCTAGACTCTTTCCGGGTAAGTTGAGTGATAGGTGACACTACCTCAGAGAAATTTCTAATGAAACGTCTATAGAAGTTGGCAAACCCGATGAAGCGCTGTACCTCCTTCACATTTCTAGGACTTGGCCAATCCTTGATGGCTTGGGTTTTGCTTCCATCCATACTAATTCCTTGTGTAGACAGTACATACCCCAGAAATTGAATTTCGGTCCTATGGAATTCACACTTTTCAAGTTTGATGTAAAGATGATTTTGTCTTAGACGTTCCAAGACCATTCTCACATGTCCATGATGTTCCTCTGTGGAGTTAGAAAAAATTAGAATATCATCCAAATAAATTACCACGAATGTATCTAGGAGATCCCTGAAGATGTCATTCACCAAGTGTTGGAAAGTGGCTGGGGCGGTACTCAGACCAAAAGGCATAACTAGATATTCAAAGTGTCCATAGCGTGACCTGAATGCAGTCTTCCATTCATCCCCAGGTCTAATACGGACTAAGTTATAGGCCCCACGAAGATCTAGTTTAGAAAAAATTTTGGCATGTCGCACTCTCTCCAATAACTCAGGGATTAAAGGCAATGGATAACGGTTTCTAATAGTAACCTTATTGAGTTCCCTATAGTCTACGCATGGTCTCAGAGATCCATCTTTCTTCTTTACAAAGAAGATGGGTGCACCTGCAGGAGATGAAGAGGGGCGTATGAAGCCCTTGGCTAGATTTTCGTCTATGTAATCCTTTAAAGCCTTTAGCTCAGGCCCCGCCAGGGGTAGATCTTACCAAAAGGTATCTCTGCTCCAGGCAATAATTCAATTGGACAATCATATGGACGGTGAGGAGGAAGCTGGTCAGCGTTCTTCTTGTCACATAAATCCACATAGTCCTGGTATACAGCTGGTAGTTCAGGGACTGACATGGTTCCTTTAGGAACAGAGCAAGCTGAAACTTTTGGACTCATCTGTTTCTCTGGAAAGTGTAATTCCTTGGTCTCCCAGTTAATGGTAGGATTCTGAGCCTGCAGCCATGGTAGCCCTAGAATAATGGGAAAGTGGGGAGAAGAGATAAGCATAAAGGACAGTTTCTCTTGATGATCTTTACCCATAAGAACCCTCAAAGGCTCTGTTTCCTGATCCACTGGTCCAGAGGTCAGCAGGGAGCCATCCACAGTTTCCATCTGTACTGGAGTAGCCTTCTTCACTGAACATATTCCCTGTTTCAGAGCAAAGGAGACATCCATAAAATTTCCACTTGCCCCTGAGTCGATCATAGCAGAGCTAGACACCCAAGCTGAGTCAACCCAGAGTTTGATGGAAAGAAAGCAATGAGAATTGTTTTTCTTACAACTCAGCTGGGAACACCGCTGAGGAAACTTGAAAAATGGCAGCGTTTACACAGTCAACGTCCTCAGAGGTAACGGAGTTTAAGTCCGAGAAATCAAGATCTGTTGCTGCAGATCTCTCTGGAGCCTTAGGCTCGGACCTGACAGATCCCCTCTCGCAACACTCACAATGAATGAGTGCTGCAGTAGTCTTACGAGAACGGCTGGGGCAGTTTATAATGAAGTGCCCTGACTTACCACAATAGAAACATAGATTCTCCTTAAAATGATGTTCCTTGCGTGCATCACTAACCCGTCGTTGTAAAGAGTCTACCTGCATGGGTTCAGGTTCAGGTTCCCGTGTAATCCTACTCAAAGGTTCCTTAGCTGGAGAGGAAGGTAGGAAAAGGTTAGTACGATTGCTTTCGAACCATCTCTCTTGCCTGCGTTCAGTCAGACGAGTATCAATACGGATGCAGTAGTTAATAAAGTCACCTAACGCAGTGGGAGGGTCGGCACGAGCAAGTTCATCCTTAATCAGTGGAGATAACCCCTTTCGAAAAATAGATTTTTTGGCGGAACTGTCCCAGGTGGCATCAAGGGCCCATCTCCTGAAATCCAAGGCATATTCAGCTACCGAGTGCTTACCTTGGCGCAAAGCTAACATGGCTGCTTCAGCTGTTGCACCTCGATTGGGGTCATCAAACACCTGCCCCATGGCTGAAATAAAATCATCAAGGTGATTCAAACAATCATCCTCAGTCTCAATCAGAGGGTTTGCCCACATTAAAGCCTTGTTGGCAAGCAACATAATTATAGTAAGCACCTTAGATCGTTCAGTGGGAAATTGTGAAGCATGTGCAGAAAAAAAAAGATTGCATTGATTAATAAATCCCCTGAATTTCTCACGTTCACCGCCAAAACGAAAAGGGGGCAACTTGGGAATCCCAGCACTCGGGGCTACGGCAGGAGCCTGGACTCGCCCCTCTAGAACCTCAATCCTGGCTCGCAAATCCTGGGTCGTCTGTCCAACCACTTGCAAATTGTGATTATTGAGGTCCTGTAGATTTGTAAAACGGGTCTTTATATTCTGCAAATCTGCAAGGATATTATCAGTCACTCCGCAAAGTTCCTTTATGCGGGCCTCCATTTTCCAGATCTTTTAAGACAGGATTACTGGAAGAAGAGGAGAGAAAAAAAAACAATAGTGTTCACCTGTGGCAACACTGCAGAGAGAAAAAAAAAATTAAGGGAACTGCTCACCTGGAATGGTTGTGAGAAGTCACAACCACTATCATCACAGAAAGTTTCAACCAGACATCTGATATCCAGAGTTACAGCAGACAAAAAAGAGAAAAGAAAGGAAAAAAAAAAAAAACAATAGTGTTTACCTGTGGTAACACTGCAAAAAGAAAAAACTTAAGGGAATTGCTCACCTGGAATGGTTGTGAGAAGTCACAACCACTGTCATCACAGAAAGTACAACCGGACGTCTGATATCCACAGTACAGCAGACACAGCCTTCCAGACCCAGCAGACACTAACGTTTTGGCTTCAGAATCTTGTAATGTATGTAGTACAGTTCATATAGCGTCTTGTGCTTGGGTGCGATGAACATACATGAGACACAAAAAAAAAAAAAACCAGCGAGAAGGTTGCAGTCTAAAAGATAACCTTTAATCCATTAGGTTAAAACATAAGTGGCACAGGATTGTCGGGCATAGGAAAAAACACTTCAAAAACAGATGACGCGTTTCGACTTAGCAGTCTTCATCAAGATCTATGTTCTGATTACAGAGTGTGAGAATATATGCTAGGAAGTCAAACATGATTGGTCAGACAATCAGCATCATTTGAATAATGAATACACCATAGTTTCTAAAATCCAAGAGAAGAGAAAAATAAAAAAAAAAAAACACAAAATAATAAAATCACAGAAGATCATATAAGGAAAACAATGTATATACAGAAAAATCCAAGCAATTCTGATCAGTTGTAATATTTTATCAAGTCCTGTCTATAATTCAACCCTGATGGTGTTCTCGTATTTAATGTGAAAATCCAGAAGGATTCTCTATTGAACAGCTTGCGTTTGTGATTACCTCCTCTCAAAGGTTTGTGAACTTTCTCTATAGCATTAAACCTGAAAGAGTTAACACTGCCTTTGTGGTGTGTTAAGAAATGCTTTGAAGCTGCAGATGGAGAGATAGCATTAGGATTTACTGCATCGGCTAAATGTCTTCTGATACGCACTTTGAGAGGACATGTAGTGCAACCTATATATTGTAGCTTGCAAGTAATGCACTCTATTTGATAAATAACAAATGATGTGTTGCAGTTAACATAATCCTTGATGTAAAAAACTGAAGAGTCTTGAGCTGAAAAAAATTTCTCTGTTTTACGTGCAAACCTGCATGCTTTGCATATGTTAGCACCACATTTGTAGAAACCCCTCAGGTTTAGCCAATTATTTTGAGAACTACTTTTAAATCAAGATAAAAAATTAAGAGAGGTTTTAAAAAATCCTGTGCGGTTTGTTCCAAAAAAAGCTCCCACACTAGGCTCATTATTATCTCCCAGTATTTTCACTGATCCTGATAAGTCTCGTTCTCAAAATAATTGGCTAAACCTGAGGGGTTTCTACAAATGTGGTGCTAACATATGCAAAGCATGCAGGTTTGCACGTAAAACAGAGAAATTTTTTTCAGCTCAAGACTCTTCAGTTTTTTACATCAAGGATTATGTTAACTGCAACACATCATTTGTTATTTATCAAATAGAGTGCATTACTTGCAAGCTACAATATATAGGTTGCACTACATGTCCTCTCAAAGTGCGTATCAGAAGACATTTAGCCGATGCAGTAAATCCTAATGCTATCTCTCCATCTGCAGCTTCAAAGCATTTCTTAACACACCACAAAGGCAGTGTTAACTCTTTCAGGTTTAATGCTATAGAGAAAGTTCACAAACCTTTGAGAGGAGGTAATCACAAACGCAAGCTGTTCAATAGAGAATCCTTCTGGATTTTCACATTAAATACGAGAACACCATCAGGGTTGAATTATAGACAGGACTTGATAAAATATTACAACTGATCAGAATTGCTTGGATTTTTCTGTATATACATTGTTTTCCTTATATGATCTTCTGTGATTTTATTATTTTGTGTTTTTTTTTTTTATTTTTCTCTTCTCTTGGATTTTAGAAACTATGGTGTATTCATTATTCAAATGATGCTGATTGTCTGACCAATCATGTTTGACTTCCTAGCATATATTCTCACACTCTGTAATCAGAACATAGATCTTGATGAAGACTGCTAAGTCGAAACGCGTCATCTGTTTTTGAAGTGTTTTTTCCTATGCCCGACAATCCTGTGCCACTTATGTTTTAACCTAATGGATTAAAGGTTATCTTTTAGACTGCAACCTTCTCGCTGGTTTTTTTTTTTTTTTTCTCTTCCCAAGTACGTTTGCTTCATGGAACCGTGCTGAGCACCAGCTGTCTAATGAAGATTTCACAGAAGGGTGAGCTGACTATATATTTTTTGTTTCCCATTTTCTCTTACATGAGACACAGGTTTGATATAGAAAAGTCCTGTATTACTTCATGCAAGTTGGCAGAAATAGTCACACAGTTTGCAGACACAGAAACAGGAGACACAGCAGGCCAGAGTAATCCAAGCTCAGCAATCACTCTCCAATACAGATTCAGGATCTTCTTCTCTGTTACCGTAAGTCCATGCAAACGTGGGTCTTTCAAAGAGCAGGTTCAGAGTCCACAAGTGCTTCAGAGTTCCTCAGTAGGAATAGCTGGAGTACAAGGTCCAAGGCTTACAGGAGTCAAGTCACAGGTTCACTGCAGGCTAGATTCTGAAGCACTAATTGCTCAGCTGTGGCTGCTTAAGAAGCAAAGGAGAGAATCAGGCGGGAACATGCAAGCTGGAAACTCCATTTTGACTGAGGGCAAGATAGCTGCAGCAAGACAGAAAGTAAAATGGCTGACGAACAAACTGAGTTTCAGGAATATATACATAGAACCTTACAGGGTTCTGTCTCAAGGAGGCAGGTGGACCGAGGAGTTCTGGACTATTTGTCCAGTGTAGGTAAAGATGATGGTGAGGAGGCATTTTGCCACAGTCTGGCCCCTTATCTCCGGGCTACTCAAATACAGCACAGACTGAGGATCAGAAGTGGACTGCAGATTGTGTTGGAAGCTGGATCAGGCCCTAATGATCCCACCAACCTACTAGATTATCTTCATAGATGGGTGGTTGGTCCAGAAAATTTAGGGAGGTTGGTAGCACCAAATCCAGCACAATCTGCTTCTGCCTCTGATCCTCCTCCTCCTCCTCATCATCATCCTCCTCCTCCACCTCCTCCTTCTTTGCAACAAAACCCAACTCCTCCTCCTCCTCCTACTGCAGCTCATTCTTTGTATGGAGCTTCCCAGCTCCAATCAATGGGACAGAGTGGCCATGCACACTATGCCCACTCTAACATACCCAATGTTGTTGGCTGGCCACAACATGGATATGTTAGACATGGGCATATTGGGGGTCACTCTGCTAGTGCTCAGTCATATCTATATGACTATGAGCATCAATTCCCTATGTACCCCTACCCACAAGGCCTTCATGATGCAGCAAGTAACCCAGCTGCTACTGTAGGATCTGCACCTGGTCTTTCTCAAACACAGGTTGCAGATTGTGTGAGGCAGAATCCACAACCTGGCCCTCCATCCTCTCCAACACCACCACCAAGCTACCAGCAATTGTAGCTGTAATAATTTTTTATTTTTTAATAAGTGATATATTTTTTTATTTTATGAGTAATAATGTTATACATATTTTTTTGTTCGGTTTGGACATGTTGGTCCTGGTTACCAAAAAATATATCAGCCTTTAAAAGGCTTCAACACAAAACACTAATGATTAAAATTAGTTAAGTTACATTGGTTGTCTGTGTTTATTCTTCTATGTTAGGTAGTGTATTAAGTATGGTAAAGTATTAGACAAAAAAAGAGAGTGTACCATGAATTGATTCAACAAAAATAACTTTATGTTATGATATCACATAAAACACACTACATACCTATGGCCTCATCTTGCCAAGGAATAGAACCACCAGGGGAAACAAAATAATTTGTCAATAATTCACGCACTTTCAGACCAGAAGGGGGACGACGAGGATGGATGACTGGTCTCATAGGCCTCATCACATTATAAGACTGAAGGTCAGCCATATCAGATGATGAGCATTCATGCATTCTTGTAAAATTATGTAGTACCACACATGCTTGCACTACAAGATTTACATTTGATGCACTTAGCTGAATGGCTGATTGTAGGACTCGCCATTTGGCTGTAAGAATACCAAATGTGCACTCCACCAGGCGTCGTGCACGAGAAAGGCGATAATTAAAGATGCGTCTCTGATGGTTGAGATTGCGCCGAGGATATGGCCTCATAACATTACAACTTAATTGGAAGGCCTCATCCGCTACTACAACATATGGCACTGCATCCATATTGGAGTGTGGAAGTTGACATGGTGGTGGTAAATCCAATTGGTTATTGCGTAGCCGCCGACCCATAATGGAAGAATTGAAGACTCTGGAGTCTCCAGTCCTTCCATAGGCCCCAATGTCTACAATTATGAAGCGGTAGTTACTGTCGACCAAGCCCAACAAAACTATAGAAAAATATTGCTTATAATTGTAGAATTGGGTCCCTGATTTGGCGGCTTACGCACACGTATGTGCTTCCCGTCCAGGGCTCCAATACAGTGTGGAAAATGACTGTTTTCTTGCAAGCCATGTGCAATCCTCAACCAATCTTCCATTTTGGGCTCTGGCATCACTTCTTTATTTAGTCTGGACCAAATTTGTCCACAAGTAGAGCTGACTATTCCGGAAATGGTGGATTTTCCAATTAAAAACTCTAAATGCAGAGCAGCATATGAGAGCCCAGTGGAAAGGAACCTGCAATACACAAACAACAACAAACATGTACACATCAGAAAAAAATATATATGAAAAATCCATTAAGAAAATTTAAACAGTGGACATTTGTATACTCACCCATTCTATTCATTTTATGAGTTACAAACCATTATGACTGCTACACACAAGCATATAGGTTCAATAACACAATTTCATATTGACATCAGGTTCAGTATGTTAAGATGAAGAAAATTAGAAGAATGTGAAAGATGGTAAATTATGCAAAACATCATCAACATATCGTTGACACACATACCTTAATGTTAGAAGAAGCCTTTCCTCAGCACAAATTGAAGGACGCATCCTGGTGTTCTGAAAGGTGATTCCAGGGCGCAATATGTCCAGCAAAATATCAAAGGTGCCAACACTCATGCGACAGTAGGCAAAAAACTTGTCTGGATTCCTACGCAGTGTTGAATACAGGCGCTCAAAATGGCCTTTGCTGATCCTTCGCTTCACAAGGGGATGCACCCACATTCTTCTGCGGATTCTGTGAGAAACAACTACAGGGTATGGCTCCCCAAAAGTTCTGGATATCAGCCAATAGTACAGCACACGCTCAGTTGTATTAAAAGTTAGTCTGTGACTCATAATTTTAACTTAGCAGCAACACAACAGGAACCACTAAGAAGCAAAACACTCAACGGCAAGGGTGGGAGGGTAATAACAGTCAAACCCCGCTTAAATATGGGTCTGGCTCATTATTCAAATTATTTGCAGGCCTCAAAAACGTTAAATGTCCATTTTGCTATGATGCCACTAAAAATCGGTAGTCGGTGGGTAATCGGATGTGAAACGTAAGCGTACATGCTACAAAATCGCATCAACTACAAAAAATCGGATGCCAGTCGCATCAATGTTCATGAAATTTTAATACGATTATTGACCGACTAAAACGGTCAGATTTTATAGACGTTGTGTGTGACCCCAGCCTTACACTGTAAGTTCCTCCGGTGTCTGTCCCTCCTACCATACCACTTATATTAGTATTTTGAACATTGGTCGAACTATTTCTAAAAAAACATATTCCTATTATATAAGATGAAGGTGTTTTATATGTGCCAATTCTAGGCAGAAAAAATTCTATATATACGTGTACAATAATTGTGTGTGTTTTTTTTAGTGCTATATAATACTTGACAGCGTTATTCATATGTCCCTTATATTATTGTGACCCGGTTTAAATTTGGTATGTGGTGCTCTCGTGTAAATTTTAATGAAGTTTTTTGGTATAATAAAGTTTAATAATTTTTCAATAAAACTCGTTGGTAATTTCTCTTTTTTTGTCCCTTCTGGACATTATTTATATGAGTTATTGCATTCATTGTATTAGCTTTCAGAATATAGCAGTGCAAATACAATTTTTTTTCTAAAAAATTGTTTTTGTTGTGAAAAAGCAGCAAAACATAAAAAATATATATAAATGTGGTATCTCTGTAATCATACTGACCTGACGAATAAAGATCAATTTTATCATGCAGAGAACTGAAATAAAAAATACAAAAATAAAACTTTCCAGAATTTATGGTTTTTGTCCATTTCCCGCTATATTATTGGCCTAGAAAGTTCAGGGAAAAATCGCGGTAAAAACGCGTAAAATCCACGCAAAAACGCGCAAAATCCGCGCAAAAAACGCGCGTTTTTGCCTCGAAAAAAGTCTGGTTTTGCTCAGGAATATTCTGCAAACATTCCTGATGTGTGCACTTAGCCTTAGCCTCCCAAAAATCAGAATAGAAGCAATCAAAAAATGGTATGTGCCCATAAATGGTACCAATAAAAATGCCAAATTGTCCCGCAAAAGATAAGCCCTCACATGACTCTTTCAGCAGAAATACAGAAAAATTATAGGTCTCAAATATGGCATTGCAAAAACATTTTTTTTGTAAAAAAAGCACTTTTTTAGTGTGTGACAGCAGCCAAACATAAAAAAAAATATAAATCTGATATCGCGGTAATCACAACGACCCAAAGAATAGAGTAATCTAATCACTTTTACCGCAAGAGAAAAAGGTGTCAAAAAATAAAAAAAAAAATTTGGCCTGCTATTGATTGGTTCATTCTGCCTCCCAAAGATCGCAGTAAGGCTACTTTCACACATCAGGCTTTTACAATCAGGCACAATCGGTCAAAGTTTTAAAAATACGGATCCAGCGCAGATTGTGAAAAACTGATGCGACGGATCAGGTTTTTAGACGGATCCATCATGAACTTTTTAACTTGAGCAATGCACTCTGAGGAGAGAGAGAGACATACGGCGCTGTCAGGTTATTTTCCGCATCCAAAAAACGTTGCTAGAGACGTTTTTTTCAAAACGCCGGAATGAAAATTTGTGCCGGATCCAGCAAAAAACAGAAGAAACGCGCGGCCATGCGGCGCAATCCGGCGATAATACAAGTCAAAGAGAAAAACCGGATCCGGCGGTAGATTTTGCCAGATCCGTTTTTTAAAAAAATAGCCTGATCCTGCCTGATGGCAAAAAACTGATGTGTGAAAGTAGCCTAAGGCACAGCTCACATTTATCTTGCACTCTACGGAGAGTTCTTACACTCAGGTTTTCAGTGTAAATCTCTGAAATACGGTGTCTGTCTTTTTAAGGTTGCATAAAAGTGCTGTCAGCCACAGTATTGTGCACCTTTAAAAAGGACATCATTGAACAGAGGTCAGACGGAGTCCAGAGTAACTCTACTGCCTCGTTATGATGAATGGATCCCTCAGGTGATTCATCTGAATCACATCATTCATGATTTAGATGGAAACCTCGATGTATACATGTGGTCAAAATTGTTGGTACCCCTCGTTTAATGACAGAAAAACCCACAATGGTGACAGAAATAACTTGAATCTGACAAAAGTAATAATAAATCAAAAATCTATGAAAATGAACAAATGAAAGTCAGACATTGCTTTTCAACCATGCTTCCACAGAATTAAAAAAAAAATAAAACTCATAAAATAGGCCTGGACAGAAATGATGGTACCCTTAACTTAATATTTTGTTGCACAACCTTTTGAGGCAATCACTGCAATCAAACTATTCCTGTAATTATCAATGAGACTTCTGCATCTCTCGACAGGTATTTTGGCCCACTCCTAAAGACCAAACTGTTCCAGTTGTCTCGTGTTCGAAGGTTGTCTTTTCCAGACGGCATGTTTCAGCTCTTTCCAAAGATGCGCAATGGGAAATAAGTCAGGGCTCATAGAAGGCCACTTCAGAATAGTCCAATGTTTTCCTCTTAGCCATTCTTGGTTGTTTTTAGCTGTGTTTTGGGTCATCATCCTGTTGCAAGAGCCATGACCTGCGACTGAGACCAAGCTTTCTGACACTGGGCAGCACATTTCTGTTTACCCTTGATAGTCTTGAGATTTCATTGTACCCTGCACAGATTGTAGATACCCTGTGCCAGATGCAGCAAAGCAGCCCCAGAACATAACAGAGCCTCCTCCATGTTTCACAGGAGGGACAGTGTTCTTTTCTTGATATGCTTAATTTTTCCGTCCGTGAACACAGAACTAATGTGCCTTGCCAAAAGTTCAATTTTTGTCTCATCTGTTCATAGGACATTCTCCCAATAGCGTTGTGGCTTGTCAACATGTAGTTTGGCAAATTCCAGTCTGGGTTTTTTCTGATTTTTTTTTCAACAATGGTGTCCTCCTTGGTCGTCTCCCATGAAGTCCAATTTGGCTCATACAACGACGGATGGTGTGATCTGACACTGATGTTCCTTGAGCTTGAAGTTCACCTTTAATCTGTTTAGAAGTTTTTCTGGCCTCTTTTGTTATCATTCGCATTATCCGTCTCTTTGATTTGTCATAAATTTTCCTCCTGCAACCACGTCCAGGGAGGTTGGCTACAGTCCCATGGAGCTTAAATTTCTGAATAATATGTGCAACTGTAGTTACAGGAACATCAAGCTGCTTAGAGATGGTCTTATAACTTTTACCTTTAACATGTTTGTCTATAATTTTCTTTCTAATCTCCTGAGACAACTCTTTCCTTTGCTTCCTCTGGTCCATGTTGAGTGTGATACACACCATGTCACCAAATAGTACAGTGAGTATCTGTAGCCCTCTAAACAGGCCTACTCACTGATTCCAAGACACCGGTGATGCTAATTAGTGGACACACGTTGATTTAACATGTCCCTTTTGTCACATTATTTTCAGGGGTACCATCATTTCTGTCCAGGCATATTTAATGAGTTTTATTTTTTTTAAATATCTGTGGAAGCATGGTTGAAAAGCAATGTCTGACTTTCATTTGTTCATGTTTTTATTTATTATTACTTTTGTCAGATTCAAGTTATTTCTGTGATCATTGTGGGTTTTTCTGCCATTAAACGAGGGCTACCAACAATTTTGACCACGTGTGTAAGTGCTCAGCATAGCGCACAGGATAAATGTGATCCAAAATGTTATGTAAAATGTTCCCAACTAAAGCTTCAACTCAATCCACAAAAATTGTAAAGTCTTCACTCAAGTCTATCATCTATCAATGGAAATATAGAGGGCTTCCATGTTACTGATAGCACAAAGGCTCTAGAAAAGCACTATGGCTGCTTGCCCCCAAAAGAAATCCAGCAAATTCTGCACTCCTTATCCAAATGCCCCCTCCATTCTAAGCCCCAAAGTGTACCTAAACCACATTTTTGTAGCAATGAGAGCCCGCCAAATTTACGAGTGCATGTCTCCAGAAGCACGGTGACATCAACTCCACAAATATAAACCCCACTTGCCACTGCTACAGGGCAAGTGGGAAGAGCCGGGCAAAGCGTCAGAATTGTTGAATCTAATAGATGTGCCTTTTCTGGGTGGAGGTGGGCTGCTATTTTTAGGCTGGGGAGGTCAATATCCATGGCCCCTTACCGGCCTGAGAATACCAGCCCACAGCTGTCTGCTTTAGCAAGGTTGTCAAAAATGAGGGGGACCCCATGCTGTTTTTTCAAATTATTTATTTAAATAATTAAAAAAACAGCATGAGGACCCCTCTATTCTTGATAACCAGCCTTGCTGAAGCTTACAGCTGAGGGTTGCAGCCCCCAGCTGTCAGTTTTACCTGAGGTGTGGGCAGTTTTCCAAATGTTATAAAGCTCATTTCTTCTTAGAAATATATACACTAATTATTTAGATACTATTTTTGGGATTTGTAATTTTATATGACAGTGTTTTTTTATCATTTCAACCATTTGAGTCTACTGGCAAGCCAAACAAACATGAAACCTTTAGGGTATGTGCATACGTTGCAGAATCTGCTGTGGAATTTTCCACGCAGATTTTGCTAAATCCGCAGGTAAAATTACCTGCTTGTTACCTGCGGATTTAGTGCGGATTTGATGCGGATTTTCCGCGTTTTTTGTGCGGATTTCCCCTGCGTTTTGAGACCTGCGGATTTCTATTTAGAGCAGGTCTCACAACGCTGTGGAACTGCACAAAAGAAGTGACATGCTGTGGATTTAAATCCGCACCAAATCCGTGCGGAAAAATCTGCAGCATGTGCACTGCGTTTTTTTTTGTCCATTGCATATAATGCTACTGTACATCACTTGCAGTTCTGCTGCGGATCCGCAGCAGATTCCGCAACGTGTGCACAGACCCTTAATGTTTGGGGGTTTTCTAAGCCATTTGATGTTCAATACCATATCTCTGCACTATGGCTGAGAATACTACTGCAGCATATAAGTGGAAACAGTTCATATGGCTACAAAACATGGAACAGGGAGCCAAAATAGTCTAAAGTTACTGTAACAAAATAATGATTAATTTTATAGGCTTGTAAATACATTGCTATGTACAGTTTCTATAGGTCACATATATTAACCCCTTAAGGACTGAGCCACTTTGTAGGTTAATGACCGGACGGCATTTTTTAAAGGGAATCTGTCACCCTAAATTGGCGGGATATTTAAATGATGGCAGTCAGGTCAGATGGGCGGTGTTTTGGGTACTTGCCTTAACATGTTGTTCGCCGCTGTCTTCATTATTTCTGGGAATTGTAGTCGTTGCCCTCCATATAACGCGCCTGCGCATTGCATTGTAATCGCGAGCCACCCACGGTTGTTAACATGTTAAATGCCAATGTCAATCTCGGACAGCAGCATTTAACGCGATCACGCCAGAAGCGCGTCATTAATCCCGCTCATCGTCGCCTATGTTACATGACTGCAGGTCGCTGAAGGGTTGGCTTCAGGTCGCTGAAGGGTTGGCTTGACAACCCAGGGTCTTTTGCAAACCCCTGTGGTTGTCACAGCTAGATAGCTATGTGCACCGCCTAGGGTCAGTGCTCATAGCAAGTGAGCATTTCTGCTACACAGAGCAGGGCTGAAGCCCTGCTCTGTGTAGCACAAGTGATCAGATGATCGCAGCTTATAGTCTCCCATGGAGACTATTGAAGTAAGTGTAAAGTAAAAAAAAAGTTTTTAATAATATAAAAAAATAAAAAAAAATAAAAGTTTAAATCCCCCTCCATTCACTAAATTCAAAATAAAAGAATTAAATAAAAATAAATAATACACATATTTGGTATCGCCGCTTTCAGAATTGCTCGATCTATCAATATATAAAAAGAACTAATCTGATCGGGAAACGGCATAATGAAAAAAAAGTCAAAATGCCAGATTGACTTTTTTGTGGTCGCAGCAACACTGCATTAAGGGCTCATACTCACTTGCGCCGAAAACGGATGATATTCAGCCGAAAAAAAATCGGATTCAAATCTGACCAATGTTATTCAATAGGTGACATCTCATTTGCAATTTTTTTCTCAGCCGAAATTGGTGTGAGAAAAAAATCGCAGCATGCTGCGATTTGATGCGATTTTGGCATGATAATCGCCAATGCAAGTCAATGGGTGCGAGAAATGATCGCACAGCACTCGCACCATGCGAGTGCTGTCCGATTTATACGCACCAGTCTCCTTTGAAAAGCCAGCAATTCATCCCCGGCTACTGTAAAATCACACTGACAGCTCACAAAACACTAGATACATACACATAGAATACATATATATATATATATATACATGTCATTGTGACACATATATATATTTATAGTTCATACACTTCTATATACTGTAATAGCCGCTAATTCAATTGCCGGCTTTTTTGAAATCACAGAAGCCGACATGAAATGATACATTGTTTACACACAGTTAACCATGTCATTTCATGTATTTTGATATATGGTTTTAACTTACAATTACATAAGTGTATGTGTGCAAAATTTCAGACATGTAGGGGTTAATTAAAGGTGTAAATTTGTTGAAAAAAAATGTGTGGGCTCCCGCTGTATTTTCTCCACCAGACAGACAAAGCAAGCTCTCAATTATTAACCTGGCTTAAAGTCACCTTTCAATTGCAAGGTGGCTTTAACCCCTTATTAACCCATTCGCCACCGCTACAGGGCAATGGGAATAGACGGGCAAAGTGCCAGAAAGGGCTAATCTAATTAGAGATTTGCCTTTTCTGGGGTGTCTGGGGGCAGATGTTAGTAGCCAGGGGGCTATTATTATCTGCCCCCACTCGCTTGCTTTGTCTGTCTGGTGGAGAAAATACAGCGGGAACCCACGCATTTTTTTTCAACGAATTTACACCTTTAATTAACTCCTACATGTTTGAAATTTTGCACACATACACTTATGTAATTGTAAGTTAAAACCATATATCAAAATACATGAAATGACATGGTTAACTGTGTGTAAACAATGTATCATTTCATGTCGGCTTCTGTGATTTCACAAAAGTCGGCAATTGAATTAGCGGCTATTACAGTATGTAGAAGTGTATGACCTATATATATATGTATATATATATGTCACAATTACATATATATATGTATTCTATGTGTGTATATGTATTGTTTCTATTCTTTATTAAAGCTGTCAGTGTGATTTTACAGTATAGGGGATGAATTAGCGGCTATTATACTATGTAGAAGTGTATGACCTATATATATATATATATATATATATATATATATATATAATTATTTGCTTTTTGTGTACATTTTTTTTTACAATGTGATTTTTACATGACTTTTTACATAGAGAAAACTGTTTTATGTAAAACTTCATGTTAAAATCGCATTGCATACAGATGGAAAACTGATGGAAAACGCATGGAAAACGCATGGTGCGATTTAAAATCGCATGCAAATCGCATGACATTTTACTAGAATCGTATCGTTTTTTCCGTCCAGAAAACGGACCGATTTTTTTCATACTAGTGGGTATGAGCCCTAAAATGCAATAACGGGCGATCAAAACATCGTATCTACACCAAAATGGTATCAATGAAAATGTCAGCTCGGCATGCAAAAAATAAGCCCTCACACAGCTGAAGAACACGAAAAATGGAGACTCTACTGGTCTTGAAAATGGTGCAATTTTTTTTTTAAGAAAAAACTTTGGATTTTTTTTTCACCACTTAAATAATAAAGAATCTATACATGTTTGGTATCTACAAACTCGTAATGACCTGGAATGTCATAATGGCAGGTCAGTTTTAGCACTTGGTGAACACGGTAAAAAAAAAACAATTGTGGAATTGCACTTTTTTGGCAATTTTATGGCAATTTGAATTTTTTTTCTTGTTTTCCAGTACACTATCTGGTAAAACCAATGGTATCATTCAAAAGTACAATCTGTTCCGCAAAAAACAAGCCATCACATGGAAAAATAAAAAAGTTATGGCTCTGGTAAGAATGGGAGCAAAAAACAGGAACGCAAAAATACAAAACTGTCCCGGGGTGAAGGGGTTAAACCAGTTAGTTATGTCACAAAAATAGATAATAAATGACATTTCCCACATGTCTAAAATTCAAAACCATTTTTTTTAAGTACGACATCCCAGGTAAAGTGATTTTTGGGGTCTATATGACAGAAAATACCCAAAAGAGACACCATTCTATAAACTGCACCTCTAAAAGTCCTGAAAACAACATTCAAGAAGTTGATTAACCTGTAAGGTGCTTCACAGGAATTAACGCAATGTGGAAGAAAAAAATTAACATTTTCCTTTTTTTAACAAAAAATGTTAATTTAAACCTCAAAATTTGATGTGCAATTTCTCCTGTGTATGCCGATACCCCATATGTGTAGGAAAACTACTGTTTGGGCGCAAGGCAGGGATCAGAATGGAAGGAGCACTGTTTGACGTTTTTAACTCCAGAATGGCTGAAATCGAGCGAACACCATGTTGTGTTTGGAGAGCCCCTGATATGCCTAAAAAGTGTAGCCACCTCACAAGTAACCCCATTTTGGAAGCTAGGCCCCTAAAGAAATGTATCTAGATGTATGGTGTAGCACCTTGATCCCCAGGTGCTTCACAAATGTTTATAATGTAGAGCCGTGAAAATAAAAAATCACATCTTTCCCACAACAAAACTCCTTTTAGGGCTCATACTCACTTGCTGGAAAAAAAACGGTCAGTTTTCAGGATGGTCCGATTATGTGCAATTGTCATGCGATTTGCATGCAATTTTTTATAGCACCATCTATTGCATTAGCGATTATCATGCCAAAATCGCATCAAATCGCAGCATGTTGCGATTTTTTCCTCACACCGATTTCGGCTGAGAAAAAAATCGCAAATGAGATGTCACCTATTGAATAACATTGGTCCGATTTGAATCCGATTTTTTACCGGCTGAAGATCATCCGTTTTCGGCTCAAGTGAGTATGAGCCCTTAGTCCCATTTTTTTATTTTCAGAAGAGTAACAGGAGAAAATTGACCCAAAAATTTGTTTTACAATTTCTCCTGAGTATGCCGATACCCCATATGTAGGAGGAAACTACTGTTTGGTACACAGCAGGGCTCCATTTTTTTATTTTTGCAAGGGTAACAGGAGAAAATGTACCATACAATTTTTCGTGCAATTTGTCCTGAGTACGCCGATACCCCATATGTGGTTGAAAACTACTTTTGAGGCACAGTGCAATGCTCAGAAGGGAAGAAGCGCCATATTGGAGTTCAAATTTTGCTGCAATGGTTTGAGGGTTCCTTGTCACAATGGCAGAGCCCAAGGTGCCAGAACAGCAGAAACCCACCATGAGGGCTCATACCCATTTGTGGAAAAAAAAACGGTCCGTTTTCTGGATGGAAAAAATGGTCCGAATATATGCAATTGTCATGCAATTGTCATGCGATTTGTATGTTATTTTTAATCGCTCCATCCGTTTTCCATCAGTTCTCCATCTGTATGCAATGCGATTTTAACATGACGTTTTACATAGAGCAGTTATCTCTATGTAAAAAGTCATGTAAAAATCACATTGGAAAAAAAAATGTACACAAAAAGCAAATAATTATATATATACATATATATATATATATATATATATATATATATATATAGGTCATACACTTCTACATAGTATAATAGCCGCTAATTCATCCCCGGCTAAACTGTAAAATCACACTGACAGCTTTATATATGTCATTGTGACATATATACATATATTTATAGTTCATACACTTCTACATACTGTAATAGCCGTTAATTCAATTGCCGGCTTTTGTGAAATCACAGACCCGACATGAAATGACACATGGTTTACATACAGTTAACCATGTCATTTCATGTAGTTTGATATCTGGTTTTCACTAACAATTACCTGAGTGTATGTGTGCAAAATTTCCCACCTGTAGGGGTTAATGAAAGGTGTAAATTCGTTGACAAAAAATGCGTGGGCTCCCGCCCTATTTTCTCAACCAGACAGACAAAGCCAGCGAGTGGGGGCAGATAATCTTAGCCTAGGGAGGGTGCATTTATTTTGTGCCCCCCCTGGCTAATAACATCTACCCCCAGCCACCCCAGAAAAGGCAAATCTATAATTAGATTCGCCCTTTCTGGCACTTTGCCGGTCTATTCCCATTGCCCTGTAGCGGTGGCGAATGGGTTAATAATGGGTTAAAGCCACCTTGCTATTGAAAGGTGAGTTTAAGCCAGGTTAATAATTGAGAGTTGTCAATTAGACAACGATCAATTATTAATCGTATTATATGAAATGGTTAAAAAATACACACACACATTAATGACAAATCATTTTAATGAAATAAACACACAGTTTTTGACCATATTTTATTTTACTGGCAATCCTCGGATTTCCTTGATGTGCTGTAATAAAAATAAATTAAAAAAGCAACATTATTCTTACCTATCCGACAATCTGTCACGTCCCACGCTGTAATCCTTCACAAAGGGTTAACTAGCTTTCAGCCAAGCAGCGCAAGTAATGCTGCCTGCTGAGCTGAAAGCTCCTGAATGAATGACTTCCTCTCCCAGCGACAGGAGAGGATGTGATTACTGTGTGAAGCTTAATTGATTGCTTCCCACAGAAATCAGTTCACTTCAGGTCAGCGGGGAAACCGCACAGCATCAGTGACGTCAGAGGGAGTCCCCGCTGACCTGAAGTGAACTGATTTCTGTGGGAAGCTATCAATTAAGCTTCACACAGTAATCACATCCTCTCCTGTCGGCCCGGAGATAAGCTCATTCATTCAGGAGCTTTCAGCTCAGCAGGCAGCATTACTTGCGCTGATTGGCTGAAAGCTAGTTAACCCTTTGTGAAGGATTACAGCGTGGAATGTGACAGATCGCCAGATAGGTAAGAATAATGTTGCTTTTTTATTTTTTCTTTATTATAGGAGATCAAGGGCTTCGCAGGGATTAAGAGTTAAATAAAAGATGGTCAAAAAATGTGTTTTTATTTCATTAAAATTATTTATTCTTAATGTGTGTGTGTTTTTTTTATTTACTTCAATAGGATTAATAATTGAGAGTTGTCTAATTGACAACTCTCAATTATTAACCTGGCTTAAACTCACCTTTCAATAGCAAGGTGGCTTTTACCCATTATTAACCCATTCGCCACCGCTACAGGGCAATGGGAATAGACCGGCAAAGTGCCAGAAAGGGCGAATCTAATTATAGATTTGCCTTTTCTGGGGTGGCTGGGGCAGATGTTAGTAGCCAGGGGGGCACAAAATAAATGCACCCTCCCTAGGCTAAGATTATCTGCCCCCACTCGCTGGCTTTGTCTGTCTGGTTGAGAAAATAGGGCGGGAGCCCACGCATTTTTTGTCAACGAATTTACACCTTTCATTAACCCCTACAGGTGTGAAATTTTGCACACATACACTCATGTAATTGTTAGTGAAAACCAGATATCAAACTACATGAAATGACATGGTTAACTGTATGTAAACCACGTGTCATTTCATGTCGGGTCTGTGATTTCACAAAAGCCGGCAATTGAATTAACGGCTATTATGCTATGTAGAAGTGTATGAACTATAAATATATATATATATATATATGTCACAATGACATGTATATATATGTATTCTATGTGTGTATATGTATTCTGTCCATTCTTTATTAAAGCTGTCAGTGTGATTTTACAGTATAGCCGGGGATGAATTAACGGCTATTATAGTATGTAGAAGTATATGAACTATAAATATATATATATATATGTCACAATGACATGTATATATATATATGTATTATATATGTGTACAGTCATGGCCAAAAGTTTTGAGAATGACACAAATATTATATTTTCACATGATCTGCTGCCCTCTGGTTTTTATGTGTGTTTGATAGATGTTTTTATCACAGACAGAAATATAATAATTGCAAACATATGAGTAACAAAAGCTTATATTGACAGTTAGAATGAGTTAATGCAGCAAGTCAATATTTGCAGTGTTGACCCTTCTTCTTCAGGACCTCTGCAATTCTCCCTGGCATGCTCTCAATCAACTTCTGGACCAAATCCTGACTGATAGTCCATTCTTGCACAATCAATGCTTTCATTTTGTCAGAATTTTTAGGTTTTTGTTTGTCCACCCGTCTCTTGATGATTGACCACAAGTTCTCAATGGGATTAAGATCTGGGAGTTTCCAGGCCATGGACCCAAAATCTCTATGTTTTGTTCCCTGAGCCATTTAGTTATCACCTTTGCTTTATGGCAAGGTGCTCCATCATGCTGGAAAAGGCATTGTTGATCGCCAAACTGCTCTTGGAGGGTTGGGAGAAGTTGCTCTTGGAGGGCATTCTGGTACCATTTTTTATTCATGGCTGTGTTTTTAGGCAAGACTGTGAGAGAGCCGATTCCCTTGGCTGATAAGCAACCCCACACATGAATGGTTTCAGGATGCTTAACAGTTGGCATGAGACAAGACTGGTGGTAGAGCTCACCTTGTCTTCTCCGAATGAGGCGTTTTCCTCAGGTCAAAAACAATCGAAAAGGGGATTCATCAGAGAAAATAACTTTACTCCAGTCCTCAGCAGTCCACTGCCTGTACCTTTTGCAGAATATCAGTCTGTCCATGATTTTTTTCTGGAGAGAAGTGGCTTCTTTGCTGCCCTCCTTGAGACCAGGCCTTGCTCCAAGAGTCTCCGCCTCACAGTGCGTGCAGATGCACTCACACCTGCCTGCTGCCATTCCTGAGCAAGCTCTGCACTGCTGGTAGCCCGATCCCACAGCTGAAACACTTTTAAGAGACGATCCTGGCGCTTGCTGGTCTTTCTTGGGCGCCCTGAAGCCTTTTTGGCATCAATGGAACCTCTCTCCTTGAAGTTCTTGATGATGCAATAGATTGTTGACTGAGGTGCAATCTTTCTAGTTGCGATACTCTTCCCTGTTAGGCCATTTTTGTGCATTGCAATGATGACTGCACGTGTTTCTTTAGAGATAACCATGGTTAACAGAAGAGAAACAATGATGCCAAGCACCAGCCTCCTTTTAAAGTGTCCAGTGGTGTCATTCTTACTTAATCATGACAGATTGATCTCCAGCCATGTCCTCATCAACACCCACACCTGTGTTAATGGAGCAATCACTGAAAAGAGGTTAGCTGGTACTTTTAAGGCAGGGTTGCAATGATGTTGAAATGTGTTTTGGGGATAAAGTTAATTTTCCAGCCAAATATTGACTTTGCAAGTAATTGCTGTTAAGCTGATCACTCTTTATAACATTCTGGAGTATATGCAAATTGCCATTAGAAAAAGTGAAGCAGTAGACTTTGTAAAAATTAATATTTGTGTCATTCTCAAAACTTTTGGCCATGACTGTATATATGTAGTGTTTTGTAAGCTGTCAGTGTGATTTTACAGTAGCCGGGGATGAATTGCCGGCTTTTCAAAGGACACTGGTGCGTATAAATCGGACAGCACTCGCATTGTGCGAGTGCTGTCCGATTTTTTATCGCATCCATTGACTTGCATTAGCGATTATCATGCCAAAATCACTACAAATCGCAGCATGTTGCGATTTATTTCTCACACCGATTTCGGCTTAGAAAAAAATCGCAAATGAGATGTCACCTATTGAATAACATTGGTCAGATTTCAACCCGATTTTTTTATCGGCTTGAAAACGTCCATTTTCGGCTCAAGTGAGTATGAGCCCTAAGTGTCATAATTTTACAAACTACACTTCTCAATTAATTCATCTAGGGGTGCAGTGAGCATGTTGACACCTCATGTGCCTCACAGAAATTGATACCATTGAGCGGTGAAGAAAGAATAATTACATTTTTACAGCTAAAATGTTGTTTTAGGCTAAGTGCACACGATCAGGAATAATTGCGTTTTTTTCGCGGTTTTTCCGCTATTTTCCGCGGTTAAACCGCGAACAAAACGCAAGCATTAAGCATTCTATACGTTTTAATTGATTCCGCATGTTTTGTACACATGTTGCGTTTTTTTCAGCGAAAAAAACGCTTAGCGGAAAAAAAAGCAACATGTTCATTAATTTAGCGTAACCGCGGTGATTCCGCCGCCATAGGAATGCATTGAACCGCTTACTTTCCGCATGTGGCTATGCCCACTATGCGCAATGTAAGCGGTTCATGTGCGGATGGTACCCAGGGTCTGGAGCAGAGGAGACTCTCCTCCAGGCCCTGGGTACCATATCCCTGGTAAAACAATAATTAAAATAAAAAATAATGATATTTCTCACCTTCCGGCGGCCCCCGCAGCCTTCCCGCGGCCCCCGCAGCCTTCCCGCCTTCAGCGACGCTCCCGGCAACTTCCGGTCCCAAGAGTCCTTTGCGAGAATCACCCAGATGGCGTAGCGGTCTCGCGAGATGCACGTCATCGGTGTGATTTGTCGCAAAGCACTCCTGGGACCGCGAGTTGCCGGGAGCGTCGCTGAGAGGCGGGAAAGCTGCGGGGCCGCCGGAAGGTGAGAATATCATTATTTATTATTTTTTTTATTATTTTTACATTAGATCTTTTTACTATTGATGCGGCATAGGCGGCATCAATAGTAAAAAGTTGGTCACACGTGTCAAACACTATGTGTGACTCGTGTGACCAACCTGTCAATCAGTTTTCCAAGCGATGCTACAGATCGCTAGGAAAACGCTAGCATTCTGCAAGCTAATTACGCTTGCAAAACGCTATTATTCTGGCGGGAATCAGCATAAAAAAAACGTGCGTATTTCCTGCGGGAGAAGTGCGGGATTGCCGCGGAAATTTCCGCGGCAATTCCGCAACGTGTGAACTTAGCCTAAGACTCAAATTTTTACTTTTTATAATTGCTAATAGGAAAAAATAGACCTCACAGTTTGTTGTGGAATTTCTACTGATTGCTCCAATACCCTACATGTAATCAAGAACTACTTTTCAGGCACCGTACAAAGCTCCGAAAGGAACAAACGCCATATTATAGTGCAGATTTTACTGTTATGGGAGCGCCCCTGAGGTGGCAGAACAGCAGAATCCCCTTATAAATGACCCCATTTTACAAACTACAGCTCTCAATGAATTCATCTAGGGGTGCATTGATCACATTGACACCACTGTTGTGTTACAGAATTTTATCCTATTGGGCAATAAAGAATAAACAATTACATTTTTACCACAAAAATTTTGTTTTAGCCCCAGATTTTACATTTTCACACTGGAAAATTGATAAAAATTGCACCAAAATTTGTGACACAATTTCTGCAAAATGTGACAATATCACATATATGTATAAATACAGAAAATTGGAGTGCTGACTAGTGTTGAGCATTCCGATACCGCAAGTATCGGGTATCGGCCGATATTCGCGTTATCGGAATTCCGATACTTAATTCCGATACTTTTTCAATATCGTATACCGGAATCGGAAGTTCCCATAATTCTTTGAGAGGCAATGTGATTTTAGTCAGCCAATGAGGAATCCTACGAAGTGTGGGCACATCCTGTAATGATGCGGTCATCTTAACTAATGGCATGGCTGTGATTGGCTGCTGAAATGATGTCAGAATGCACTATAAAAGGCGCCGCAGCCATTTTAGCGTCACTGTGCTGTGAACTCAGTTAGGGACAGAACGCTGCTGTGCTGACTCTGAGGGACAGTTAGATATTGCGATTTTGTGTACTACTGTGCTTGAGGCAGGCTAGTTTACCAACCGCTGTGTAAAGCTTCATTTTGCCAGTGTTGTTTTAACAGCTCTGTGCAAGGTGTGTGTGTGACAGTGCAGGTGACGCTGCAGTTTGCTCTGCATCCACCGCTGTTTGTAGGCATCTGCACGTGTCACTGACTCTTTTTTTTTTTATTTTATTTAGTGGAATTGGTGCAGCTCCATTATATTAGAAAAAAATCAAATCTATTAGTGTGACGTGCTTCCATCCGTATACAATACATTGGTTGCAAACACTATAGAAGTACAGAAAGGAGCTTTTCACAGATAGTGAATAGTTGTGTTTCAGTGTTCACTGCAGTCTGTGAGGTTTATGATTTTTTGAGTGCAGATCACGCTCCAGTTAGTTCTTCAACCACTGCTGGTTGTAGTCTGCTGAGCGTGTGTCACTGCCTCATCCTTCACATTTTTCTCTAATTGGTGCTGCTCCATTTTAGTGGAAAAAAATCTAATCTATTAGTGTGACGCGCTTCCATCCGTATACAATACATTGGTTGCAAACACTATAGAAGTACACAAAGGAGTAGCCTTTCACAGATTGTGGACAGTTGTGTTTCAGTGTTCACTTCAGTCTGTGTTTTTTACTTTTTTGAGTGCACATCACGCTCCATTTACTTCTTCAACCACCGCTGCGTGTACTCTGCTGAGTGTCTGTCACTGGCTCATCCTTGTCATTTTTCTAAAATTGGTTCTGCTACATTCCATTTAAAATAAATCTAATCTATTAGTGTGACGCGCTTCCATCCGTATACAATACATTGGTTGCAAACACTATAGAAGTACACAAAGGAGTAGCCTTTCACAGATTGTGGACAGTTGTGTTTCAGTGTTCACTTCAGTCTGTGTTTTTTACTTTTTTGAGTGCACATCACGCTCCATTTACTTCTTCAACCACCGCTGCGTGTACTCTGCTGAGTGTCTGTCACTGGCTCATCCTTGTCATTTTTCTAAAATTGGTTCTGCTACATTCCATTTAAAATAAATCTAATCTATTAGTGTGACGCGCTTCCATCCGTATACAATACATTGGTTGCAAACACTATAGAAGTACACAAAGGAGTAGCCTTTCACAGATTGTGGACAGTTGTGTTTCAGTGTTCACTTCAGTCTGTGTTTTTTACTTTTTTGAGTGCACATCACGCTCCATTTACTTCTTCAACCACCGCTGCGTGTACTCTGCTGAGTGTCTGTCACTGGCTCATCCTTGTAATTTTTCTAAAATTGGTTCTGCTACATTCCATTTAAAATAAATCTAATCTATTAGTGTGACGCGCTTCCATCCGTATACAATACATTGGTTGCAAACACTATAGAAGTACACAAAGGAGTAGCCTTTCACAGATTGTGGACAGTTGTGTTTCAGTGTTCACTTCAGTCTGTGTTTTTTACTTTTTTGAGTGCACATCACGCTCCATTTACTTCTTCAACCACCGCTGCGTGTACTCTGCTGAGTGTCTGTCACTGGCTCATCCTTGTCATTTTTCTAAAATTGGTTCTGCTACATTCCATTTAAAATAAATCTAATCTATTAGTGTGACGCGCTTCCATCCGTATACAATACATTGGTTGCAAACACTATAGAAGTACACAAAGGAGTAGCCTTTCACAGATTGTGGACAGTTGTGTTTCAGTGTTCACTTCAGTCTGTGTTTTTTACTTTTTTGAGTGCACATCACGCTCCATTTACTTCTTCAACCACCGCTGCGTGTACTCTGCTGAGTGTCTGTCACTGGCTCATCCTTGTAATTTTTCTAAAATTGGTTCTGCTACATTCCATTTAAAATAAATCTAATCTATTAGTGTGACGCGCTTCCATCCGTATACAATACATTGGTTGCAAACACTATAGAAGTACACAAAGGAGTAGCCTTTCACAGATTGTGGACAGTTGTGTTTCAGTGTTCACTTCAGTCTGTGTTTTTTACTTTTTTGAGTGCACATCACGCTCCATTTACTTCTTCAACCACCGCTGCGTGTACTCTGCTGAGTGTCTGTCACTGGCTCATCCTTGTAATTTTTCTAAAATTGGTTCTGCTACATTCCATTTAAAATAAATCTAATCTATTAGTGTGACGCGCTTCCATCCGTATACAATACATTGGTTGCAAACACTATAGAAGTACACAAAGGAGTAGCCTTTCACAGATTGTGGACAGTTGTGTTTCAGTGTTCACTTCAGTCTGTGTTTTTTACTTTTTTGAGTGCACATCACGCTCCATTTACTTCTTCAACCACCGCTGCGTGTACTCTGCTGAGTGTCTGTCACTGGCTCATCCTTGTCATTTTTCTAAAATTGGTTCTGCTACATTCCATTTAAAATAAATCTAATCTATTAGTGTGACGCGCTTCCATCCGTATACAATACATTGGTTGCAAACACTATAGAAGTACACAAAGGAGTAGCCTTTCACAGATTGTGGACAGTTGTGTTTCAGTGTTCACTTCAGTCTGTGTTTTTTACTTTTTTGAGTGCACATCACGCTCCATTTACTTCTTCAACCACCGCTGCGTGTACTCTGCTGAGTGTCTGTCACTGGCTCATCCTTGTCATTTTTCTAAAATTGGTTCTGCTACATTCCATTTAAAATAAATCTAATCTATTAGTGTGACGCGCTTCCATCCGTATACAATACATTGGTTGCAAACACTATAGAAGTACACAAAGGAGTAGCCTTTCACAGATTGTGGACAGTTGTGTTTCAGTGTTCACTTCAGTCTGTGTTTTTTACTTTTTTGAGTGCACATCACGCTCCATTTACTTCTTCAACCACCGCTGCGTGTACTCTGCTGAGTGTCTGTCACTGGCTCATCCTTGTCATTTTTCTAAAATTGGTGCTGCTTTATTCTATTTAAAATAATTCAAATCTATTACAGTGACGTGCTTCCATCCGTATACAATACATTGGTTGCAAACAATATAGAAGTACACAAACGGGCCTTTCACAGCTACTGAACATGGGTTTTTAATTTTTAACTAAAATATGTATTTTTTCAAATGACACAAATATAAGTAATGTTGAAGAGGAATAGTCCTACATCCATTGTTTGCACAATATTACAGGTGTACATCATGTCCCTTAATCAACAATGTATTATTATATTTACTTGTATGCTTTTATTTAAAAGCCAAGAACACAGAAGGATAACCTTCGCACTGCAGCTGTTGTCAAAGTTCAACCCACATTATGCACTTCCAACATTGCAGCATTTGAGGCATGATGTGAGTTGGATTGGTCAAAGTTATGGAGTGAGAAGGTTCACCATCAGTACCCTATAGCATAAGTATGCTTTTGTGTTAGCATTTGTGTTAGACATGTGGATATCTGCCATAATATGTCACAATTATTTAGTTACAGATTTGTTACCAACACTAATCATTGAATGGTTTTAAATTTGACGTTTCACTTGTTTACAGCTTAGAAATAAGGGTGTAGCCTGATATCTATGTGTAGCACTAGCCACTTTAACATGTCATGTTTTTTTCAACATGTGTAGCTAGGTAGCAGTAATTTTTGCCGGACACACAGCAGGGGAACAGCAGGCGTTACTGAACCCCACTATCACTATAGCTTGTGTATTGGTCTGTGGACACGACACTTCTGAGCAGCAACTGGCAGTGTTGTAGCCCAGGGAGTATAGCTCAGGTGGTAGAAAGATGAACATAACAGGAGACATGGAAAACGTTGCCAACCAGTTAGTTAATCTGAAACCGGACAGGCAAATTCAGGCGAGATCCATGCCTAGTTCATTTTCAGAAAAGTAAGCCGTTCTACATTATCGTAGGATAGTCGCATGCAACGGTCTGTTAGTACACCACCTGCAGCAGTAAAGACGCGCTCCGATAATACACTGGCAGCAGATCAAGCCAGCACCTCCAATGCATACTGGCTAAGCTCTGGCCATGTATCCAGCTTAGAGACACAAAACTTGAATGGGGAAGAGCCATCTGAGAGTACACTGAGAGGGCAAGACATGTAGTCTGTCACCATCTTACGGAAATGTTGCCTCCTGCTGACTGGAGCCGTCTCGGATGGTGTAGACATTGGTGGCGCTGCCACAAAACTTCGACACATTTGGAACATACTGTTCTTGCCCTGTGCAGAGGCGCTGCTTGTGCTCCCTCTTGTTGCAGAGCTGTCTCCACTGCCTCGACGCACAGAGCTGCTTTGTAAATCAGTAGCAGCAGCAGTGCTCTCGGCTGGAATGGAGAACATTATGGATTGCACCAGTGTGTCTTGGTACTTCCGCATTTTACGCTCCCGGTTCAACGGTGTGATGAGGCTTTGTAAGTTGTCCCGGTAGCGAGGGTCTAGGAGGGTGTACACCCAATAATCAGACGTGGTGTGAATGTGTTCGATGCGGCGGTCGTTTCTCAGCCACTGCAGCATGAAATCAACCATGTGCTGCAGACTCCCAACTGGCCAAGAAACGTTGTCCCCTGCAAGAGGCGTCATCTCCGCCTGCTGTGCATCACCCCACCCTTGGTCTACATACTGACTAGAGCATTGTCTACCTCCCTCTGGAGCGATGTCTTCCTCCTCCATTGACTCCTCCTCATCCTCCTCACAAAGTCCTTCAAATACATATAAATTTACAAAATTTAAAACTGAAAATTTTAAAACTTTGTATCATAATTCTGTAACATCAGTTTATGGAAACACAATAGCATTACAAAAGGATAGACAAAAAATGTACATTATGTGCTTTGTAAATACATTAAAAGTTTGTAATGGTTATGAAAATATAGACAGCGACTCTGGAGGTTCAATTGTTGATACAGCATGGTACTTTGAAAGTCCTCCAGCCCTTTGTGAGGAACCACGTTGCGCTGACTGTCCAGAAGGTGATGGAATTTGTGACTCCTCATCCTCCACCTCTTCCAAAACCTCATGCCTTAGTGCTTGCAGTGTTTTTTGAAGCAGGCAGATAAGGGGGACAGTCAGGCTGACTAGTGCATCATCTGCACTCGCCATCCGCGTTGACTCATCAAACGCACGCAAAACGTGGCAGATATCCTTCATAGAGTTATTCGCCACTCATTACACTGGCAGTGGCTGCCCATTCATTATAGGATCCAATTCTAATTACTGGTTCTCACCAACAAAGCTCTCCACAGCGCAGCACCCCCCTACATCTCCTCCCTTATTTATATTTATCGGCCTAACCGACTGCTGCACTCTGCAAACGACCTTCGACTAACCTCTGCACTAATCCGTACCTCCCACTCCCAACTCCAAGACTTCACCCGCGCTGCGCCAATCCTCTGGAATGCTCTACCCCAAGAAATTAGGACTATCCGCAATTTGGATGGTTTCAGGCGCTCACTCAAAACACATTTGTTCACAGTGGCCTATCACATTCACTAATCAAAGTCATTCTATGTGTAATTCTGTGTGTGTAGCCCATTCACTATCTCCATGCATCCCTCACTTCCTTAAAATGGCTGGACCATCATTGTAAAAACACCATTGTATATAAACACCTGTACTTTGTATCTCCCCCACCTCATTGTAGATTGTAAGCTTTCACCAGCAGGGGCGGCTGATTTGGCTTTAATTATTGTATTGTTAACGTTGTTACTTATGACTTGTGTTTTGAAACTGTTAAACTGTAAAGCACTGCGGAATATTATGGCGCTATATAAATAAATAATATTATTATTCTTATTATAGAGGCCCACTCAGTAGTGGTGAAGTGTGAACGGCGCAAATTGCGAGTTGACTGCGCCTGATGCAGCTGATACTCCATTACTGTTGGCTGCTGCTCACACAACCGCTCCAACATATGTAACGAGGAATTCCACCTGGTGGGTACGTCACATATGATGCGATGTTCATGAAGGTGAAATCTGCGTTGCAGAGCTGCAATCAGCGATCTGGCCATGCTGGAACGTCGCAAGTGAGCGCACTCTAGGCGGACCTTGTGCAGCAGTGCATCAAGATCCGGATAGTCCCTCAAAAAACTCTGCACGACCAAGTTGAGCACATATGACAGACATGGTATGTGAGTGAGGTTGCCAAGGCCCAGAGCTGACACCAGATTTCGGCCATTGTCACACACTACCAAGCCTGCCTGTAGATTCTCTTCCAAAAACCACACGTCGCTCTCCTGCTTTATGGCATTACAGAGCTCCTGCGCTGTGTGGCTAAGATTCCCCATGGAAATTAATTTCAGGATGGCCTGTTGACATTTGGACACGGCTGTGCTCATATCGGTCGCAACAGGTAAACGTTCACGGGTCCATGTGGAGGTAGACCGTGACGGCTCCTGCAGCGATGATTCTGAGGAACTGGAATAGGAGGAGGAATCAATGTGTACAGACTTGATTCCTGCAATCCTTGGAGTTGGCAGAACACGTACAGCGCCACTCGCAAGATCAGTACCCGGCTGCACAACATTGACCCAATGGGCAGTGAGGGAAAGGTATTGTCCCTGGCCATGGGTGTTAGAACCCTCTTGTTAGGTTTTGTTTCAGTTTGCTGGTCACATGACCTTTTTTCCCTATTTAGTCTGGCTCCGCCCTTCTGGCTTTGCTTGACTTCATTGTATTATCTACTGTTAAGCTAGCCGGGTGCTTAGGTGCCTTAATCTGTCAGTTTTGCTTGATGTTAGGATCACAAAGTATTTATTTTTCTGTTTAATTATCCATGCTACAATTTATGTTAGGAGGTGTCCACCTTTTCTCACAGTCCCTAGATCTTGTAGGGATTACTCCCTCGCAACTATAGGTCTTCATTCACACTAGATGAGGACTTTAGCGGGTCTGGTCGCAGGATCAGGTTCCCCGTTACATCGTAGGGATTCAGCTTAGTTGTATTGTAGGGACAGAATTCCCTTCTTTCCTTACTGGTTGTAGCAGATCATAACAATGGGTACTGGTCCACGCATCGGTGGTCAGGTGGACCTTGCTACTGAGGGCTTTTAGTAGCGCATGTTTAATTTTTCCCTCAACATGCTTTTGCAGACCAGGGACGGCTTGCCTGCTGAAATGAAATCGGCTTGGCACATTGTATTGTGGGATTGACAATGATATTCAGTTACGGAAACTGTCTGTCTCCACCAGCCTGAATCACAGCATTTCAAGGGACAGGAGTTTTGCAATGCCAGCATTCAGAGCCTGTGCTCGTGCATGGTTTGCGGAGTATGGCCGTCTTTTATCCCATGCCTGTGCTACCGATGGCTGTTTTGTGGCCTGGGAGTGTGAGGATGACAGGGAACTTGCTGCTGTGTGTGGAATAACAGTTTGTCTCTGGACAACAGTGGCCGAGGTTCTTCCATGGCGATCCTGTGAGGAAGCAGAACCAGCTGTGTGTGAGCTCGATGAAGAGGCTTCAACACAACCTGAAGATGTAGGTGCTGCTGTAGGTTGGCCTACATCTCTAGTGTGTCTTTGTAACTCAACTACGTGCTTTGTCCGCACATGTTTCCACATATTTGTGGTATTGAGGTGACTGACACTTTTAGCTATTTTTAATTTTTGATTACACAGCTTGCATTTCACATAGCAAATATCATGTGCAAGTGTGTGAAAAAAGGACCACGCAGTGCAAGTCCTGGGAGCGCACGTTTTGACTTTTGGAAGACAACTGCTCCGAACAGGTGCCAAACTGGAGGCTACAGGCAACCGAGTCTGCAGCCTAACTCTCCCTCCTGTTTGTACCGTTGGGGCAATGTCTTCCTCTATCTTCCTTCTATCACTAACCATTTCTCTAGGCCTCTCCCAGCTTTCAACCAAAGTACTGGTTCTCACCCACAAAGCTCTCCACAGTGCAGCACCCCTCCTACATCTCCTCCCTCATTTCTATCTATCGGCCTAACCGACTGCTGCGCTCTGCAAACGACTTTCGACTAACCTCTGCACTAATACGTACCTCCCACTCCCGACTCCAAGACTTCTCCTGCTCTACGCCAATCCTCTGGAATGCTGTACCCCAAGAAATTAGGACTATCCACAATTTGCATGGTTTCAGGCGCTCCCTCAAAACACATTTGTTCAGAGCGGCCTATCACATTCACTAATCAAAGTCATTCTATGTATTCTGTGTAAGTGTGTGTGTGTCTCTAGCCCATTCACTATCTCCATCCCTCAGTCCCTTAAGATGGCTGGAACATCATTGTAAATGCACCATTGTATATAAACACCTATACTTTGTATCTCCCCCATCTCATTGTACATTGTAAGCTGTCACGAGCAGGGGCGACTTATTTAGCTTAAATTATTGTATTGTTAACGTTGTTACTTATGACTTGTGTTCTGAAACTGCTAAACTGTAAAGCGCTGCGGAATATGATGGCGCTATATAAATAAATATTATTATTATTCCTCTGAGCTGCTCCCACCACCTTCCTGTTCTTCATGCCATGTTGGGTCTTGGACCTCATCATCTCCACTACCCTCTTCCAACACCTGCTGTTGGGTGGTCTGGCCAGCACCATGCTCAACAGAAACTGGCACCTGGGTCTCATCATCATCAGATGCGTTCTGCGGTGTGCTGACCATCGGCACTGTCTCACCCGCCTCTTCAGATTCAGAGAGACACAGCTGTTGCGCATCACTGCATACTCCCTCTTCACATTACAGAATGCTGCTTGGCTGGGCCCCTGTTTGCAAGCCAATAGATTCTGAGAACAGAAGCAGACACTCAGCTGGCTCCTGTACAGAACTCTCTGACTGCCTGGGCAATTTGCCAGGCGGTGAAGAGACAGATGGTTGCCCAACAGTGCTGTGGTCCTGAGAGGAGGTGGAAGCAATTGAAGTCGATGCATTGGCTGACATCCAAACAACAACGGCTTCAATTTGTTCTTCCCGCAGCAGGGGGGTACTCCGAGCTCCTACAAAAGTGCGCATAAAGGAACGCTCACGGCCCGGGGAAAACTGGTGGATGCTGTGTCACTGGGGGCCGCAGCAGCCACAGAATCCCCACGTCCTCTCCCTGAAGAAACTCCACGACCACGTGCCTTACTCCCTGCCTTCTTCATCTTGGTAGATTGATAAAGAAAGTCTGAAAAGTTATAAGGTCTAAGTGTGGTTATTCCGCAGAGACTGCAGTGAACACTGCACACAACTGTTCACTACCCAATGCGTCTCAGCAGGAAGGCAGTCTGTGCGTCAAAACAAAGGCACAAGCATACATCCATGTACCCTGTTTATAAAGCTATATAAAAAAAAATATGTAGTAGTGACGCACACTTTATTGAGGTACAGTATTACATCGCCATTCACCATCTGTGGCTATGCAGTGTCATCTATATATACCTTATCTATCTGTTGTCATGCTTCCAAGTCGACAGTCAGCCATAAATAGCAATTTTCACTATGCACTATGCACTTTTTAAAGGTTATGTTTGTTAATAAAAATGATTATTGCCACATATTATGAGTATTACATGATGGAAATTGTATAATTTTGTATAAAATATTTAGTGACATTATTCAGCAAATGGAACATTTTAGTAATATCACAGATAACTTGTAATGCTGATGATGTTTTGAAGTCAGACATTCATTGTCTATACAATAAAAATGGTGTACATACTGTTACTTATCCATCATTAATGGATTCAGATATGTACTTGTATGCTTTTATGTACAACCGTAATAGCAGATTCCTTAACTAATTTATTTTGTGGTTTGCATTGCTGTTCAACATGTTAATGTATGTGTTTATGTTTGTCAATTCTTTATTTATCTAGATATTAGTTTAAATGAAATCATCATCTTATGGTAGTAAAGGTTATCTTTCTCTTGTTTGAAGTATAGACATTTAAAATTGACAGGTAACAAGGAAATTACTTGATCTAGTATTTAAACATCCTCCTTGACCCTGGGCTCCAACACCGCCAGTTGTTGCTCGGAAGTGCTGTTAGCACAGTCAACACTTGCTCCTGTGTTACTGGGGTTCAGTAACGTCAGCTGGTCCTCGGTTGTGCCATTGGCTCTTTTCCTTCTGCTGCCCCTCCGGGTTCCAGCACAGTCAGCTGGTCCTCGTTACTTGCATTGGCTCTTGTACCTTCTGCTACCCGTCCGGGTTCCAGTACCGTCAACTGGTTCTCCGCAGTGCCTTTGGCCTAGGTGCCTCCATCTCGGTATCCGAGTTCCAGCAACGTCTGCTGGTCCTTGGTAGTGCTTTGGAGCACAGGTACCTCCTGGTTAGTAACCGTGTCCCAGTAACGTCAGCTGGTCCTCGGTTGTGCCATTGGCTCTTTTCCTTCTGCTGCCCCTCCGGGTTCCAGCACAGTCAGCTGGTCCTCGTTACTTGCATTGGCTCTTGTACCTTCTGCTACCCGTCCGGGTTCCAGTACCGTCAACTGGTTCTCCGCAGTGCCTTTGGCCTAGGTGCCTCCATCTCGGTATCCGAGTTCCAGCAACGTCTGCTGGTCCTTGGTAGTGCTTTGGAGCACAGGTACCTCCTGCTTAGTAACCGTGTCCCAGTAACATCAGCTGGTACAAGATTGTGCTACAAATACAAGATACGGAACAAGAGACACAAGAACAATAAGCAGAAGATCTAAAAGCAGAAGAACATGAAGTATAAGACCAAAATGAAGAGCAAAATATATGCTCTAAATTCTAAGCAGAAGAAGACTAAGCAGTGTATGGGGGTGAGTCCGTTCCTCCTCGTGGTGCCCCTGGAAAATGCCTGCTGCTGCAGGCTAAACTGAACACGGACAAATACTGTTGTAATTTAAATCTTTTGTGACAGCAAGAACGGAAGGATGAAAAATTCATACTTTGACAGATTACAAGTACAGGATTCTCTGTCACAAATAAGAATATGATGAAGAAGATGAAGCAGAATATGAATAAGAATAATAGTTTAATAAGAAGAATATGAGTAATGTTAACAAAGATGAATAGCAAGAAGTTTAAGAAGAAGATAAAGAAGGTGAAGATGAAGAATAATTTGATGAAAAAGATGATGCTGCAGAAGATTATGAAGGAGAAAGTGTGTGAAAAGTTAAAAAGGTGAAGATGAAGAGCATGGAAGTTGTGTAATATACATATTTGCCAAAATATAAAAAACGTTAACATTGTCAATTTCTTTGTCAATCCGAACATCTTTAAAAAAAAAAATATTTATGCTATTCCATTTGATTGGGTTAAACATCTATGCCTTTAATGTCTCCTCAACCTTCCCCAATACATTCTACATTACTCTTTCTTGTTTTCCTTCATGTACAATTAACCAACAAGGCAAGAATGGGTTTTTTTTAATTTCGATATTTTGTTCCCATAGACTTACATGGGACTTCCGGTATCGGTATCGGGTATCGCCGATATTTTAGTGATATCGGCGATACCATTCCGATTCCGATACTTTAGGATATCGGAAAGTATCGCTCAACTCTAGTGCTGACTTCATAAAATAAACATGATTTTATTAATACAATTATACATAACATAAAATATCAAACAAAAATGTTGGGTTGGTCCTTGAGAATGCCTTGGTCAGTGCACCGGCACCTTTCATTATGGGTAAGTGTACTTAACTATGGTAACTCAGGCAAAGGTGTGCATGCCTATCTGATGCCTCGTTTCCACATACAGGGTTTACAACAATAGCAATATTTCTCAGCACAAGCACTTTATGTCTATTGTAGATATGGTTCTGCCTACTAGAGTGGATAAATGTAATATTTGCACAGTGAGAGTATTTGTATACATTGTTTTCCTATACCATATATCTATGTATAATGTGGAATTGTCTCTTACCCTAACCTCCCATTCCTGGGGCACTTATTGTGGATCCTATCTTTGCTTACCTCTACACTTTTGTTTGATATGTTATGCCATGTGTAACCAGTGGCGTACCGTCAATTGTAGCAGACCACGCAGCTGCTATGGGGCCCGGACAGGTGAGGGGGCCCGCGACGGCCGCTGCGGTTTGGCAGCTGTGCTGACACAGTACTACCAGGGGGTCGTGGGGGAGGTGGAGCGTAGCTGTGCTATATACTCACCTCCTCCTGGCGCGGTCTCTGCAGCCCCCCTGCTCTTCTCCCACGGTCTCCGGCGCCTGTGTTCAGCGGTCAGGTGGTACCGCTTATTAAAGTCATGAATATACACATATTCATGACTTTAATGAGCGGTACCACGTGACCGCTGAACACTGGCACCGGAGACCGCGGGAGAAGAGCAGGGGCTGCAGAGACCGCGCCGGTGGAAGGGTGAGTATAAGGGATATTTACCTGTCCCATTCCACCGCTGCGCTGCTGTGTCCTCGCATCCTCTCTAGCTGTGAATGTTCAGGCAGAGGGCGCGATGACGTAGTTTGTGCGCGCCACGCCCTCTGCCTGATCATTCACTGCTGGAGGACCCGGAAGACAGCGGCGCACAGCGGTGGAACGGGTGACAGGTAAATATCTCAGGTGCCGGGAGGTGAGCATGTCTTTCTTTTTTTTTGGTTTCAGCAGCTGCGGCAGTATAAGGGACCTATACTATGGTGCACAATCTATGGAGCATCTATGGGGGCATTATCTATGGAGCATCTATGGGGGCATTATCTATGGAGCATCTATGGGGGCATTATCTATGGAGCATCTATGGGGGCATTATCTATGGAGCATCTATGGGGGCATTATCTATGGAGCATCTATGGGGGCACAATCTATGGAGCATCTATGGGGGCATAATCTATGGAGCATCTATGGGGCAGCATCTATGAGGGCACAATCTATGGAGCATCTATGGGGGCACAATCTATGGAGCAGCTATGGGGCAGCATCTATGGGGGCACAATCTATGGAGCATCTATGGGGGCACAATCTATGGAGCATCTATGGGGCAGCATCTATGGAGCATTTATGGGGGCACAATCTATGGAGCATCTATGGGGCACAATCTATGGAGCATCTATGGGGGCATAATATATGTAGCATCTATGGGGGCATAATATATGTAGCATCTATGGGGCATAATATATGAAGCATCTATGGGGGCATAATATATGGAGCATCTATGGGGGCATTATCTATGGCGCATCTATGGGGGCATAATCTATGGAGCATCTATGGGGCAGCATCTATGGGGCACAATCTATGGAGCATCTATGGGGGCACAATCTATGGAGCATCTATGGGGGCATAATATATGGAGCATCTATGGGGGCACAATCTATGGAGCATCTATGGGGCAGCATCTATGGAGCATCTATGGGGGCACAATCTATGGAGCATCTATGGGGGCACAATCTATGGAGCATCTATGGGGGCACAATCTATGGAGCATCTATGGGGCAGCATCTATGGAGCATCTATGGGGGCACAATCTATGGAGCATCTATGGGGCACAATCTATGGAGCATCTATGGGGGCATAATATATGTAGCATCTATGGGGGCATAATATATGAAGCATCTATGGGGGCATAATATATGGAGCATCTATGGGGGCATAATCTATGGAGCATCTATGGGGCAGCATCTATGGGGGCACAATCTATGGAGCATCTATGGGGCAGCATCTATGGGGGCACAATCTATGGAGCATCTATGGGGGCACAATCTATGGAGCATCTATGGGGCAGCATCTATGGAGCATCTATGGGGGGCACAATCTATGGAGCATCTATGGGGCACAATCTATTGAGCATATATGGGGGCATAATATATGTAGCATCTATGGGGGCATAATATATGAAGCATCTATGGGGGCATAATATATGGAGCATCTATGGGGGCATTATCTATGGCGCATCTAAGGGGGCATAATCTATGGAGCATCTATGGGGCAACATCTATGAGGGCAAAATCTATGGAGCATCTATGGGGGCACAATCTATGGAGCATCTATGGGGCAGCATCTATGGGGGCACAATCTATGGAGCAATCTATGGGGGCACAATCTATGGAGCATTTATGGGGCAGCATCTATGGAGCATCTATGGGGGGCACAATCTATGGAGCATCTATGGGGCACAATCTATGGAGCATCTATGGGGGCATAATATATGTAGCATCTATGGGGGCATAATATATGAAGCATCTATGGGGGCATAATATATGGATCATCTATGGGGGCATTATCTATGGCGCATCTATGGGGGCATAATCTATGGAGCATCTATGGGGGCATTATCTATGGAGCATCTATGGGGCATCATATATGGAGCATCTATGGGGGCATTATCTATGGAGCATCTATGGGGGCACAATCTATGGAGCATCTATGGGGGCATAATCTATGGAGCATCTATGGGGCAGCATCTATGGGGGTACAATCTATGGAGCATCTATGGGGGCATAATACATTTTTTTGTTAAATGTGTCCCCTCACTGTGCTACAGTAAAGATGTATATCTTTGTACCGTGTTAGCCAGTAGATAGAAAAATATTTAGAGTTGAGAGTCCTCAGTGGTAGATACCTTTTAATGGCTAACTGAAAAGATGGTAACAAATTGCAAGCTTTCGAGACTACTCAGGTCTCTTCATCAGGCAAAGACTAATACAAAATCTGAAGAATCACATATTTATACACAAAACAGCACAGAAAAAATGCAATAGGTAAGACAAGTGACGTGAAGCAGAATAGTTATTATGGCAGAGGGATGAACATAAATATTGGAAGAGTTCATAGATAAGGAGTGTGAAAGTTTTATTGCCCTCTGATTGGGGTCTGGTAATGTTTTGTGATGTTTTCACAGGGTATTTGGAGTAAATTCCTTAATTGATGTAGAAAGTCATAAATCCGTGTGACAGGTTCATTCCAGCATTAAGAGTGTCAAAGGTCACCATCAATTTGTATTCGCAAATTCTTCTATGTCTCCGAGATGTGAAGTTGCCTCTCAGTACAAGTATTTTCATATCTAACATGCTATGATCAGGGGAGCAAAAATGTTTTGCCACAGGTAGATCCATTCTTTTTTCTCTTATTGTGTGGCGATGAGAATTCATCCTTGTTCTCAGTTTTTGCCCGGTCTCCCCCACATACAGACCCCCAGTTGGACATTTAGTACATATAATTAGGTACACCACATTAGATGTGATACAGCTGAAAGTACCTGGTATCTTGTAGTCCCGATGGGAGTTGGGGATCTTTATCTTGTCCGTGGTCATTATAAATGGGCAGGTTTTGCATTTCTTCTTGTTGCAAGGAGAGGTTCCTGCAGCTGTTGGGGAGGACAGGGAACTTCTGACAATGGTGCTTCTTAGATTTGGGGGCTGCCTAAAGCACAGTAGTGGGGGGTCTGGAAATATGGATTGTAATCGGGCATCTTTTTGTAGTAAAGGTTGTAGTTTCCATGCAGCTCCCCTTAGCACCTCCAGATTTGGATTGTAGGTGACCACTAGAGGCACCCGGTTATTTTCTTCTTTAGTTTTGTAATGTAGCAGGTGATTCCTTGATATTCTGGTGGCTCTTGTAATTTAGTTTTCAATTGTTCTTGGATGGTAGCCCTGATTTAAAAAGGTCTTTCTAAGGCGACCAAGGTGTTCATCTCTATCCATGGGGTTGGAACATATACGGTTGTATCTGATGGCTTGGCTGTAGACAATAGAGTTTTTTATGTGTTTTGGATGGAAACTGTCCCATTTAAGGTATGTTGGACGGTCGATTGGCTTCTGATACAGGGATGTCTCTATTTCATTGTTCTTTAGCTTAATGATGGTGTCCAAAAAGTTAATTTCAGTGCTGGAGTAGTTGAGTGTTAAATTGATGGTGGGATGAAATTGATTGAACTGTTCATGGAACGTCTTTAGCTGTTGCTCAGACTCCGTCCAGATGATTAAGATATCATCAATGTAGCGGTAGTAGGCCCGAGGCCTGATGGGACATGACGACAGAAAGTCGCTTTCAAGCTTGGCCATGAAAAGATTTGCATACTGTGTAGCCATTTTACTTCCCATAGCTGTGCCAGTCTCCTGTAAATAGATCTTGTTGTCAAATTCAAAGTAATTGTGGGTGAGGATGAATTTTGTGAGTTTCACCACAGAATCAGCATCATTCGCGGTGTTTTTCATAGTCTTTGCAGGCATTTAATCCATCCTGGTGTGGGATGTTAAAGTACAAAGATTCCACATCCATGGTGGCCAGGATGGTTCCTTCTGGTAGGGGACCTATTGCTGCTAGTTTATTCAGTAGGTCAGTTGTGTCCTGAATGTAGCTGGGTGTATCCTTTACCAGGGGTTTAAGAATGCCCTCTACCCATCCAGATACCTGCTCAGTAAGGGTGTCCACAAATGAAATAATCGGCCTCCCTGGATTTCCGGCTTTGTGGATTTTGGGAAACATGTAGAATGTCCCTGTTCTTGGACTCTCTGGTATCAGGTCATCAGCTCTTATGGATTTGTCAGGCAGACAAGATACCAACTTGCTTAGTTCCTTGTAATAGTCCTGTGTAGGGTCCGACTCCAGTTTTCTGTAGTAGCGTGTGTCCGTAAGTTGTCTGTTTGCTTCCTTCATATAGTCTGATGTGTTCATCATGACTATTGCACCTCCCTTGTCAGCAGGTTTAATGATGATTTCTTTGTTGGTTTTCAGAGACTGTATGGCCTTTCTCTCATGGGCACTGATGTTGGATGCTTGTCTCCTGTTGGTGTCTATGATGGTGGATTTTATCAAATATCTGAATGAGTCTATATATTTATCCAAATGATGGTTGAGTCCAGGAGGAGGTGTCCAGTCTGACCTCTTCTTGGTTGTTGGGATCCCTTTTCCTTCAGTCCGAGTGTTTTCTGAATCTTCTGTATCATTGAAGTATTCCCTCAGGCCCAGTCTCCTGAAAAAATGTTCCATATCACTGCAGAGTTCAGTTTTATCCAGGGCCTTAGTGGGACAAAATGAGAGTCCTCTAAAAGCACGGCCAGCTCCACCTTGTTGGGTTTGTAATCCGAGAGATTGATGACACAGTTAGATGCTTTTGTGTCTGGAATGGAGTGGTTGTACAGGTTGTCAGGTTTTGGCTTTGTTTTGGATCTGTTTGTATAGAGTCCGGAATTGAGACGCAATCTGTGTAGTTTCTTTTCTTTGTTATGAATCAGAAAGGTCCGTAGTTTGTTGTAGTATTGTAATTTTTGTTCTGTGGTTTCTGTAAGTGTTTTCCTTAGGCTTTCAAATTGCCCTTGGACGTTACTCCTTATGCTGTAGCAGACATGCAAAAGATGGTTCCTAAGTCTCTCAGACGTCCTGTGACAAAGGTTTTTTGCATAATGGGTATTGTAGGTGTGAAGAATTGGGTTTGTAATCCAGAGTCATTTGGGAATTAAATTCTCCTTTTTGCATTTAGATAAGAAAAAAATATCGCTGTCCATTTGTGCGCGTTTCTTCAGAAGTGGTTTTAGTTCCATAAAGATGCGGTACATTCTGGTATCCTCCATTTTGATACAGTAAAGATGTATATCTTTGTACCGTGTTAGCCAGTAGATAGAAAAATATTTAGAGTTGAGAGTCCTCAGTGGTTGATACCTTTTAATGGCTAACTGAAAAGATGGTAACAAATTGCAAGCTTTCGAGACTACTCAGGTCTCTTCATCAGGCAAAGACTAATACAAAATCTGAAGAATCACATATTTATACACAAAACAGCACAGAAAAAATGCAATAGGAAAGACAAGTGACGTGAAGCAGAATAGTCATTATGGCAGAGGGATGAACATAAATATTGGAAGAGTTCATAGATAAGGAGTGTGAAAGTTTTATTGCCCTCTGATTGGGGTCTGGTAATGTTTTGTGATGTTTTCACAGGGTATTTGGAGTAAATTCCTTAATTGATGTAGAAAGTCATAAATCCGTGTGACAGGTTCATTCCAGCATTAAGAGTGTCAAAGGTCACCATCAATTTGTATTCACAAATTCTTCTATGTCTCCGAGATGTGAAGTTGCCTCTCAGTACAAGTATTTTCATATCTAACATGCTATGATCAGGGGAGCAAAAATGTTTTGCCACAGGTAGATCCATTCTTTTTTCTCTTATTGTGTGGCGATGAGAATTCATCCTTGTTCTCAGTTTTTGCCCGGTCTCCCCCACATACAGACCCCCAGTTGGACATTTAGTACATATAATTAGGTACACCACATTAGATGTGATACAGCTGAAAGTACCTGGTATCTTGTAGTCCCGATGGGAGTTGGGGATCTTTATCTTGTCCGTGGTCATTATAAATGGGCAGGTTTTGCATTTCTTCTTGTTGCAAGGAGAGGTTCCTGCAGCTGTTGGGGAGGACAGGGAACTTCTGACAATGATGCTTCTTAGATTTGGGGGCTGCCTAAAACACAGTAGTGGGGGTCTGGAAATATGGATTGTAATCGGCATCTTTTTGTAGTAAAGGTTGTAGTTTCCGTGCAGCTCCCCTTAGCACCTCCAGATTTGGATTGTAGGTGACCACTAGAGGCACCCGGTTATTTTCTTCTTTAGTTTTGTAATGTAGCAGGTGATTCCTTGATATTCTGGTGGCTCTTGTAATTTGGTTTTCAATTGTTCTTGGATGGTAGCCCTGATTTAAAAAGGTCTTTCTAAGGCGACCAAGGTGTTCATCTCTATCCATGGGGTTGGAACATATACGGATTCTTCAGATTTTGTATTAGTCTTTGCCTGATGAAGAGACCTGAGTAGTCTCGAAAGCTTGCAATTTGTTACCATCTTTTCAGTTAGCCATTAAAAGGTATCAACCACTGAGGACTCTCAACTCTAAATATTTTTCTATCTACTGGCAAACACGGTACAAAGATATACATCTTTACTGTATCAAAATGGAGGATACCAGAATGTACCGCATCTTTATGGAACTAAAACCACTTCTGAAGAAACGCGCACAAATGGACAGCGATATTTTTTTCTTATCTAAATGCAAAAAGGAGAATTTAATTCCCAAAGGACTCTGGATTACAAACCCAATTCTTCACACCTACAATACCCATAAGGCCGGCGTCACACTGGCGACAGAATCGGACGACTGCAATACGATGAAATATCGCATTGCAGTCTGCCCTATGTTAATCTATGGAGCAGCTCCCAGTATCAGATTTTTTGTGGTCCGTTTTAAACGTCCGAGTGCAATCGCAGCATGCTGTGATTGTCACCGATTGTGGGTCGACTATCGCCAATGCAAGTCTATGGGAGCGATGAAAAATCGGATTACAAACGGACCGCACGTGTGACTTGCGATTAAATCGCATCGGTGCTATACTGTAAAATCACACTGACAGCTTTAATAAAGAATAGAAAGAATAGATATACACACATAGAATACATATATATATATATATATATATATATATGTCATTGTGACATATATATATACATATATTTATAGTTCTTACACTTCTACATACTGTAATAGCCGCTAATTCAATTGCCGGCTTTTGTGAAATCACAGAAGCCGACATGAAATGATACATTGTTTAGACACAGTTAACCATGTTATTTCCTGTATTTTGATATATGGTTTGAACTTACAATTACATAAGTGTGTGTGTGCCAAATTTCAGACATGTAGGGGTTAATTAAAGGTGTAAATTCGTTGAAAAAAAATGCGTGGGCTCCCGCTGTATTTTCTCCACCAGACAGACAAAGCAAGCGAGTGGGGGCAGATAATAATAGCCTAGGGAGGGTACATTTTTTTTGTGCCCCCCCTGGCTACTAACATCTGCCCCCAGACACCCCAGAAAGGGCAAATCTATAATTAGATTTGCCCTTTCTGGCACTTTGCCCGTCTATTCCCATTGCCCTGTAGCGGTGGCGAATGGGTTAATAAGGGGTTACAGCCACCTTGCAATTGAAAGGTGACTGTAAGCCAGGTTAATAATTGAGAGCTGTCAATTAGACTACTATCAATTATTAATCCTATTGAAGTAAATAAAAAAACACACACACTTTAAGAATAAATAATTTTAATGAAATAAAAACACATTTTTTTGACCATCTTTTATTTTACTCTTAATCCGTGCGAAGCCCTTGATCTCCTAAAATAAATATAAAATAATAAAACAACATTATTCTTACCTATCTGGCGATCTGTCACGTCCCACGATGTAATCCTTCACAAAGGGTTAACTAGCAATCAGCTAAGCAGCGCAACTAATGCTGCGTGCTCAGCTGATAGCTCCTGAATGAATGAGCTTATCTCCTGCCGACAGGAGAGGATGTGATTAATGAATGAAGCTTAATTGATTGTGTCCCACTTTCACCTTAGGTCAGGTCACTGAAGTGAAAGTGGCAATAAATCAATTAAGCTTCATTCATTCATCTCTTCCTCTCCTTTCGCTGGTAGAGGAAGTTACTCATTCAGGAGGTTATAGCTCGGAGACAGCATTATAGCTCTCTGCGAGCTGTAACCTGTTAACCCTTTCTGATGGATTACACCATGGGACCTGACTGTACATCGGATTGGTAAGAATAATTTTGCTTTTTTATTTTATTTTTATTACAGGAAATGGTTTTAGCAGGAAAATAAAATATGGTCAAAAACTGTGTGATTATTTCATTAAACTTCTTTTTTATTAAACTGTGTGTGTTTGATTTTTCTTTCATACAATAGGATTAATAATTGATAGTTGTCTAATTGACAGCTCTCAATTATTAACCTGGCTTACAGTCACCTTTCAATTGCAAGGTGGTGTAACCCCTTATTAACCCATTCGCCTCCGCTACAGGGCAAAGGGAATAGACGGGCAAAGTGCCAGAAAGGGCAAATCTAATTATAGATTTGCCCTTTCTGGGGTGTCTGGGGGCAGATGTTAGTAGCCAGGGGGGCACAAAAAAAAATGTACCCTCCCTAGGCTATTATTATCTGCCCCCACTCGCTTGCTTTGTCTGTCTGGTGGAGAAAATACAGCGGGAGCCCACGCATTTTTTTTCAACGAATTTACACCTTTAATTAACCCCTACATGTCTGAAATTTGGCACACATACACTTATGTAATTGTAAGTTCAAACCATATATCAAAATACAGGAAATGACATGGTTAACTGTGTCTAAACAATGTATCATTTCATGTCGGCTTCTGTGATTTCACAAAAGCCGGCAATTGAATTAGCGGCTATTACAGTATGTAGAAGTGTAAGAACTATAAATATATGTATATATATATATGTCACAATGACATGTATATATATATATATATATGTATATATATATATATATGTGTTCTATGTGTATATATCTATTCTTTCTTTTGTGATTTAAATACTATTCTTTTGGATCCATTATATGTCAGTTTTGCAAGCCTGCGAGAAATTCTCGCAAGTCGGATGAAAATCGGATGTTACAAGGTACACACACATGCGACTAAATCGCATCTTTGAAGGAAAATCGGATGCCAGGCGGATGTGTGATGTTTTCATTTTGGTACGATAATCGACCGACTAAAACGGTCCGATTTTTTGTAGTTGTGTCTGACCCCGGCCTTATGCAAAAAACCTTTGTCACAGGACGTCTGAGAGACTTAGGAACCATCTTTTGCATGTCTGCTACAGCATAAGGAGTAACATCCAAGGGCAATTTGAAAGCCTAAGAAAAACACTTACAGAAACCACAGAACAAAAATTACAACAATACTACAACAAACTACGGACCTTTCTGATTCATAACAAAGAAAAGAAACTACACAGATTGCGTCTCAATTCCGGACTCTATACAAACAGATCCAAAACAAAGCCAAAACCTGACAACCTGTACAACCACTCCATTCCAGACACAAAAGCATCTAACTGTGTCATCAATCTCTCGGATTACAAACCCAACAAGGTGGAGCTGGCCGTGCTTTCTAGAGGACTCTCATTTTGTCCCACTAAGGCCCTGGATAAAACTGAACTCTGCAGTGATATGGAACATTTTTTCAGGAGACTGCGCCTGAGGGAATACTTCAATGATACAGAAGATTCAGAAAACACTCGGACTGAAGGAAAAAGGATCCCAACAACCAAGAAGAGGTCAGACTGGACACCTCCTCCTGGACGCAACCCTCATTTGGATAAATATATGACTCATTCAGATATTTGATAAAATCCACCATCATAGACACCAACAGGAGACAAGCATCCAAAATCAGTGCCCAGGAGAGAAAGGCCATACAGTCTCTGAAAACCAACAAAGAAATCATCATTAAACCTGCTGACAAGGGAGGTGCAATAGTCATGATGAACACATCAGACTATATGAAGAAAGCAAACAGACAACTTACGGACACACGCTACTACAGAAAACTGGAGTCGGACCCTACACAGGACTATTACAAGGAACTAAGCAAGTTGGTATCTTGTCTGCCTGACAAATCCATAAGAGCCGATGACCTGATACCAGAGAGTCCAAGAACAGGGACATTCTACATGCTTCCCAAAATCCACAAAGCCGGAAATCCAGGGAGGCCGATTATTTCATTTGTGGACACCCTTACTGAGCAGGTATCTGGATGGGTAGAGGGCATTCTTAAACCCCTGGTAAAGGATACACCCAGCTACATTCAGGACACAACTGACCTACTGAATAAACTAGCAGCAATAGGTCCCCTACCAGAAGGAACCATCCTGGCCACCATGGATGTGGAATCTTTGTACTTTAACATCCCACACCAGGATGGATTAAATGCCTGCAAAGACTTCATGAAAAACACCGCGAATGATGCTGATTCTGTGGTGAAACTCACAAAATTCATCCTCACCCATAATTACTTTGAATTTGACAACAAGATCTATTTACAGGAGACTGGCACAGCTATGGGAAGTAAAATGGCTACACAGTATGCAAATCTTTTCATGGCCAAGCTTGAAAGCGACTTTCTGTCCTCATGTCCCATCAGGCCTCGGCCTACTACCGCTACATTGATGATATCTTAATCATCTGGACGGAGTCTGAGCAACAGCTAAAGACGTTCCATGAACAGTTCAATCAATTTCATCCCACCATCAATTTAACACTCAACTACTCCAGCACTGAAATTAACTTTTTGGACACCATCATTAAGCTAAAGAACAATGAAATAGAGACATCCCTGTATCAGAAGCCAATCGACCGTCCAACATACCTTAAATGGGACAGTTTCCATCCAAAACACATAAAAAACTCTATTGTCTACAGCCAAGCCATCAGATACAACCGTATATGTTCCAACCCCATGGATAGAGATGAACACCTTGGTCGCCTTAGAAAGACCTTTTTAAATCAGGGCTACCATCCAAGAACAATTGAAAACTAAATTACAAGAGCCACCAGAATATCAAGGAATCACCTGCTACATTACAAAACTAAAGAAGAAAATAACCGGGTGCCTCTAGTGGTCACCTACAATCCAAATCTGGAGGTGCTAAGGGGAGCTGCATGGAAACTACAACCTTTACTACAAAAAGATGCCCGATTACAATCCATATTTCCAGACCCCCCACTACTGGTGTTTTAGGCAGCCCCCAAATCTAAGAAGCATCATTGTCAGAAGTTCCCTGTCCTCCCCAACAGCTGCAGGAACCTCTCCTTGCAACAAGAAGAAATGCAAAACCTGCCCATTTATAATGACCACGGACAAGATAAAGATCCCCAACTCCCATCGGGACTACAAGATACCAGGTACTTTCAGCTGTATCACATCTAATGTGGTGTACCTAATTATATGTACTAAATGTCCAACTGGGGGGTCTCTATGTGGGGGAGACCGGGCAAAAACTGAGAACAAGGATGAATTCTCATCGCCACACAAGAGAAAAAAGAATGGATCTACCTGTGGCAAAACATTTTTGCTCCCCTGATCATAGCATGTTAGATATGAAAATACTTGTACTGAGAGGCAACTTCACATCTCGGAGACATAGAAGAATTTGCGAATACAAATTGATGGTGACCTTTGACACTCTTAATGCTGGAATGAACCTGTCACACGGATTTATGACTTTCTACATCAATTAAGGAATTTACTCCAAATACCCTGTGAAAACATCACAAAACATTACCAGACCCCAATCAGAGGGCAATAAAACTTTCACACTCCTTATCTATGAACTCTTCCAATATTTATGTTCATCCCTCTGCCATAATGACTATTCTGCATCACGTCACTTGTCTTACCTATTGCATTTTTTCTGTGTTGTTTTGTGTATACCGTATATACTCGAGTATAAGCCGACCCGAGTATAGGCCGAGCCCCCTAATTTTGCCACAAAAAACTGGGAAAACTTACTGACTCGAGTATAAGCCTAGGGTGGAAAATGAGATTATGCCCTATATGCTGCCCATGTATTATGCCCCCATAGATGCTCCATAGATTGTGCCCCCATAGATGCTCCATAGATTATGCCCCCATAGATGCTCCATAGATTATTCCCCATAGATTATGCCCCATAGATTATTCCCCCATAGATTATGCCCCCATAGCTTATTCCCCATAGATTATGCCCCCATAGATAATTCCCTCATAGATAATGCCCCCATAGATTATTCCCCCATAGATAATGCCCCATAGATTATGCCCCCATAGATTGTGCCCCCATAGATTGTGCCCCCATAGATTATGCCTCCATAGATTATGCCCCCATAGATTATTCCCCCATAGATTATTCCCCCATAGATGCTCCATAGTATAGGCCTCAATTGCTGCTGTAACCGAAAAAAAAAAAAAAAAGGTATACTCACCTCTCGTTGCTGGGGGGCCAGGTGCCGGTGTCCTGAGCAGGCGGGGACACCGGCGCGCTATGGGGGACAGGTGCCGGTGTCACCGTTCGCTCAGGGCCCCGGCACCTGAGACATTTACCTGTCACCGCTGCTCGCCGCCGTCTTCCGGGTCCTCCAGCAGTGAATGATCAGGCAGAGGGCGCGGCGCTCACTAATGACGTCATCGCGCCCTCTGCCTGAACATCGCAGCAAGAGGACCCGAGGACACAGCGGAACGGGACAAGTAAGCATCGCTTATACTTACCCTTCCGCTGGCGTGTCTCTGCCCTGCTCTTCTCCCACGGTCCCGGCGCCAGTGTTCAGCGGTCACGTGTTACCGCTCATTAAAGTCATGAATATGTGCATATTCATGACTTTAATGAGCGGTGCCAGCTGACCGCTGAATACAGGCGCCGGGACCGTGGGAGAAGTGCAGGGGCTGCAGAGACCGGGCCAGCGGAAGGGTGAGTATACAGGACAGCTGCGCTCCCCCTCCTCCGCCGACCCCCTGGTATATGACTCGAATATAAGCCGAGAGGGGGACTTTCAGCCCTAAAAAATGGGCTGAAAATCTCGGCTTATATTCGAGTATATACGGTAAATATGTGATTCTTCAGATTTTGTATTAGTCTTTGCCTGATGAAGAGACCTGAGTAGTCTCGAAAGCTTGCAATTTGTTACCATCTTTTCAGTTAGCCGTTAAAAGGTATCAACCACTGAGGACTCTCAACTCTAAATATTTTTCCCTCACTGTGCTGGCACTTTACATTTACAATGGCTCTGGCTTTTTTTTGGGGGGGGGCCCCATTCAGACTTTTGCTCTGGGGCCCCATGATTTCTATGTATGCCCCTGTGTGTAACTGTATTAATAAATTGCCTTTTGTTTGTCTAATAATCAGAGTCCCTGCAAACTATTTAATATCCCATATGTGGCTGTAAATTACTGCTTAGCCACATGGTGAGACTTGGGAGGGATGGAGCCCTATTAGCCCCTGGTGCACAGATTTTCCTAGAATAGTTTGCAGACTCTGTATGCAGAGCCCCTAAGTGCTAGAAGAACATAATCCCCTCTCAAGTGATTGCATTTTGAAAATTATGCCCCTGTCAAACATGAGGATGCTAAATGTTGTTTAGGCATACTGTTGGGCATAGAAGAGGGGCATTTGGATTTGAGAGTGCAGAATTCACTGGATTTCTTTTCTAGGGGTGGGGGCAGCATAGCGCTTTTCCAGAACCTTTGTACTACCAGTAACATGGAAGCCCACTATACAGACTGGGGACTTGCTCTTTTTGTTGTTGAGTTGAAGCTTTTAATGGGAACATTTTACTTAACGTTTGGGATCAAATTTAAAGGGAATCTGTCACCCTAAATTGGCGGGATATTTAAATGATGGCAGTCAGGTCAGATGGGCGGTGTTTTGGGTACTTGCCTTAACATGTTGTTCGCCGCTGTCTCCATTATTTCTGGGAATTGTAGTCGTTGCCCTCCATATAATGCGCCTGCGCATTGCAATCTGCGGGCAAAGCATACTGCACGTGCGCAATTCAAGATTGCAATGCGCAGGCGCGTTATATGGAGGGCAACGACTACAATTCCCAGAAATAATGGAGACAGCGGCGAACAACATGTTAAGGCAAGTACCCAAAACACCGCCCATCTGACCTGACTGCCATCATTTAAATATCCCACCAATTTAGGGTGACAGATTCCCTTTAACCTGCGCTCTACGCTGAGCACTTACATTGAGGTTTCCATCTAAATCTCCAAATGACGTGATTCATCTGAAACCCCCGACAAACACCTCAACATAGGAGAGACAGCATCCACAGTGCCTCCATCTGCCTAATTGTAAGAAATCTTCCGCCGGGAGTTATGGCTGAATCATCTTGAGAGATTTACTCAGTAACCTTGGTGTAAGCAATTAGCGCGGAGCGCAGGATAAATGTGATTCAAGCCTTAGGGCTTCTTTCCACTTGCGAGAAATACGTCCGAATCTTGCATGTGAAATCACAGCTCTGGAGCCGGCACTCGGGAGTGGAGTGCGCGGCTGCATGTAGTGCTATGCAGCTGCTCGCTCCACTCCCAAATGCCGGCCCCAGAGCTGTGATTTCACATGCGAGATTCGGACGTATTTCTCGCAAGTGGAAAGAAGCCCTTAGGGCTCATACTCACTGGCGACGATATTCAGCCAATTAAAAATCGCATACAAATCGCATGACAATCGCATGACAATTGTATATATTCGGACCGTTTTTTCCATCCAGAAAACGGACCGTTTTTTTTTCCACAAATGGGTATGAGCCCTTACTGCGATGTTTGGGAGGCAGAATCAACAAATTAGCAGCAGGTGAAGAATTGTTTTTATTTTTTATGCCATTCCTTGTGCGGTATAAGTGATTAGGTGACTTTATTCTTCTGGTTAATTTAAGTTTCACTGCTGTCACACACTAAAAAATGCTTTTTATTGCAAAAACAAATTTTGATATTGAATTTTTGATATTTTGATAGCTATAATTTTTCCATATTTCTGCCAACAGAGTCATGCGAGGGCTTGTTTTTTTATGATTTGACGTTTTTATTGGTACCATTTTCAGGTGCATGACTATTCTTGATCACTTTCAATTTAGATTTTTGGGAGGCAGATTGAACAGAAACCAATAATTCAGGAATTGTTTTGTTTTTTTTTGGGTGGGTTTTATGCCGTTTCGCATGTGGCAAAATTGATAAGGCAACTTTATCCTTCAGGTCAATATGATTACAAAGATGACTCATTTATGTCATTTTTTTATGTTTTGCCGCTTTTACAGCATAAAAACTTTTACAGAAAAAAATAATTATTTTTGCATCACTATACTCTGTGAGTTATAATTTTTTAATTTTTGCACTGATGGAACTGCATGGTGGCTTGTTTATTGAGGGACAAGATGACGGTCAGATTGACTGACTGATGAGAGCTTCCTGAGTACGGGACCGATGACATGGGTTGCCGCACTTCTTCCCATACACGATGCGAAAATTTAAAGTTATGATGGATATAGCACGTCATAATGTGGGAACTTAGACCCGCTCATGATGTGCTGTGTCCATCATTGGTCGTAAAGGGGTTAAAGAAACAAATGGATTCTTAGCAAGAATCTTGTGTTTAAAAGTTTGATCACATTTATTTTCTCTAAAAATAGTACAACACACAAGTATAGTCTAGCCTTTCAGAGGCACACATTTGGCAGCATCCCAAAGATAATTTGCTAAAAATAATTTAATGATGATAATAAGATCAGCAGCTTGCTGATGCATTCAGGGGCTAGATGGCTTTTAGTAGAAAATGAACTGGCTTCATTGTAGGATCATTCATTTCAGTAAATATGCACTATGCAATATTCCAAAATCAGTAATGATGTTGTAGAAATTATTGTAGAAATCGTAATGGTTTATAACTACAGCAAAAAGCTGCTTTTGAGAACATTAAAAAAAAGAGGTCATTTATTTTGCTTTTGTAGATGCACTATTCTCTGCAGGTTTAAAGTAGATATTATTTAAGATCATTTTAAAATTTAGCAATACTTTTTTACACCAGTGTTCTGACATTAAAATCTTTGAAAAGACACATTATTTTGGCGCATCTTGAGGCTGTGCTAAAATTTCTAACTTTTGATGTTCCCAAGTCATTTCCGCCCAGCAAAAAAAAAGTAAGCAGAGCTGGGCGTGGCGGCCTCCGATCATCAAATTCATGAAGATCAGCAACATTCACTAAGCCACAAATCATACTCAAGCAGGTGAAATGGAGTAGGACTTTGTGGTGAGGCACCCACTGAGGTGTACACAATTCATCAGAGGTGAATTAGGAACGTCTGACTCCAGCACATCTCATCATCAAAACTGGCGTCAACAACCCCAGTATTAATGAATCAAGCCTATAGCATTATTCATCTTGATTCTCATTGTTAGGGCTCATACCCATTTGCGAGAAAAACAACGGTCCGATTTCAGGACCGAAAAAACGTACAAGTGCTATGCAAGTGTCATGCGAGTGTAATGCGATTTCCATGTGATTTTTACACGGAACATCCGTATAACATGCGTATGACATGAGTATGCAATGCGATTTTAACATGAGATTTACATAGAACAGTTCTCTCTATGTAAAAACTCATGTTAAAATATCATTGTAAAAAAAAACTGTACACATCGTTTAAAAAGCAAATAATCCTCAATATATATATATATTTATATTTCACAGAGATATAGATAGCAGAATAGCTGATAATTCAATTGTCGGCATCTGTAAAATCACTACAGAACCCGACAGGATATGAGACATACAGTAAACCATTGCATATCTGTTATTTTTTATATGTCCCTCACTAATAATGTTAGTAGTGGCCATGTGTAAAGTTTTGGAGCTGTAGGCGTTAAATTAAAGGATTAATTCACGGAAAAAACTGGCGTGGGCTCCTGCGCAATTTTCTCCGCCAGAGAGGGCAAGCCAGTGACTGAGGGCAGAAATTAATAGCCTAGAGAGGGACCATTGTTTTTGGGCCCCCCTGACTAAAAAAATCTGCCCCCAGCCACCCCAGAAAAGGCGCATCTGTAGTGCGCAGGCGCCGGGAAAGGTCAGAGAGGTCCGGCGCCTGCGCACTGTAGTACTCTGCTCTGCCCTCACCAGGGCAAAGCAGTGCGCCTGCGCAGGAGCTGCCACGGGATGGAAAGAAGAGGCCGGCTTCGCTACAAGATGGGAGGCCCAGGACCGGACCGCGACGCCCATCGGACCCGACCGTACGGCGGAACGCCCCTGGGTGAGTATAATCTAACTCGTTTTTCTTCACTTTCAGGTGGCATCGGGGCTTATCTACAGCATTACAGAATGCTGTAGATAAGCCCCTGATGGCGGTGGCCCTATCTCATAGGGCAAAAATGGGGTGACAGATTCTCTTTAAATCAGGTGACAGACAAGGCTATTTGATGGTATTGTATACAATGAAACTCTATGTGACATTATTCCTTCAGGACAAGTTAACAGTTGTTTTATGCCTCAGCTGATGCAAAACTTGTATACTTTGTTAACTTTGAGCATCCATGACCACACATAAGAATGCTGAGTGAATATTTTTTAAATCTGTACCAAGACCAGTCCAACAACAGAGAGCACCAAATGCAAAAAATGAACCAAACAATTGGATCAATTCTAACATCACTTTTCCTTCTGCATCCTAACAGATGGAAAAAAAGCCAGATGGCAATATATGTGTGAACGCACCCTTAATGCCATTATATTTCTTTAGCTCAGTCCATTGAATCTATGTTCTTTACCAACTTAGCAATGATGATGCAAACCATCTGCACAGATAAAATCTATTTATGCTTGGCATGCTAAAATACTGGCATATATCATTTTTGTGTTTCTCTTTGTGCTCTCTGAAGAAATTTGTGTGTTTTATATACCGTATATACTCATGTATAAGCTGACCCGTGTATAAGCCGACCCCCTAATTTTGCCACAAAAAACTGGGAAAACGTATTGACTCGCGTATAAGCCTAGGGTGGAAAATGCAGCAGCTACTGGTAAATTACAAAAATAAAAATAGATACCAATAAAAGTAAAATTAATTGAGACATCAGTAGGTTAAATGTTTTTGAATATCCATACTGAATCAGGAGCCCCATATAATGCTCCATACAGTTAATAATGGCCCCATAAGATGCTCCATACAAAATACGCCCCATATAATGCTGCACAAAGGTTAATAATGGCCCCATAAAATGCTCCATAGATTATGCCCCATATGCTCCACAGATTATGCCCCATATGCTCCACAGATTATGCCCCATAGGTTCCACAGATTATGCCCCATAGGTTTCACAGATTATGCCCCATAGGTTCCACAGATTATTCCCCATATGCTACACAGATTATGCCCCATATGCTCCACAGATTATGCCACATAGGTTCCACAGATTATGCCCCATATGCTCCACAGATTATGCCCCATATGCTCCACAGATTATGCCCCATATGCTCCACAGATTATGCCCCATAGGTTCCACAGATTATGCCCCATAGGTTCCACAGATTATGCCTCATATGCTCCACATATTATGCCTCATAGGTTCCACAGATTATGCCCCATATGCTCCACAGATTATGCCCCATATGCTCCACAGATTATGCCCCATAGGTTCCACGGATTAAGCCCCATATGCTCCACAGATTATGCCCCATATGCTCCACAGATTATGCCACATGTGCTCCATAGATTATGCTCAATAGTATAGGTCCCTTATGCTGCTGCGGCCGCTGCAACTAAAAAAAATGACATACTAACCTTTCCTCGCTGGGGGCCAGGTGCCGGTGTCCTGAGCAGGCGGGGACACCGGCGCACTATGGGGGACAGGTGCCTGTTGTGAATGTGTTAGAAATGAATTCTGAGCAGAAGCTCCCTCTGGTGGTTACAAACAGTACTGAACCATTCAATGAAGATTGTGAAGATTGGCAATCAGGAGTTACAGACTGGTCTTATATAAGGGAGGTTCCCTCCCATCAGGGTTGCTGGTGATCAATTGTTCTTGTCTCAACTTTGGTTCCTGGTTCACTTGGAAGCTTGCTGAGTCTTGCCTGCATCTTCTGCTAACAGATAAGATATTTTCTGCTTTTATTTTTGTGCTTGCTTTTTGCATTTTTTCCTGCACTTTTGTGGAGGTCAGCCAGGTCCCCTCCGGGGGCTTGTGCTCCTCTCAATTTATCTGAGCCACTGTTATTTGTTAATTTGCCTTTTCCAGTTTTTTCAGTGGCTGCAGCTTAGTTTTGTTACACCAGAGAACTAATTTAGATGGTAGAGGTTGTGTGATCTCAGGTGTTTTTGCAATTAGTAGAGTTGGTATTTTTTTAGGGTTTTTTGGATTGCAGTAAGTGTCCTTCCTATCCTTTTCTTTCTAGGAAGATTGGGCCCCAACGTTTGCTCATACTATTTTCTGTCTGTGTCTGTATTTCCTCTTGTCTAACCACTATTACATGTTTGGGGGCTTCCTATGTTCTTTGGGGATCTGCTCCGGGGAAGATAGCTTTCCTCTTTCTATCTTTAGGTGTAGTTAGCCTCTCATGCTGTGACGAGGCGTCTAGGACCAACGTAGGTACGCTCCACGGCTGCCTTTAGTTGTGGTGGTTAGTCAGGGTACTGCAATCCAGTAGATTCCAACCTCTCTGGTGTATTGCCGTTTTTGCCTGCTCTCCTCAGCTACCAAATTATAACAGGTGCCGGTGTCACCGCTCGCTCAGGGCCCCGGCACCTGAGATATTTACCTGTACCCGATCCACCGCTGCGTGCCCCTGTCTTACGGGTCCTCTTGTCAGTGAGCGCTCAGGCAGAGGGCGCGGCGCATGCTAACTACGTCATCGCGCCTCTGCCTGAACATTCACAGCTAGAGGATGTGAGGACACAGTGGTGAGCAGTGGTGGAACGAGGACAGGTGAATATCGCATATTCTCACCCCTCCGCCGGCGCGTCTCTGCAGCCCCTGCTCTTCTCCCGCAGCTCTTCCTTCCTACAGTGGTCACGTGGTACCGCTCATTAAAGTCATGCATTGACAATACTACACAATGGGCAGCACTTTGAACACATTTTATAAGTGGTCATCAACTTGTAAATAACTCATGAAAGAATAAAGTTATGTCAAAACCAAGCACACCATTGTTTTTCTTGTGAAATTCTCAATATGTTTGATGTGTCACATGACCCTCTTCCCTTTGGAAAAAATAAAGTTGGATCCAAAATGGCCAACTTCAAAATGGCCACCATGGTCGCCACCCTTCTTAAAAAGTTTTCCCCCTCCCATATACTAATGTGCCACAAATGGGAAGTTGATATCACCAACCATTCCCATTTTATTTAGGTGTATCCATATAAATGGCCCGCCCTGTAGATTGTGAAAAAACTGTGTTGCAGTTTCAGGAGGCCCCATTTGCTAATCCAAATAATTTGTTATAAAACTGTGTTTCAGTGACAAATCAGAAGACCAGATTTCCACTTAAAAATCATTAGAACTAATATTGGGGAGCAGCCAGGAGGCCCAATTAGCTAATCCAAATTGTTTCTTAAAAAAAATATGTGTTTCAGGCAGAAATCAGAAAGCCAGATTTCCACTTAAAAATCTTTAGAACTAATATTGGGGTGCAGCCAAGAGGCCCAATTAGCTAATCCAAATTGTTTCTAACAAAACTGTGTTTCAGGCAGAAATCAGATGGCCAGATTTCCACTTAAAAATCATTAGGCATAACAGTGTTGTTCAGGCACACTATCTAAGAAAATAAATAGTGATTGTTCATTTAGTGACAGGTGACTGACAGCTGTGAGCCTAAGGTTGTGAAAAAGCAGGTTACAAGAGGGGACGGCTGCATATGACATGAGTGGAAAAAAGCGAGGTTATGGTGGAAGGGGGATAAGCTTGGTGTTCGATGTGTAAGTGGGTTTGGTGTTAATGTTAATGTACGCTCAACTAAACAAACATCATGTCATCCTATCCACAGATCACTGACATCTGTTCCTGGAAAGCTACTCGAGCCCCTTTCTTTTGCAGCCGCACAGCGGTATGTCTTGTAGATGAGGCTCAAAAAGAACATATGCTCCAGTGGATGGCAATCACTGCATCAAGTGGCCTCTCCTCCTCTTCCTCCACCTTAACATCACACACAGTACAATCCTGAGAGGTGGCACCCTAATGACCTTTGTTTCCGCTGAGTCACAAATTTCCAAACACCCAACTGACTATGGGGAACCAGAGATGGGTCATTCTGCAGACCTGTTCACACATTCTATTCCATGGGCATCAGAGAATCCAGAGGAGGAAAGCATCTGCACTGATGCCCAATATTTTTTCATGTTGTATCCAAGGTTGGATGAAGTAGGGTCTGAGCAGAATCCAGACCCTCATCATCAGATGCTAACTAAGCACCAGGGGTGGAGGTGATCCTGATGAGACTCAGATACCAGAAGCTCATGCAGACTGTGCGTTCGTGTCAGGGCAGGAAGATTATGACGGTGACTCTTAGGGTGAGGAGTGGGAGAACAGAAAGGATGATGATGAGGTTGTAGATACCACTTGGTGTGAACTCAGAGGTATGCAGCTGAGTGGCTAAGTAGAGGAGGTGGAGGATGAGGAAGACGAGCAGGTTACTTACATTGTGGCTACCCATGCAGACATGAAGTGATGCAACCACAACAAGCACTGCATCCTCAGCCCCAACTCTGGCTGTGGCCAGCACTGGTCACGAGTGTGCAGTTCACAGGGGCATTAAGGGTTGCCAGCCTTGGCCTTTTTTGAGACCGCAAAGGATGACCCAACTAATGTTATCTGACAATTTTGTAAAAAAAAACTCAATAGAGGCAAACATTGCAATAATTCGACAAATACATTCATGAACCGTCTTAGTGTGGGAATCTCACTGCGCTAAAATGTGGACTAGTGTGCCTTGCCAACCAACGGCCGTTCCATCAACCACATCTGCTGGTTCTTCCTCTTCCATCACCGTGCCAAGTCTTCTCACATAGGTCTCCGGCGCCAGAA
>JARQOD010000001.1:324256741-324307331 GCA_033576555.1 Oophaga sylvatica | reverse complement strand
AACCCGCTTATCAGCATACCCCATGTCCCCAACAGCTGGAACGCTCTTACCGCGAGAGTTCAGCATCCGGGAACTCTGAAGTGACGACCTCTCAGACGGCTGTACCTCAGGAGGACATGCTTGGGTGTAGTGGTCCACTATCACCTCTTCAACTCCATGACCAGGTTTGCTGACGGCAGACTCGCACTCCTTCTTTCCTGTAGGCAACGCAGGTGCCTTTACAACATTACTCGGGGACAAGGCGCTGAGAGGTTTTTCTAGTGCTGCAATCTCCTCAAGAAACAACCGGTTAGCCCCCTGCTGCTGCTGCCGCCAGCTCTGCATGTTCTGCCGGACCTGCTGCAGGCTCTGCAGGTGTTTCTTAACAAGCTCCTCCATACTGCCGGACTTATCTGTCTTAACAACAGCAGTCTTCACTCAAGACATACACACTCTACAGTCTTTTCCATAGAAAAAATTCAGCTCTGCTGTGCAGACACTTTTTTTTTTTTTTTTTTTTCTTTGCAAAGTCTATTAGGGCTCCTTTCTCTTTAAGACTGCTCCAAACAGACGTTTCTGCTGACACACTTTTTTTTTTTTCTCTGCTGCTATTTCAACAGACTTCACCTTTATTGCTGTCTCTAAGCCACTGTGCTGCATGCACACTCCAGCACTAACTGTATCAGCCACTGCGCTGCCCGCATTCTCCACCAATTGTAGCATTTCCAGGGGATATAGATCTAGGATCGCTGTCTGGGTAGACAGAATGGCACGAAAACAGTTCATTCAGACAGCAGTTCTGATGTAAAACTGGCCGCAACCAGCTTTATTAAAGTCCACAGCAAACAGATAAAAATAAAGCATAAACAGAAAACCTAGGCTTGTCTAGCCACTAATTACACATAGATCGATTTCCCTATTTATCCGGGTCCAGACTCTACCAGTCTGTGCCCAAAACAACACATATGATATATGTTACCAGTATGGAGTTTCACAGATACTCCTCCTTGTGTCTGAAGGCCCCTTCAGCGTCCAGACTTGAGAGAGATCCACTCCTATTCAGCCGCTATTCGCACGGATTCTCACTGAGACTACTCCTGTGTCCGGGGTACTTCCTGCACCCAGACTGAGATAGCTCACACTCCTGGAGACGCTTCTTGTGCCGGGACACCTTCCTGTGTCCAGACTGAGCGTGCTCCCACTCCTGGAGACTGCTTCTTGTGCCGGGACACTTTCCTGTGTCCAGACTAAGCCAGCTCTCTGATTGTGTTTGCAGACACCTACTTCTGGTCTCCTAATTAACAGCTGAACGATTTCAGGCTTGAGCTGCAAGTGTGTGCTGAATGTGAGGTGTAGTGACCTTTCTCTACCACTAGGTTTACAAAGCCACACATTTCCCTTATACCTAGGTGAAATGTACACCCCATTCAACACATATTCCTTCACTGTCTCACACTACATACATATTCTAGAATACCCGATGCGTTAGAATCGGGCCACCATCTAGTATTCTATACATGCTAACAGATATATCATTTTAATATTGAAATTATGTGCATACAAATATTATGTGATTACATATATCGCTTATGTAGTTTGAAAAACTGTTTTCTTTTATACAGATAAAATAATGAAATAGCACAAGACAGGAGTAAGACCATATGACTATTAATCTTGCTGCTCCTTTTATCTGTCAGAAGAAAACAGGAAATGTGAGTCACAGTTTATAGAAGCCTGTGTGTATGACTCAGCTATCAATGTCACATCTCATTGCTAATTCCAGTTGGATGCAGAGACCTTTTAATGCTATTTCAGATTTCACAGACGTACATACTATAGAGAATGTATCTGTTAGAGATTTTGCATATCCTACAGCACTTGTTATTTTTTAGCACCCAGAGTTATTAATAAGCTCATGGATTTATGTCAAAAGTATTAGGACTTATGTCATATAATCTTTATGACTAATTATAATTGCAAACTTACATTCGCTCCCTTATGCAAGTGTTAATTAAAGGAAACATAATCATAGTTATAATTCAGCAAGAGTGTACTGAGCAAGATTCAACAGCCAGGAGGAAATGTATTACTAGATGTATGACATAGAAATCATGGGACCTACAAGAAGAGGATAAATTCTATCTGTTCTCATTGACCTACATTATTAAAAAAAAGCGATTATTGCATTTTGTGTCATTTCAAAAATTGCCTTCTACTGACAACCCATTATCATGTAATTGCAGTCTTTTTACAGTATTGTACATTACTCTGTATGCTGCTCTCCACTGTGAAAGCTGAGATTATTGTTTTAATGTTTGCACTGATTTAAACAGTGCTACATTAGGAAAAAGCCAGCACTAAAGTGCTCGGATGCTCGTTATTCGAACCAAACAATTCCTTATGCTCGGATGCTCGTTTCAAGTAACAAGTATAATCAAAGTTAATATGAAATCCAAGCATTTTTCCGGCAGACCCTGCAAGGAGGACTGGGGCAGTGAAAATGTTCAAATGGATGGAAAAAGTGCTGAATGGAAGGAGAACACCAATGGAAGCATCTCTGACTCCCATATCGTTGCTGAAAACAATGGTGTTACTCCACTTTAAGGACTGACAATAAAACATTCAAAATCTACGAGAAATTGGAGCTTACAGGAAAAAAATGTTAAGAAACATTCTTTCCTGTATAATGACTTGGACATAATGCAGAAAAAATATATATCTTTGTTAGCCAGTTAGCCAGTAGATAGAAAACTATTAAAAAAATTAATATTAATATTTAATATTAACCCCTTTCTGTCATCGGACGTACTATCCCGTCCATGTGACCTGGGACTTAATTCCCAGGGACAGGATAGTACGTCCAAGGCGATCAGCTGCGCTCCCGGGGGGAGCACAGCTGATCACCGCCGGGTGTCAGCTGATTATCACAGCTGACACCCGGAACTATGTGCCAGGAGCGGTCACGGACTGCTCCCGGCACATTAACCCCTGGCACACCGCGATCAAACATGATCGCAGTGTACCGTGGGCACAGGGGAGCATCGCGCAGGGAGGGGGCTCCCTGCGCGCTCCCCTGAGGCCCTCAAAACAGCGCAATGTGATCGCGCTGTTCTGAGGCCTTACTCCCTGCAGGACCCCGGATCCAAGATGGCCACCGGGTCCTGCAGGGAGGCGGCTGAGGAAGCCTGCTGTGCACACTGTGAGACCAGCGATCTGATAAAATACAGTGATGTCCCACCCTGGGACAAAGTAAAAAAGTTAAAAAAATGAAAATCAGAAGTGTGCCACTAGTCCCGCAAAAAACGAGCCGCCATACAGCATCATCAGCGAAAAAATAAAAAAGTTATAGCTCGCAGAATAAAGCGATGCAAAAATAATTATTTTTTATATAAAATTGTTTTTATTCTATAAAAGCACCAAAACACAAAAAAATTAAATGAGGTATCGCCATAATCGTACTGACCCGAAGAATAAAACTGCTTTATCAATTTTTTCCACACGCGGAACGGTATAAACGCCCCCCCAAAAGAAATTCATAAATTGCTGATTTTTGTTCATTCTAACCTCCCAAAAATCGAAATAAAAAGCGATCAAAAAATGTCACGTGCTCAAAAATGGTACCAATAAAAACGTCAACTCGTACCGCAAAAAATAAGACCTCACATGACTCTGTGGGCCAAAATATGCAAAAATTATAGCTCTCAAAATGTGGTGATGCAAAAAACTATTTTTACAATAAAATAAGCATCTTTTAGTGTGACAGCTGCCAATCATAAAAACCCACTATAAATAGTAAATCAAACCCCCCTTTATCACCCCCTTAGATAGGGAAAAATAATAAAATTAAAAATTTTATTTATTTCCATTTTCCCGTTAGGGTTAGGGTTATGGTTGCGGCTAAAGTTAGGGTTAGGGTTGAGGCTAAAATTAGGATTAGGGTTAGGGTGTGTTAGGGTGTGTTAGGGTTAGGTTTGTGGTTAGGGTTGGGACTAGGGTTAGGGGTGTGTTGGGGTTAGGGTTGGAGTTAGAATTGGGGGGTTTCTGCTGTTTAGGCACATCAGGGGCTCTCCAAATGTGACATGGCGTCTGATCTCAATTCCAGCCAATTCTGCGTTGAAAAAGTCAAACGGTGCTCCTTCACTTCTGAGCTCTGCCATGCGCCCAAACAGTAGTTTACTCCCACATATGGGGTATCAGCATACTTAGGACAAATTGCACAATAACTCTTGGGGTCCAATTTCTTCTGTTACCTGGAAAAATTGGGCGAAAATTTGTAAAAAAAAATGATTTTTGTTTTTACGGTACTTAATTCTGTGAAGTTGGGCTTCATAGCGCTCACAACATAACTAGATAAGTTCCTTGTGGGGTCTATTTTCCAAAATGGGGTCACTTTTGGGGGTTTTCACTGTTTAGGCACATCAGGGGCTCTCTAAATGCGACATGACGCCCGCAGACCATTCCATCAAAGTCTGCAATCCAAAACGTCACTACTTCCCTTCCGAGCCCCGACGTGTGCCCATACAGTAGTTTTCTCCCACATATTGGGTATCAGCATACTCAGGACAAATTGGACAAAAACTTTTGGGGTCCAATTTTTCCTGTTACCCTATGGGAAAATAAAAGTTAGGGACTAAAAGATCATGTTTGTGGAAAATATGATTTTATTATGCTCGGTTATAATTAGTGAAACACCTGGGTTCAATACTCACCACACATCTAGAAAAGTTCCTTGAGGGGTCTAGTTTCCAAAATGGTGTCAATTGTCGGGGTTTCCACTGTTTAGGCATATCAGGAGCTCTCCAAACACGACATGGCGTCCAGCCAATTCTGCGTTGAAAAAGTCAAACGGCGCTCCTTCACTTCCAAGCTCTGCCATGCACCCAAACAGTGGTTTACCCCCACATATGGGGTATCAGCGTACTCAGGACAAATTGCACAATAACTTTTGGAGTCTTTTTACCCTTGGGAAAATAAAAATTGGGGTGAAAAGATAATTTTTGTGAAAAAAATGTTTTTTAATTTTACGGCTCTACGTTATAAACTTGTGTGAAGCACTTGGGGGTTAAAATTGCTCACCACAGATATAGATAAGTTCCTTAGAGGGTCTAGTTTCCAAAATGGGGTCACTTGTGGGGGGTTTCCACAGTTTAGGCACATCAGGGGCTCTCCAAATGCAACATGGCGTCCAATCTGAATTCCAGCCAATTTTGGTTGGAAAAAGTCAAATGGTGCTCCTTCCATTTCGAGCTCTACCGTGCGCCCAAACAGTGGTTCCCCCCCACATATGGGGTATCAGAATACTCAGGACAAACTGGACAAATACTTTTGTGTCCAATTTCTCCTGTTACCCTTGGGAAAATAAATAATTGGTGACTAAAAGATCATTTTTGTGGAAAAAAATAGGATTTTTTATTTTCATGGCCGGGCATTATAAACTTGTGTGAAGCACTTGGGGTTCAAAGTGCTCACCACAGATCTAGATAAGTTCCTTAGGGGGTCTAGTTTCCAAAATGGGGTCACTTGTGGGGGGTTTCCACTGTTTAGGCTCATCTGGGGCACTGCAAACGGAACATGACCCCCATCAATGTCTGCATTCCAAAACGTTATTACTTCCTTTCCAAGCCCTGCCGTGCGCCCAAACAGTTTCCCCCCCCCCACATATGGGATATCAGCGTACTCAGGACAAATTGTACAACAACTTTTGGGGTCCAATTTCCTTGGGAAAAATCAAAAATTTGGGGCTAAAAAATCATTTTTGTGGAAAATTGTTTTTTTTTTTTTCACACCCAGGCATTATAAACTTTTGTGAAACACTTGGGGGTTCAAAGTGCTCACAGCAGATCTAGATAAGTTCCATAGGGGTTCTAGTTTCCAAAATGGTGTCACTTGTGGGGGTTTCCACTATTAAGGCACATCAGAGGCTCTGCAAACGCGACATGGCGTCCAATCTCAATTCCAGCCAATTTTGGTTTGAAAAAGTCAAACGGTGTTCCTTCCCTTACGAGCTCTGCCGTGTGCCCAAACAGTGGTTTTCCCCAACATATGGGGTATTGGCATACTCAGGAGAAATTGCACAACAACTTTATCTGTCCATTTTCTCCTTTTAACCTTGTGAAAATAAAAAAAAGTTTGTAAAAGATCATTTTTGTGACTAAAAAGTTAAATATTCATTTTTTCCTTCCACGTTGCTTCAGCTCCTGTGAAGCACCTGAAGGGTTAACAAACTTCTTGAATGTGGTTTTGAGTACCTTGAGGGGTGCAGTTTTAAGAATGGTGTGACTTTTGGGTATTTTCTGCCATATAGACCCCTCAAAGTGACTTCAAATGTGAGGAGGTCTCTAAAAAAATGGCTTTGTAAATTTTGTTGTAAAAATGAGAAATCGCTTATAATTTCCTAACAAAAAAAAATTTTGGTTCCAAAATTGTGCTGATGTAAAGTAGGCATGTGGGAAATGTTATTTCTTAACTATTTTGTGTGACATATTTCTCTGTTTTAAGGGAATAAAAATTAAAAGTTTGAAAATTGCAAAATTTTCAAAATTTTTGCCATATTTGCGTTTTTTTCAAAAATAACTGCAAGTTATATCGAATAAATTTTACCACTAACGTGAAGTACAATATGTCTCAAGAAAACATTCTCAGAATCGCGAAGATCCGTTGAAGCGTTCCAGAGTTACTACCTCATAAAGAGACAGTGGTCAGAATTGTAAAAATTGGCCCGGTCATTAACGTGCAAAACACCCTTGGGGGTTAAGGGGTTAAAATATTACAATTTGAGAGTGTCTGATACCTTTTAATGGCTAACTGAAAAGATGGTAACAAATTGCAAGTTTTCGAGACTACTCAGGTCTCTTCACCAGCCATAGAATAACACAAAATCTGAAGAGTCACATATTTATGCACAAGAGGCACAGGAATAATCGATCAGACAAGTGACATGAATAATAGATAACACAAGTGACATGCAGAACTATGATCAAGAGACCTGAGTAGGCTCAAAAGCTTGAAATTTGTTACCATCTTTTCAGTTAGCCATTAAAAGGTATCAAACGCTGAAGACTCAAATTTTTATATTTTTGTACATAAGACAAAATTTTAAAAGGATTTAAAAAAAAATAATTTATCTCCTTCCTGACATACGCCGTACATATACGGCACCGCGGGAGCTGCGTTCCTGCAAACCACAGTATATGTACGGAGTCGCAATCATGTGGGCTCATGCTGAGCACTGTGGCCACTGGTGCGGGTGTCAGCTCTATATGAGAGCTGACATCCTGTAGCAATGCCGATGATTGGTGCTTGCATCAATCTCGGACATTTAACCCCTTTCATGCCAGTGTCAATAGTGACAGTGACATTGAGGAGCATTGCAGAGGGAGTGAGCTCCCTCTCTGTCTCCATGGTCAAACACAATGTGATCGTGTTGTGCTGATGATCTCCATGGTGACCCCTGGCTGCAAAATGGCCACAGGGTCCTGCAGGGAAGGTGGCTTGTGAACGCCTACTAAAAGTAGGAGCTGACACGCCTTCTCTCCTTCTTGCATTGCAGAGTATAAGATCAGCAATCTGTCAGTATAAGGATGATATCCCACAGTGGGACAATGTAAAAAAGTTATTAAAAAGTGTAAAAATATTTTTTAAAAATCACCAAATAAAGAACAAAAAAAATAAAAAATATTATTCCTATAAATAAGTAAAAAATACACATATTTAGTATTACCACATCCAGAAAGACCAGCTCTATAAAACTGTCACACTAGTTAACCCCTTCAGTGAACACCGTAAAAAAACAAAGTTCTATTATCATACCACCAAACAAAATGTGCAATAAAGCGCAATAAAAAAGACAAATATAACGTATTTTTCGGACTATAAGACGCACCAGATCATAAGACGCACCCCAAATTTTGGGGTGAAAATAGCAGAAAAAAAGATTTTTACAACATGGGGGTCCGTCTTATTGTCCGAATTTTAAGGTATCTGAGGGCCGGCGGTGGTACAGCAGGGGTTGCGGCAGTGGTGTGGCAGAGGTGCGGTGATGCTGATACAGGGTCCCTTCCTCAGGTGAGGTGACGCCACGGCCCGGTGTCCATGGCAAGCAGGAAAACTGGGATAACCACAAGTTACCGGGGGGGTTGCGGCAGTGGTGTGGCGGAGGCAGAGGTGCGGCGTTACAGAGGCACGGTGGGCGGCATACACCTGAGCAGGGTCCCTTCCTCAGGTGAGGTGACGCCACGGCATGGTGTCCACGGAGAGCAGAGCCGGGTTTGTCGTGGTGGCGGCCATCTTCCTGAAGCAGCACGTGCGCAGATAGAGTACTCTGCTTCCTAGGGCTTCAGGAAAATGGCCGCGGGAGGCAGCGTGTGCGCAGATGGAGATTTTCCTGAAACCGAGCTCTCAATCTGTGAACTCGGCTTCAGGATAATGGCAGCCGCGATCTCTATCTGCGCACGCGCGGTCTCCCGTGGCCATTTTCCTGAAGCCCCAGGAAGCAGAGTACTCTATCTGCGCACGCTCCGCCTCAGGAAGATGGCCGCCACCACTGAGAAGCCCGGCTCTGCTCTCCTCCCTGCTCTCCATGGACACCGTGCCGCGGCGTCACCTCACCTCTGCAACGCCGCACCTCTGCCACCACCACACCACTGCCGCAACCCCCCGGTAAGCCTGCATTCGGACTATAAGACGCACCCCCCATTTTCCTCACAATTTTTTGGGGAAAAAAGTGCGTCTTATAGTCCGAGAAATACGGTAAATAAAAATTGTACTTCTGAAAACGTCATCTTGTCCCTCAAAAAAAGCTGTCATAAAGCTCTGCTAGTGGAAAAATAAAAAAGTTATAGCTAAAGTATCAGAATAAAGAGATGCAAAAATAATTATTTTTTCAATAAAAAAGTTTTATTGTATAAAAGCACCAAAACATAAAACAACAATATAAATAGGGTATCGGCTGTAATTGTACTGAGCCAAAGAATAAAGCTGCCTTATCAATTTTAACACATGTGAAGCATTATTAAAAAACAAAAAACAATTCCTGAATTGCTGGATTTTGTTCATTCTACCTCCCAAAATCGGAATAGAAAGCGATCAAAAAATGTCATATGGTTGAAAATTGGGACCAATAAAAACAACAACTTGTCACGGAGAAGAAAAAAACTGTCACATGAATCTGTCAGACAAAATATGGAAAATTATATCTGTCTAAATATGGGGATGTAAAAACTATTTTTTGCAATAAAAGGCATCTTTTAGTGTGTGACAGCAGCCAAACATATCGCTGTAATAGCACAGACCTGAAGAATAAAGTCACCAAATCAAGTATACTGCACGAGGAATGGCATAAAAAATAAATAAAACCAATTCTTCACCTGTTGTTGATTTGTTCATTCTGCCTCCCAAAGATCGCAGTAAGCCTAGGCTCACATTTATGCTGCGCTCTGCCATGAGCGCCTTCACCGAGATTTCCATGTACAGGTCCTTCTCAAAAAATTAGCATATAGTGCTAAATTTCATTATTTTCCATAATGTAATGATTACAATTAAACTTTCATATATTTTAGATTCATTACACACCAACTGAAATTTGTCAGGTCTTTTATTGTTTTAATACTGATGATTTTGGCATACAACTCCTGATAACCCAAAAAACCTGTCTCAAAAAATTAGCATATCAAGAAAAGGTTCTCTAAATGACCTATTACCCTAATCTTCTGAATCAACTAATTAACTCTAAACACATGCAAAAGATTCCTGAGGCTTTTAAAAACTCCCTGCCTGGTTCATTACTCAAAACCCCCATCATGGGTAAGACTAGCGACCTGACTGATGTCAAGAAGGCCATCATTGACACCCTCAAGCAAGAGGGTAAGACCCAGAAAGAAATTTCTCAACAAATAGGCTGTTCCCAGAGTGCTGTATCAAGGCACCTCAATGGGAAGTCTGTTGGAAGGAAACAATGTGGCAGAAAACGCTGTACAAAGAGAAGAGGTGACCGGACCCTGAGGAAGATTGTGGAGAAGGACCGATTCCAGACCTTGGGGGACCTGAGGAAGCAGTGGACTGAGTCTGGTGTAGAAACATCCAGAGCCACCGTGCACAGGCGTGTGCAGGAAATGGGCTACAGGTGCCGCATTCCCCAGGTAAAGCCACTTTTGAACCATAAACAGCGGCAGAAGTGCCTGACCTGGGCTACAGAGAAGAAGCACTGGACTGTTGCTAAGTGGTCCCAAGTACTTTTTTCTGATGAAAGCAAATTTTGCATGTCATTCGGAAATCAAGGTGCCAGAGTCTGGAGGAAGACTGGGGAGAAGGAAATGCCAAAATGCCTGAAGTCCAGTGTCAAGTACCCACAGTCAGTGATGGTGTGGGGTGCCATGTCAGCTGCTGGTGTTGGTCCACTGTGTTTCATCAAGGGCAGGGTCAATGCAGCTAGCTATCAGGAGATTTTGGAGCACTTCATGCTTCCATCGGCTGAAATGCTTTATGGAGATGAAGATTTCATTTTTCAGCACGACCTGGCACCTGCTCACAGTGCCAAAACCACTGGTAAATGGTTTACTGACCATGGTATTACTGTGCTCAATTGGCCTGCCAACTCTCCTGACCTGAACCCCATAGAGAATCTGTGGGATATTGTGAAGAGAAAGTTGAGAGACGCAAGACCCAACACTCTGGATGAGCTTAAGGCCGCTATCGAAGCATCCTGGGCCTCCATAACTGCTCAGCAGTGTCACAGGCTGATTGCCTCCATGCCACGCCGCATTGAAGCAGTCATTTCTGCAAAAGGATTCCCGACCAAGTATTGAGTGCATAACTGAACTTTATTATTTGATGTTTTTTTTGTTTTTAAAAAACACTTTTATTTTATTGGATGGTTGAAATATGTTAATTTTTTGAGACAGGTTTTTTGGGTTATCAGGAGTTGTATGCCAAAATCATCAGTATTAAAACAATAAAAGACCTGACAAATTTCAGTTGGTGTGTAATGAATCTAAAATATATGAAAGTTTAATTGTAATCATTACATTATGGAAAATAATGAAATTTAGCACTATATGCTAATTTTTTGAGAAGGACCTGTAAATCTCTGAAACACCTGATTCAAATGGAACCCCCGGTGGAAGATTACCTATAAAGAGGCAGATGGAGGAACTGTGAATGCCATAGGACCTGTGATCCAGTGGTGTCCGTCTTTTTAGGCGAGCATAAATGCGCGGTCGACCACAGTTTTGTGCATTTTTGAAAAGAAGGACAACTCTGAACACAGGCCAAATGGAGTCCAGAGTAACTCTGCTGCCTCATTATAGTGAATGGATCCCTCGGAGGGTTCATTTGTGACATTGCTCCGAGATTTAGATGGAATCCCCAAAGTAGGCGCTCAGCGTAGAGGGCGGGATAAATCTGATCCAAAGCAAATTCTGCACTCCCAAATCCAAATGTTTCCCCTAAACCACATTTAGCGCCCACATGTTTGGCTTTTCTATAATGATAATAGCCTGCCTAATGTATGAGTGTGTATCTCTGGAAGCACAAGCTGAGCTTAATGTACTGGCCACTACTACGTACTTTTCAATTCAACATACTGGTCACTACAATGGCAGTTTGCAATTTTCACTCAGCAACATCCACTACTGTTTGTTTCTGTAAAATACCCATGGAGTCACTACACCTAGTAGAAAAAACTTAAATTCCCAAAGGGGTATAACTTCCAAAATGGGGTTACTTGAGGGGGATTCTGCTTTTCTATCAGTTAGAGCCTCTGTATATGGAGTCCGCAAACTATTCTAGGAAAATCTGCACTCCAGGAGGCAAATAGCGCTATGTTCCTCCTGAGTCTCTCCGTGTGGCTAAGCAGCAGTATACAGCCATATATAGGGTATTTCTACATTCAGCAGAAATTGTGGGACAAATTTTAGTCACATTTTTACACATTTCCTAGTATGAAAATGTAAAATTTGGGCTAACACCCAATCATGGTGGTAAAAATGTAATTGTATAAGACCTTTTAGGCTATATATAGAGATTAGCGCACTTGTTCGGGAGGCATTCGCCAAGCTCAAATTCAGCACGAATGTAGCACATTTGGATTTGTGTTCGTTCAAAATTCAGCCACAGTTCGGTAAATGATCGTGTTTCCACTAATGCTTTTGCTTGGACTTTGGCTAGGATAGTGGTGCTGTATGATAAGCGGTGGAAATGTGATTGATTAGAGGATGGGGTGGGGAAAGTGGGAGAGGGGGAGTAATGGCGGACTGTAGTTTTTTTTTTTTTAACTTAATAGGTGGAGATTCAAGCAGCCAATCAGGACACAGATGTAGAAATACTTGGCACTCATATAGGTGTATTCAAGAACTTATTTATTGAATGTAGAAATTACAGAAAATTAAGACCTTCATCAGTCATCTGAATAGAGGAGATCTGTGTGGAAGTGTGCTGTATAAGGGTCTGCAGTATCCACTGCTGAGACAGGAAGCACTTCAATAAATAAGTTCATGAATACACCTATATGAGTGCCAAGTATTTCTACATTGCAGTTGACGGATTTGGCTATCCTATCAAATCAGAATTCCTTAAGTGGCGTGTTTTCCTAATTACTTCAATCAGGGCGCAGAAACCATCCACAATGTCCACACAAAATGGCTGGTTCAGATAGATAGGATCCTGGGTGAAATCAACCTTCCATCGTCTAAACCGTTTGTGCTAACAGTGAGGTGCAGGCAAGAGTCCACATTTCCTAATCGAAATCATTTGTGCTAATACTGTGGTGCAGGCACCAGGCCACATTTCATAATCTAAATCGTTTGTGCTAAAACTCTGGTGCAGGCACCAGGCATAATTCCTTATCAAAATAGTTTCTGCTAATATTGTGGTACAGGCACCAGGTCACATATCATAACCTAAATCATTTGTGCTAATACTGTAGTGCAGGCACTAATCTAAATCGTTTGTGCTAATTATGTGGTGTAGGCACCAGGCCACATTTCATAATTTAAATCGTTTGTGCTAATACTGTGGCGCAGGCACCAGGACACATTTCATAATCTAAATTGTTTGTGCTAATACTGTGATGCAGCCACCAGGCAACATTTCATAATCTAAATTGTTTGTGCTAATGAGTTGCAGGAAGAGGCCACATTTTATAATTTAAATTGTTTGTGCTAATACTATGGTGCAGACACCAATCCACATTTGATAATCTAAATCTTTTGTGCTAATACTGTGGTGCAGGCACAGGCCACATTTCATAATCTACATCGTTTGTGCTAATACTGTGGTGCAGGCACCAGGTCACATATAATAACCTAAATAGTTTGTGCTAATACTGTGATGTAGGCACCAGGCCATATTTCCTAATCTAAATAGTTTGTGCTAATACTGTCGTGCAGGCACCAGGCCACATTTCCTAATCTAAATCATTTGTACTAATACTGTGGTGCAGGCTCCAGGCCACATGTAATAATCTAAATTGTTTGTGCTAATAATGTGGTGCAGGCACCAGGCCTCATTTCCTAATCTAAATCATTTGTGCTAATACTGTGGTGCAGGCATGATGCCACATTTCATAATCTAAATCATTTGTGCTAGTAATGTGGTGCAGACAGCATTCCACATTTCATAATCTAAGTTGTTTGTGCTAATGTGATGCAGCACAAGGCCACATTTTATAATCTAAATTGCTTGTGCCAATACTGTGGTGCAGACACCAGTCCACATTTTATAATCTAAATCTTTTGTGCTAATACTTTTGTGCAAGTAACAGGCCACATTTCATGATCCAAATCGTTTGTGCTAATATTGTGGTGCAGGCTGTAAGACACATTTCCTAATCTAAATCATATGTGCTAATACTGTGCTCCAGGTACCAGGCCACATTTCATAATCTAAATCGTTTGTGCTAATTCTGTGGTGCAGGCACCAGGCCATATTTCCTAATCTAAATAGTTTGTGCTAATAGTGTGGTGCAGGCACTAGAGCCCATTTCATAATCTAAATTGTTTGTGCAAATATGATGCAGGAAAGAGGCCACATTTATAATCTAAATTGTTTGTGCTAATACTGTGGTGCAGACAACAGGCTACATTTTATAATCTAAATAGTTTCTGCTAATTCTGTGGTACAGGCACCAGGCCTCATTTCCTAATCTAAAAAGTTTGTGCTAATAGTGTGGTGCAGGCACTAGGACACATTTCATTATCTAAATCATTAGTGCTAATATTGTGGTCAGGGCTGGCTCCAGGCTTTCATGGGCCCCGGGCACCCCTTTAACACATACCACGATTCATGATGCACAGATACGGTAGAGAAATATAGGTATAGTACAATGCTAAAGATTTCACTTACTTCTTACATTACATGAATGATATCAATAGCTCAGAAACCGGACAATATAGTCCTCCATACAATATTATGGGCACCACATAGAGCTCCATACAGAATAATGAGCCCCATGTATTGTTCCATGCAGAATAATGGACCTCATATAATGCTCCATACAGTAAAATTAGCCCCATATAATGCTCAATACAGTATATGATTGGCCCCATATATTGCTCCATACACAATGGGCCCCATATAATGCTACATACAGAATAGGCACCATATAATGCTCCATACAGTATATGAGGCCATAATTGTATATGATTGCCCCATATATTGCTCCAAACAAAATGTGCCACATATATAATTGGCCCCATAAAATTCTCCATATGTAATTGGCCCCATAAGATGCTCCATTTATAATTGGCTACATAAGATCCTCCATATGTAATTGGCCCCATATACTTCTCCATATGTAATTGGCCCAATAAGATGCTCCATTTATGATTGGCTATATAAGATCCCCCATATGTAATTGGCCCCATATACTTCTCCATATGTAATTGGCCCCATATACTTCTCCATATGTAATTGGCCCAATAAGATGCTCCATTTATGATTGGCTACATAAGATCCTCCATATGTAATTGGCCCCATATACTTCTCCATATGTAATTGGCCCAATAAGATGCTCCATATATAATTGGCCACATATACTGCTCCATATGTAATTGGCCCCATAAGATGCTCCATATATAATTGGCCCCATAAGATGCTCCATATATAATTGACAGACTAAAACAACCTTTCCTCAAGAATACCACTGTATTTCGCACCATCCATCTTCTCTTTTGACTCAGTAAAGGCTTTTTTTCTGCCTACTCTTCCATAAAAGCCACCTCTATGGAGTGTATGACTAAGGCCGGCATCACACATAACGTATGAAAAATTGGTCCGATTTTAACAGCCGAGAATCGCACAAATGTTCCCCGAACAGTGATCTCTATGTAATCTGTTAGCAATGCGAGAATGCGATTTCCTCGCATCTAAGCATCTGTGTGTCATCCGTATGCAATAAGTATGGCATGCGTATGCCGTGATTTTCTCGCACTCTTGCAAAATGGACATTAAACTGATCAATGGGCTGAAATAATCTTCAAAACATATATATATATATACATATATATATATGTCAGTGAAACACATATACACTGCTCAAAAAATAAAAGGAAAACTCAAATAACACATCCTAGATCTAAATGAATGAAATATTCTCATTGAATACTTTGTTGTGCCAAACCGTCATGCTGAAGGATGTTGCAGGCAGCAGATTGCTCTCCACAGCGTCTCCAGACTCTGTCACGTCTGTCACATGTGCTGAGTGTGAACCTGCTGCCTGCAACATCCTTCAGCATGACCGGTTTCTATCTCTTGTAGTAACTGATGAAGGTCAATGTTGACCGAAACGTTTGCTGTACCACCCATTGGGGACTAAATAAAATATTCCTCTGTTTCCATTGAACTTGAGTGCCAGGTTCTTGTATTTATCATTTTATGGCTTGGAAACCTACCTTGGCACCAATCACAGTAGTGCTAACGTCTTCCTCTTTCACAAGGAAGTATTGGTATGAGAGAGTGCTTGTCTAGGCCTGTGTGTGCACAGTATCACAAATCAGAGTCCTGTAGTGTTTATACTGGTGCTAAAGCTGAACCATCATCGTTTGCTTTGTTGTTTGTTTCACATACAATCAGCATTTAGGCTAGGGAGGGAGAGAGAGTTGTAGGAGCAGGGCCAGTGGCAGAATAAAGTCTGTAGACAGGGATTAGGGCTATGCAGTCCCTTGCAACTATATATGCTGCAGCATTTTTTCTCAGAAAAAAATTAATATATTGTGTGATCCTTCAAGTATTACATGCTTTGTAGTACATTTTGGTGTTATATAACACTTAAAAAAAATGTTGAGATTTTTTTCTGGATTAAATTACTCAAGCTGTGTTCTGTGCTCTGGGGTACATTTTTGTCATATCTAATACCCCCAAGAAGCGTTAACATTTTTTACTGGGTCAAATTTGTCACCCATACAGTATTTTGTGATGTGGGGTACTTTACTGTTGTGTCTATTACTCCAAAAAAGCATTTAAAAAATGTTCTTGGTTAAATTACTCACCCATACAGTATTCCGTGGTCTGGAGTACATTACTGTGATATCTAACACTTCCAAAAAAGTTTTAAATTTTTTACAGAATAATGTGGTCTGTTATACATTTTATTATATAAACACTTCCAAAAAGCGGTTTAATTTTTTTATAGGTTAAATTGCTGACCCATACAGTATTCCGTGGTATGGGTTACATTACTGTGATATCTATCACTCCAAAAAAGAGTACATTTTCCTTTGCTGGGTTAAATTTATCATACATACAGTATTCTCTGGTACATTACTGTGATATCTATCACTCCAAAAAGCGTTAAAAAATTTAACTCGATTAAATTTCTCAGCCATACAGTATTCAGTGGTGTGGGTATCACAGGTTTACCACGATAAAGAGGAGCCAGAAGACCGCAGCTTCTGATGTACCTGTTTTTCTTCCACCTTTAGGATTCATAATGTATTTCATCGATCTCCTCTAAAAAAAATACATTGTGACCTCTGTACCATCACCACTACCTCCATCTCTGGTCATTGTGGATGGAAGTTAGGAATTTAGAATAGTTAAATTTGTTGATTCTCGCTTAGTTCATCAGTCACTTCAGTATCTGATACAGTGGAAGAGTTACGGTCCAGAAGAGAGGATGTGTGTACCAGCATCTGACATCCATGCGGCCAGGCTGATCCAGTCTTTTCACGTGGAACACCCTGATAAACCCTTATCGGAGGTTCCGGAAGTCCCTCGTAGAAGGGGGGTACTGTCACGGATTTAGAGCAGTGAGAATCTGGAATTCCTTGCCTGATGAGGTGGTGATGGCAAACTCAGTCGAGGGGTTCAAGAGAGGCCTGGATGTTTTCCTGGAGCATAACAATATTGTATCCTACAGTTATTAGGTTCTTTAGAAGTACGTAGATCTGGGGATTTATTCTGATGGAATATAGGCTGAACTGGATGGACAAATGTCTTTTTTTGGCCTTGCTAAATATGTTACTATGTTACTATGAGAGGAGCCAGAAGACCGCAGCATCTGATTTCTCCTAATCCTGCATTGATTAGAAGCACTTCACCTTCATATTAAATGGTGCAGTGTTATGATTCGGTAACCGAGGAGGACAATAGCAAAAATTGGCTAGGAAACCAGACACTCAGAGAGGTTGGTAACTTAGCGGATTGCAGACCCCTAAACTGACAACACAACTAGAATTAGCTGTGGGACGTACCTACGATGCCCTAGACGCCTCGACACAGCCAAAGAGTTAACTAAGCCTAAAGAGAGAAAGGAGAAAGCTAACTGCCCCGGAGTTGAACCCCAAAGGAATAGATAGCCCCCAAACATATATTGCTGGTGAGACAGATGAAGCACAAACACAGACAGAAAATAGAGTAAGCAAATGCTGGGGCCCAAACTGTCTAGATAGAACAGGACAGAAAAGAATACTGTCTGCAATCCAGCAAAAATCCTAAGAAAAATTCCAACACATCTGATATGCAAAAATACTGAGGCCACACGACCTCTCCCCCGCGAAATCAGAACTCTGGTGTGAACTGGACGCAAATCAACAGATACTGAAATAACCGGGAACTAGAAATACATAAGCTGAGGAAAATGAGAAGCAGAGGCCAGCACGGGCCCCCGCAGGGAACCTGGCTGAACTAACTACAGCAAGGCAGAAAACTGAGAAAAGCAAAAGGAAAACAAGTGCCACAGAAATAAACAGCCAAATAACTTATCTGAAAGATGCAGGACACAGCAGGGAGCAAGCAGACTTCCAAATGGCTCAGGAAGAAAACAAATCACCGGCAAGAATCATGGGAAGGCTGCTCACTTAAATCTCCCCAGTCAGTAACACCAGATCGCCAATCATCCCCCTCAGGTAATAGACTTCTGTTAGCCAAAGCAGCTTCAATACCAGCAGCAACCACCAGAGGGAGCCCAAACTCAGAAGTCAGATTAAAAGTGTTCACAACAGTGCAGGTTTCTATTAGCAGTGCAAGGATTAATCTGCTCAGTTAATATCTCTTGGAAGCTATCCTGCATTAAGATTCTCAGATGTTCACTGTTAGCCACTCACATCTCCTATATAATTTGGGCCCTGGTAAACACTCATTGCCAGAGCTAGCTTATGCTGCATGGTTGGAGATGGTGGTTTGTAGTTGTTGTTTGAGAAGGCATTTGGTACATTTATCTTAGACTGTTGCGAGAGTTTGGGGGTGTGCTAATCACCTTCTTTTCCTACTTTGCCTTTTCCACATCCTCTACTCCCTGGTAAATACCTCTGTTGTTTGTGTGAGTATATTTGTATAATTGGTATTTTCCTTTATCCCTGTTTGTATTACCTTGTTAGTCTTGTTGGTGTATTACGGTACACCACTACTCCCTTCTTCCCTGAGTGGGGGAGGGGTACAGATTGAGGGCCGATTCAGGAGCTAAAGCAAGGTACGTAGCCCTGGCATCTTCACCATCAGAATTAATCCAGGGAACAGGGCAAGCTAGGGCGCCTCTAGCGTTAGGGACAGGGAAGGAGCCTCTCATCCCAGGATACACAGCAACAGAGTCGTGAAAGTAGGGTACATTTATGTAGACTTTTCCAAATCGTCCAGTTTAGCCAGTGAGGCATTTGATACCTTAATGGAGTGCTTTGCATCTGCGCCAATTCTCATACAGCCTGATGTCACTCAGCCATTCATTGTAGAGGTTGATGCATCATAAGTGGGGGTTATATTGTTGCAGGGTGCGTCTCCTGATAAATGGCATCTATGTGCATACTTTTATAAAAAAAAACTGTCATCTGTGGAGAAAAATTATGACAGTGGTAACAGGGACTTTTGGCAATCAAGTGGGCCTTTGGAGATTGGCGTAATTTTCTGGAGGGTGCAAATCATCCGGTTATGGTAATCACTGATCATAAGAATCTTGTATCTCTAGAGTCTGCGAAACATCTAACACCTAGACAGGCAAGATGTGCATTATTCTTCACCAGGTTTAACTTTTTTGTTACATATAGGCCGGGAACAAGAATATTAAGGCGGATACTTATCTCATTGTTTTTCTGGGGGTGGAGATAATTGTTAATCGGTTCCTATACTACAAAAAGGGGTGGTTATTTTGTCTATATGCTCCGATATTAAGAAAGAGGTTGTGGAGGCTCAGGGGCATGCCCCTACTGGCTGTCCAGTAGGTAAGCAGATAATGTTTCCAGCATGCTTGCCACCACCTCCAAGTCTTCCACACGGTCCAGTCTCACCAGCCAACAGTCTGGATCACTTCATCCTCACACTGATCTTCCTTCCTCCCACCATGTTGAGACTAGGAATCCCACACTGGGACACTTCAAGGAGCTCTTTACAACATCATTTCTTGATTGTTGGCCCTCACCCTGTATGTTCCAAGAGGGACAGGACATGCTGTTTAGTGATGCACAAAACAGACACAGACACAAAAAGATGATGGTGATTAACTGCAAATTTTGTCTAAGGAGGAAGATGATGATGAGACACAGCTGCCGATAAGTTAGTTTGTTGTCAAGCCACCCACAGGCCCAAAGGCTAAACAGACACATTTCAAGGCTGTTGCACTTTTGGCTTGTTGACATGGAGGATTCCACCCACGCATTCGTGGCAGCCATCCCTCGGTACTGGGTCCCCATCTGCCACTTTTTCACCCGTCTTGTCTCAGCTTGTGTCCAGAAACATCACCAATGCACTTACTGAGATTGTCCACTTAACGACCAACACGTGGACAAGCACTTGTGGCCAGGGACACTAAATTTCACTGATGGCATATTGTGTGAACATTGTGGAGCCCGGGGCCAAGGCCCACCCTGGCACGGCACATGTGCTCGACGCTGAGGATTGCTGGCCCTACTTCAGTCAGGGTTTCCTCCACCTCATACACCACTTCCTGCATCCTCTCTTGCTCCTCATCATCCTCCATCTCTGTTGTGTTTTCTAAGAGCATGTTGTTCACTTCAGTCAGAAGCTGGAAGCTCTGCAGCACTCTCTCTGCGAAGCGGCAACAGGCTCTGCTGAAGCTGATTTGTCTAGGAGACAAACCACACACTGCGGCATGGTTAATTAAAGGAATAACAGACTAGACAGATCTGTTGTGAATAGGCTGAAAATGAGTTCTGAGCAGAAGCTCCCTCTGGTGGTTACAAACGGTACTGGACTGTCCAGTGAAGATTGTGAGGATTGGGAATCAGGTGTTACTGACTGGTCTTATATAAGGGAGTCGCCTTCCCATCAGGGTTGCCGGTGATCAATTGTTCTGGTCTCAATCCTTGATTCCTGTTTCCTTGGTAGCCTGCTGTGTCGTGTCTGAATCTCCTGCTAACAGATAAGACATTTTCTTCTTTTTGTTTTTGTGCTTGATTTTTGCATTTTGTCCTGTACTTCTGTGGGGGCCTTCAGGGTCCCTCTGGGGGCTTTTGCCCTCTCAGTTCAGTTCAGCCACTGATGTTTGTACATTTGCTTTTTCCAGTTTTTTCAGTGGCTGCTGTTTTGTTTTTGGTTACACCAGAGAACTAATTTAGGTGGTAGAGGTCGTGTGATCTCAGGTGTTTTTGAAATTAGTAGAGTTGGTGCTTTTCAGGGTTTTTTGGGATTGCAGTAAGTGCCCTTCCTATCCTTTTCTATTTAGTAAGTTTGGGCCCCAACGTTTGCTCATACTATTTTCTATCTGTGTCAGTATTTCTTCTTGTCTAACCGCCATTACATGTTTGGGGGCTTTCTATGTTCTTTGGGGATCTGCTCCGGGGCAGATAGCTTTCCTCTTTCTATCTTTAGGTGTAGTTAGTTTCTCAGGCTGTGACGAGGCGTCTAGGACCAACGTAGGAACGCTCCACGTCTGCCTCTAGTTGTGGTGGTTAGTCAGGGTACTGCAATCTCATAGTTTCCAACTGCTCTGGTGTATTTCCTTTTTGCCTGCTCTCCTCAGCTATCAAATCATAACAGTATCACCGGCCTAAACTGAAAATTATATGGTACTCACAGAAGGGAAAAATATTGTGGAAAGAAAAAAAAGTTGTCAGAGATTTTTTTTTTTTTTCCCTCTGTATCTCTGGGTGCTGAGGAGGATTTTTTTTTCTCTCTCAATGGAGTTTGCACAGTTGTCTGGCCGTGTGGATCAGCTTGCCACTGAAGTTCGGAGTATTGCTACCTATCTTGCTAGGTTGCCTGTTGTGGAACCTAGGATTCCCATGCCAGATTTGTTTTTAGGGGATCGAGCTAAGTTTCTGAATTTCAAAAATAACTGTAAATTGTTTTTTGCCTTAAAATCTAAGTCCTCAGGGAACGCAGCACAGCAGGTTCAAATTGTCATCTCTCTCCTGCGCGGCGACCCTCAGGATTGGGCTTTTTCCCTGACACCTGGGGATCCTGTTTTGAGTGATGTTGATGCGTTTTTTCAGGCTTTAGGGTTATTGTACGATGAGCCTAATGTCACTGATCAAGCTGAAAAAACTTTGTTGGCATTAAGTCAGGGGCTTGAGGACGCTGAGTTATACTGTCAGAGATTCCTTAGGTGGGCAGTCCTGACCAAATGGAATGACGACGCTTTGGCAGCTCTTTTTCGGAAGGGACTGTCAGATAATGTAAAGGATGTTATGGTGGGATTCCCTGTTCCCTCTGGTCTCAATGATTCTATGTCATTAGCGATTCAAATTGACAGACGTTTGCGTGAGCGGAAAGGTATGCGTGGAATAATGTTGCCTTGTGAACCTGCTTCTGAATCCATGCAGTGTGATAGAGTGGTTTCTGGGGCACAGCGTCATGAATTTCGAAAGCGCAATGGGTTATGTTTCTACTGTGGTGATGCCTCTCATGCTATTTCAGTCTGCCCTAAGCGGGGAAGACGTTTTGCACGCTCAGTTGTCTTGGGTAGTGTTCAGATTAAGTTTTTATTAACTGTTACCCTGATATGCTCTCTGTCCTCATTTTCTGCTCAGGCTTTTGTTGATTCTGGAGCAGCTATTAACCTGATGGATTTTGATTTTGCTAAACGTTGTGGGTTTCCCTTGATACCCCTACGGAAGTCTATTCCCCTACTGGGGATCGATTCTACCCCTTTGGCTGAGAATAAACCTCAGTTCTCTACTCAGGTGATAATGAGGGTAGAACCTGATCATCAGGAGAGTTGCAAATTTTTGGTTCTGTATAATCTGCATGACATTATCGTACTGGGTTTCCCTTGGTTACAGTCTCATAATCCTGTTTTGGATTGGAAATCTGTGTCTGTTACCAGTTGGGGCTGCCAATGTGTTAATACCAACACTCCTGTTTTTTCTGCCTCCCCCCAGGCTCAGGATGTTCCTGACTTTTTGATTGATTTTTCTGATGTGTTTAGCGAAAGTAAATCTGCATCCTTACCTCCCCATAGGAGCTATGACTGCGCTATTGAATTAGTGCCTGGTAGTAAATTCCCTAAAGGTCGCCTTTTTAACTTGTCTGTACCTGAACATGACGCTATGCGGTCTTATATCAAGGAGTCATTGGAGAAGGGTCATATCAGACCATCCTCTTCACCCTTAGGTGCCGGTTTTTTCTTTGTGGCCAAAAAGGATGGTTCATTAAGGCCGTGTATTGATTATCGTCTCTTGAACAATATTACTGTGAAATATCAATATCCTTTACCCTTGATCTCTGATCTGTTTTCCAGGGTGAAAAACGCTACTTGGTTTACCAAGCTTGACCTCAGGGGGGCATATAACCTTATTCGCATTAAGCACGGGGATGAATGGAAGACGGCATTTAATACCCCTGAAGGGCATTTTGAGTACCTTGTGATGCCCTTTGGGCTCACTAATGCTCCTTCTGTCTTCCAGTCCTTCATGAATGACATTTTCATGGATTTTGTGGATACATTTCTGATTGTTTATTTGGATGATATCTTGATTTTTTCCAATGACTGGGACTCTCATGTAAAACATGTTCGGACTGTGTTCCAGATTTTGAGAGAGAATGCTCTGTATGTGAAGGGATCAAAGTGTCTTTTTGGAGTTCAGAGGATCTCATTTCTGGGATTCATTTTGTCCCCATCTGTTATTGAAATGGACTCGGTCAAAGTTCAGGCCATCTGTGATTGGGTCCAACCTACTTCATTAAAGGCTCTTCAAAGATTCTTGGGTTTTGCCAATTTTTATCGTAAATTTATTGGTAATTTCTCTGTTATTTAAAACCATTAACTGATTTGACCAAGAAGGTTCTGATGTGGTGAATTGGCCTCCTGAGGCAGTCTCTGCATTTCAGAAACTTAAGCAGAGATTCACTTCTGCTCCTGTTCTACGGCAGCCTGATGTTTCTCTACCATTTCAGGTGGAGGTTGATGCCTCTGAAATTGGGGCAGGTGCCGTTTTGTCCCAAAGAGATCCAGAGACCTCTAAAAGTAACCCTTGTGCCTTTTTCTCTCGAAAATTTTCTCCCACTGAACGTAATTATGACGTGGGTAATCGGGAGTTATTAGCCATGAAGTGGGCTTTTGAAGAGTGGAGACATTGGCTGGAGGGAGCCAAACATCAGGTGGTGGTCCTTACGGACCATAAGAACCTAGTTTATCTGGAATCTGCCAAGCGACTTAATCCTAGACAGGCCAGGTGGGCCTTGTTTTTCACACGTTTTAATTTTGTGGTTTCATTTCTTCCTGGCACTAAAAATGTTAAGGCGGATGCCCTCTCGAGAAGTTTCCTGGCGGACTCTCCTGAGTTATCTGATCCTTCTGTTATTTTGAAAGAGGGTGTAGTTCTTTCCGCCATCTCGCCCAATTTGAGACTGGCTCTGGAGGGGTGTCAGGAGGATAAGCCCGAGCGCTGCCCTGTTGGGAAATTGTCCCGGACCAGTGGAAAAAGAGTGTAATGTCTGAGATTCATTGTTCCGCGTTGGCCGGTCATCCCGGAATTTTTGGTACCAGAGACTTGGTTAGTCGGTCCTTTTGGTGGTCTACCTTGTCTCGTGATGTCAGGGAGTTTGTGCAGTCCTGCGGGACTTGCTCTCGCTCCAAGCCTTGCTCTCGTTCTAGTGGTTTGTTGATGCCATTACCTGTGCCCAAGAGACCATGGACCCATATCTCTATGGATTTCATTTCCGACCTCCCTGTTTCTCAGAGAATGACCGTCATCTGGGTGATTTGCGATAGGTTTTCCAAGATGATACATCTTGTGCCATTACCTAAGTTGCCTTCCTCCTCTGAATTGGTGCCTTTGTTCCTTCAGCACGTGGTTCGTTTACACGGCATTCCTGAGAACATTGTGTCTGACAGAGGAGTCCAGTTTGTTTCCAGATTTTAGAGGACCTTTTGTTCTAAAATTGGTGTTCAATTGTCTTTCTCCTGGCGTTTCATCCTCAGACCAATGGTCAAACTGAGAGAACAAACCAGACATTGGAGACTTATCTAAGATGCTTTGTGTCTGCTGATCAGGATGACTGGGTCTCTTTTTTGCCTTTGGCTGAGTTTGCTCTTAATAATAGGGCTAGCTCTGCCACTTTGATGTCTCCATTTTTCTGTAATTCTGGGTTTCACCCTCGATTTTCTTCAGGACAGACGGAGGCTTCTGTCTGTCCAGGTGTTGACTCTGTTGTGGAGCGTATGCAACAGATTTGGGACCAGGTAGTGGAGAGGTTGTCCCTCTCTCAGGAGAGGGCCCAGCGGTTTGCTAACCGGCATAGGACTGATGGTCCTCGGTTTAAAGTGGGGGACTTGGTCTGGTTGTCCTCAAGAAATATTCCTATGAGAGTGGCATCTCCTAAATTTAAGCCTAGGTTCATTGGACCTTATAAGATCATGGAGATTCTTAATCCTGTTTCTTTTCGTTTGCTTCTTCCAGGGACATTTAAGATCCATAAAGTGTTCCACAAGTCCTTGTTGAAGAGGTTTGTTGAGCCATGGTTCCTACTACTGTGCCTCCTGACCCTGTTTTGGTTGAGGGCAATCTGGAGTATGTGGTTGAGAAAATATTGAATTCTCGTTTTTCTAGACGGAAACTCCAGTATTTGGTTAAATGGAGAGGTTATGGTCAGGAAGACAATTCTTGGGTGTTTGCTTCGGACATCCATGCTAGGAGACTCATCCGTGCGTATCATAGAACTCATCCTGACCGACCTGGTTGCTCAAATGAGGGTTCGGTGACCCCTCCTCAAGGGGGGGGTACTGTTGTGAATAGGCTGAAAATGAGTTCTGAGCAGAAGCTCCCTCTGGTGGTTACAAACGGTACTGGACTGTCCAGTGAAGATTGTGAGGATTGGGAATCAGGTGTTACTGACTGGTCTTATATAAGGGAGTCGCCTTCCCATCAGGGTTGCCGGTGATCAATTGTTCTGGTCTCAATCCTTGATTCCTGTTTCCTTGGTAGCCTGCTGTGTCGTGTCTGAATCTCCTGCTAACAGATAAGACATTTTCTTCTTTTTGTTTTTGTGCTTGATTTTTGCATTTTGTCCTGCACTTCTGTGGGGGCCTTCAGGGTCCCTCTGGGGGCTTTTGCCCTCTCAGTTCAGTTCAGCCACTGATGTTTGTACATTTGCTTTTTCCAGTTTTTTCAGTGGCTGCTGTTTTGTTTTTGGTTACACCAGAGAACTAATTTAGGTGGTAGAGGTCGTGTGATCTCAGGTGTTTTTGAAATTAGTAGAGTTGGTGCTTTTCAGGGTTTTTTGGGATTGCAGTAAGTGCCCTTCCTATCCTTTTCTATTTAGTAAGTTTGGGCCCCAACGTTTGCTCATACTATTTTCTATCTGTGTCAGTATTTCTTCTTGTCTAACCGCCATTACATGTTTGGGGGCTTTCTATGTTCTTTGGGGATCTGCTCCGGGGCAGATAGCTTTCCTCTTTCTATCTTTAGGTGTAGTTAGTTTCTCAGGCTGTGACGAGGCGTCTAGGACCAACGTAGGAACGCTCCATGGCTGTCTCTAGTTGTGGTGGTTAGTCAGGGTACTGCAATTTCATAGTTTCCAACTGCTCTGGTGTATTTCCTTTTTGCCTGCTCTCCTCAGCTACCAAATCATAACACAGATCTGTGGCTTTTTCTGCTTAACCTCAAACCAGGCATGGTTGTGTGTGATAATGGCCGTAACCTGGTGGTGGTTGTGAAGCTTGGCAAGTTCACACACGTACCATGCTTGGCACACATGCTAAACTTGATAGTTCAGCAGTTTCTGAAAACCTACCCCAATTTGCCCGAACTTATGGTCCAGGTATGCCACGTCAGCGCCCATTTACGAAAGTATTCTACAACTGCCGCTGCCCTGGAGCTGATTCTAGCAGAACAGAGGCCAGCATCCACATAATCTTCGTCCCCTCTCTTACACAGGGATGGACTTAGCTGTAGGGAGCTTGGCATATATGGCCAAGAGTCAGTGACTAGTGGTGACATCATCGAGGTTACCTCCAATCACTGAGGCTGCGTTCCCAGCTAGGCTGAACTGCTATGACCTCAGCACCATGGGGAAAAGTCAGTGATGAGGTCACTGTAGTTCAAGATTAGTGACTTCACTGCAGATCACCGTGAGAATTTCTCACCGTAATCTGCGGTTAAGTCACTGAGCTTAAACTGTGAACTCACTGACTTTTTCCCACAGTACTGAGGTCACCAGAGTTCAGCATGGCTGGGAACTCAGCCTCAGTGACCAGAAGTAACCTCGATGACGTCACTGAGGCTGTGCTCGCAGCAACTCATTCAACAGTGGTTCTCAGTCTGGATGGTCGCATCTTGGCACTGTCCAGGCAGAAAACTATTAATCCCCCAAACATGGATTACGGCATGGGACAGAACGATGGAGAGATGAGGGATATTGTTCTTTTTTTTTAGTTTTATTACAGGAGATGAGAGATTCAGTGGAATTAGGCATTAGGTGATTATAACTGTGGTGTTGTTTTTTTAAATAAAAATAGAAACCTGGTTTTAGCTTTATTTCTAATAAAGGACTTTATTATGGCTGTGTCTTTACCATATACCTTTAGCATTAGTAATGGATAGATGTCTTATAGACGCCTCTCCATTACTAATCCATGGGCTTTATGTCACCTGACAATACAAAGGTGACATCATCCCCACAAATATGAACCTCACTTGCCATCATTACAGGACAAATGAGAAGAGCCGGGCAAATCTAATCTAATAGATGTGCATTTTCTGGGCAGGTGCGGGCAGCTATTTCTCACGCTCGTAGTGATGTCAGACAGGCCCTACGAGTTCACTGTGAGACACTGGGCAGCGGTAGCAGATGCTCACTTTCTCTGCTGGATGACAGGCTGTATGGTCGCATCATGAAACTGTTCAGCCTGCTATCTAGATGTATCAAAGCTAGATCCGTGGTGGGACAGATGGATTATCATCTCAGCAGAAAGGAATATGGTTGTTTGTTATTTTAACTCTTTTGCATGAGACAATGGCATCTGTGGAATGTGTGATGTCATAAGTATGGATTAAATAAGATTTGTGCCTTTTCTGGGGCAGCTGAGAGCTGATGTTTTTAGCCTGGGGGCCAGGATCCATGGCCCGTTCCTAGGCTAGTAATATCAGCCCGCAACTATCTACCTAGCCTTTTGCTGGTTATTAATTATAGGGGAACCCTACATCATTTTTTGGGGGAGTTCCCCATTTTAATAGCCAGTAAAGGCTAAGTATACAGTATATTAATAGCCTGGGAAGCTCCACGGGTATTACCCCTTCCCATGCTATAAACATCAGCCCCAAGCCATCAGCTTTCCCTCTGCTGATTAAGAAAATAATTCTGGAGCCCACGCAATTCTTTTTCAGAAAAATAATCTTTTAATAATTAAATACATGTTCAGTAAGTAAAAATTGAGGCAGGTACCTGGTAATCCAATTAATTTTGTGACAGAAAAATACCTACTTAATAGCCTGGGAAGCTCCATGGGTATTACAGCTTCCATGCTATAAACATCAGCCCCAAGCCATCAGCTTTCCCTCTGCTGATTAAGAAAATAATTCTGGAGCCGGCGCAATTTTTTTTCAGAAAAATAATCTTTTAATAATTGAAGGATAGAATTTGTTGCAGAGGGTTAAGTAAATGGTGTGATAATGATCAATTTATATTTACAAATAAGAGAAATATCTAAAAAATTGATAGCGGTATTATTCAAAGTACCGTATGTAAACAAAACCACACAAAGAACCTTACAGTATACCGTGCCACTTTTAAACAACAATTTTTTATTGAAGTCAAAAAAGACAATCACTTAGTAAAAAACATCACATAGATATTTAGTAGTACAGAATTCAACAGGCTGCCGCCATCTAAAAATAGGGACTGCTAACCCTCACCAATACCTATACATCTCATGTATTTCAGTGAAAAATATATTGCTGAAAATACCCAATGATTATCATGCTGGACTGAACCCAGCTATATGATGTACCACCGGCGTAAGCCTTGCCATAAACTACACTTACATGAGAGGTGGGTCAGGTGTGGTGTCCCCCAGGCGCCTCAACGCGCGTTTCGTCTCTTCCTAATTACATCCATGTGTTTCCGGTATTCCAACTCACATGCGCCAGTTGCCGTGATTACCATTACCATGGATACCATATGCTATACTGAGGAATTTATTATTTTGGGTTATTATTGTTATGTAATATTATTATTATTAGTTTTTCTGTTTAGTTATTTTGTGTAATAATGTGGGATAATGACACTTGATATATGTAGCACTACCAGCACTCACCTGTCTAAGTATAGGAGTAGTATCACTGAATGATGCAATACTAATTTATATGCATTTTTATGATGTCAGTTTACCATGGCACTTTTCTTAAGAAAATTGAGCACTAAGAGTAGAGGTTACAGTATATTCACGTATATTATATATTGTCTATTACATATAGTGATTTATTATAGCCACTACATATACGATTACCTAACAGTGTGATTTCTTGTTTCTGACGCATGCCGAGCTGACCTAATCCATGACGCGGATGGTGAGCGGACATTCGGATCCTGGCGCATGCGCCGTCATTACGACGGGTCATGTTATCCAGGATCCCCGGCCGCGATCCCCCTGCGTCTTTAATTATGGATGACGTCGTCGAAGCATGCGCAATACGGCACCGGAAGGACACTGAGTATGGGAAGGAACATGTGATTTCGGATTCCTCAGTATAGCATATGGTATCCATGGTGATGGTAATCACGGCAACTGGCGCATGCGAGTTGGAATACCGGAAACACATGGATGTAATTAGGCTCATTAATGTGCAGACACCAGCGGTGAGATATTTCTATTGGTCACTCAGACTATTTAATGCGCAACACCCCCTTCTCTAGCGTTCGCCTCCTGAGGAAGAGACGAAACGCGCGTTGAGGCGCCTGGGGGACACCACACCTGACCCACCTCTCATGTAAGTGTAGTTTATGGCAAGGCTTACGCCGGTGGTACATCATATAGCTGGGTTCAGTCCAGCATGATAATCATTGGGTATTTTCAGCAATATATTTTTCACTGAAATACATGAGATGTATAGGTATTGGTGAGGGTTAGCAGTCCCTATTTTTAGATGGCGGCAGCCTGTTGAATTCTGTACTACTAAATATCTATGTGATGTTTTTTACTAAGTGATTGTCTTTTTTGACTTCAATAAAAATTGTTGTTTAAAAGTGGCACGGTATACTGTAAGGTTCTTTGTGTGGTTTAGTTGCATTTCAGTTTATGTGCCTTTTTGATATATACATGTTAGGGATAAGTTATTATGATCTATTCCCTGTTTATCAACAGATTTAAATCCCTAGTTATAACCATGGATCTGAAGGCCAGGGAGTTATCTTGGCTGAACAAAGCTTCGGATCTATTTAAACATGGCGCCACATCTAGTCAGAATACTACCAATCCTGATTTTAAAGAATTCACTAAGAAATATAGAAATCTGGTCCACAAAAAAACAAGAGTATGGTGGACAAAAACATCTATTGATAACTACTTGAAACAGAAAATTATACCAAGGGGTCTTCGGATTCAATTATACCCCACTTTCTCTTTGGATGATGAGGCACTGACTATTAAATGGGAAGAGGCAGCATCCACCTGCTCTCTCTCATTCATGCAAATTATTAATGAGAAAAATCAGAAATTGTTAGAAGATATTGATATCCAAATTAGTCAGTCCCAAACATATCTATGTCAAAATTTTCAGTCGGATATGACTGAAATTTTTTTTAAAGATCTGGATAGGGATTTGAGTAAGTGGGAACAAGATATTAGTGAATTCAAAAGGAGAAAATTCCAAAGGGATGTTCAGGATTATGAAAATAAGAAGATTTATAGATGGCAATGGAGAACAGGTCCCCAAAAAAGACAATTGAACAAGAGCGCTTCCACTGTGTCACTTTCCTCCCATACAAGCAATGTATCTAGTAATTCTGAGGCGGATACAAGCAACCAGGGATCTATCAAAACCAGATTTGGAGGGAAAGGTGGTCAGAGGGACTTTTTCAATCAGAACCGAAAGAAAAGTGAGCAATCTAAGGTATTAAATCTTTCCACACATGTGCTTACTGATATTCAGAGAAATGTACTTGAAAAAGGGTTAACCTTTTCTCCTGGCACTTCCATAGACACATTTACAGTAATCAAAGATGTGCATCTATTTGCAAGGAAGTTATTGTTGAAAAGGTTCCATGAAAATTGAGTATAAATGTGACCAGTCTCAATGCAGGAGAAGATCAGGATGAACCAAGCACTAGTAGGCTTGACCTTGACACGACTCAGGAACAAGAGGCTCTGGAAATTCTAGAGTCCCTTGCAGATGAAGAAGATCCAGTAATGGTAAGTAAGTTCCCAACACACTTATTTCGTAAGTCCAAAACATTCCCTAGTTTAGGTGTGTGTCCGGCAGTTGACATATTTGTAAAATTGGTCACAAATGATGTTGAACAACTGGGGTATACCAATAAAAACTGCAAGAATGATATGGTTATGCCTGCCATTAGGGAGATGCAATCCTGGAATGATGTCTGTTTTAAACCGGCAGACAAAGGCGGGAACCTTGTCATATGGCCAAAATCCTTATATGAAAAGCAGGCATTAAAACTATTATCTGATAAAAAATTGCTATCAGAAATTGAGCAATAACCCTCTAAGTCTGTTCCAGGATGAATTATCCACTATAGTAAAGAAAGCATCTGAAATAACGTAATCTGTTGTGAATGGGTTTGAGATGAGTTCTGAGCAGAGGCTCCCTCTGGTGGTTACAAGCGGTGCTAGTGAGGATTGTGAGGACTGGGAATCAGGTGTTACTGACTGGTCTTATATAAGGGAGTCATTTTCCCATCAGGGTTGCCGGTGATCAATTGTTCTGGTCTGAATCCTTCATTCCAGTTTCCCTTGTAGCCTGCTGTGTCGTGTCTGCATCTCCTGCTTACAGATAAGACTTTTGCTTCTTTTGTGTTTTTGCTGTGTTTTTGCATTTTGTCCTGCACTTCTTTGGTGGCCTTCAGGGTCCCCTCCGGGGGCTTCTGCCCTCTCAGTTTAGTTCAGCCACTGAGTTTTGTTCTTTTGCTTTTTCCAGTTTTTTCAGTGGCTGCTGTTTTGATTTTGTTACACCAGAGAACTAATTTAGGTGGTAGAGGTCGTGTGATCTCAGGTGATTTTGAAATTAGTAGAGTTGGTGCTTTTCAGGGTTTTCTGGGATTGCAGTAAGTACCCTTCCTATCCTTTTCTATTTAGATAGTTTGGGCCCCAGCGTTTGCTCATACTATTTTCTTTCTGTGTCAGTATTTCCTCTTGTCTAACCGCCATTACATGTTTGGGGGCTTTCTGTTATCTTTGGGGTTCTGCTCCGGGGCAGATAGCTTTCCTATTTCTATCTTTAGGTGTAGTTAGTTTCTCAGGCTGTGACGAGGCGTCTAGGACCAACGTAGGAACGCTCCACGGCTGCCTCTAGTTGTGGTGGTTAGTCAGGGTACTGCAATCTCATAGATTCCAACTGCTCTGGTGTATTGCCTTTTTTACCTGCACTCCTCAGCTACCAAAACATAACAGTATCACCGGCCAAAAAAAATTGAAAATTGTATGGTACTCACAGAAGGAAAAAAAATATTGTGAAAGAAAAAAGGTTGTCAGAGTTGTCAGAGATATTTTTCTGTTTGTTGCATTTTTTTTTTTTTTCTTTTCCTCTGTATCTCTGGGTGCTGGGGAGGATCTTTTCTCCCAATGGAGTTTGCACAGTTGTCTGGCCGTGTGGATCAGCTTGCCACTGAGGTTCAGAGTATTGCTGCATATCTTGCTAGGTTGCCTGTTGTGGAACCTAGGATCCCCATGCCAGATTTGTTTTTAGGGGATCGAGCTAAGTTTCAGAATTTCAAAAATAATTGTAAATTGTTTTTTGCCTTAAAATCTAAGTCCTCAGGAAACGCAGCGCAGCAGGTTCAAATTATCATCTCTCTCCTGCGCGGCGATCCTCAGGATTGGGCTTTTTCCCTGATACCTGGGGACCCTGTTTTGAGTGATGTTGATGCGTTTTTTCAGGCTTTGGGGTTATTGTACGATGAGCCTAATGTCACTGATCAAGCTGAAAAAACCTTGTTGGCATTAAATCAGGGGCTTGATGACGCTGAGTTATACTGTCAGAGATTCCGTAGGTGGGCAGTCCTGACCAAATGGAATGACGACGCTTTGGCGGCCCTTTTCCGGAAGGGTCTGTCAGATAATGTAAAGGATGTTATGGTGGGATTCCCTGTCCCCTCTGGTCTCAATGATTCTATGTCATTAGCGATTCAAATTGACAGACGTTTGCGTGAGAGAAGTATGCGTGGAATGGTGTTGCCTTGTGAACCAGCTTCTGAACCCATGCAGTGTGATAGAGTGGTGTCTGGGGCACAGCGTCATGAGTTTCGAAAGCGCAATGGGTTATGTTTCTACTGTGGTGATGCTTCTCATGCTATTTCAGTCTGCCCTAAGCGGGGAAGACGTTTTGCACGCTCAGTTGTCTTGGGTAGTGTTCAGACTAAGTTTTTATTAACTGTCACTCTGATATGCTCTCTGTCCTCATTTTCTGCTCAGGCTTTCGTTGATTCTGGAGCAGCTATTAACCTGATGGATTATGATTTTGCTAAATGTTGTGGGTTTCCCTTGATACCCCTACAGAAGTCTATTCCCCTACTGGGGATCGCTTCTACCCCTTTGGCTGAGAATAAACCCCAGTTTTCTACTCAGGTGATAATGAGGGTTGAACCTGATCACCAGGAGTGCTGCAAATTTTTGGTTCTGTATAATCTGCATGACATTATCGTGCTGGGTTTCCCTTGGTTACAGTCTCATAATCCTGTTTTGGATTGGAAATCTGTGTCTGTAACCAGTTGGGGCTGCCAATGTGTTAATACCAACACTCCTGTTTTTTCTGCCTCCCCCAGGCTCAGGATGTTCCTGACTTTTTGTTTGATTTTTCTGATGTGTTTAGCGAAAGTAAATCTGCATCCTTGCCTCCCCATAGGAGCTATGACTGCGCTATTGAATTAGTGCCTGGTAGTAAATTCCCTAAAGGTCGCCTTTTTAACTTGTCTGTACCTGAACATGACGCTATGCGGTCTTATATCAAGGAATCATTGGAGAAGGGTCATATCAGACCATCCTCTTCACCCTTAGGTGCCGGTTTTTTCTTTGTGGCCAAAAAAGATGGTTCATTAAGGCCGTGTATTGATTATCGTCTCTTGAACAATATTACTGTGAAATATCAATACCCGTTACCCTTGATTTCTGACCTGTTTTCCAGGGTGAAAAACGCTACTTGGTTTACCAAGCTTGACCTCAGGGGGGCGTATAACCTTATTCGCATTAAGCACGGGGATGAATGGAAGACGGCATTCAATACCCCTGAAGGGCATTTTGAGTACCTAGTGATGCCCTTTGGGCTCACTAATGCTCCTTCCGTCTTCCAGTCCTTCATGAATGACATTTTCAGGGATTTTGTGGACAAATTTCTGATTGTTTATTTGGATGATATCTTGATTTTTTCTAATGACTGGGACTCTCATGTGAAACATGTTCGAACTGTATTCCAGATTTTGAGAGAGAATGCTCTGTATGTGAAGGGATCAAAGTGTCTTTTTGGCGTACAGAGGATCTCATTTCTGGGATTCATTTTGTCCCCATCTGTTATTGAAATGGACCCGGTCAAGGTTCAGGCCATCTGTGATTGGGTCCAACCTACTTCATTAAAGGCTCTTCAGAGATTTTTGGGTTTTGCCAATTTTTATCGTAAATTTATTGGTAATTTCTCGGTTATTGTTAAACCATTAACTGATTTGACCAGAAAGGGTTCTGATGTGGTGAATTGGCCTCCTGAGGCAGTCTCTGCATTTCAGGAACTTAAGCAGAGATTCACTTCTGCTCCTGTTCTACGGCAGCCTGATGTTTCTCTGCCATTTCAGGTGGAGGTTGATGCCTCTGAAATTGGGGCAGGTGCCGTTTTGTCCCAAAAAGATCCAGAGACCTCTAAAAGTAACCCTTGTGCCTTTTTCTCTCGAAAATTTTCTCCTACTGAACGTAATTATGACGTAGGTAATCGGGAGTTATTGGCCATGAAGTGGGCTTTTGAAGAGTGGAGACATTGGCTGGAGGGAGCCAAACATCAGGTGGTGGTCCTTACGGACCATAAGAATCTGGTCTATCTGGAATCTGCCAAGCGACTCAATCCTAGACAGGCCAGGTGGGCCTTGTTTTTCACACGTTTTAATTTTGTGGTTTCCTTTCTTCCTGGCACTAAGAATGTTAAGGCGGATGCCCTCTCGAGAAGTTTCCTTGCGGACTCTCCTGAGTTATCTGATCCTTCTGTTATTTTGAAAGAGGGTGTAGTTCTTTCCGCCATCTCGCCCAATTTGAGACTTGCTCTGGAGGGGTGTCAGGAGGATAGGCCCGAGCGCTGCCCTGTTGGAAAATTGTTTGTCCCGGACCAATGGAAAAAGAGTGTGATGTCTGAGATTCATTGTTCCGCATTGGCTGGGCATCCCGGAATTTTTGGTACCAGAGACTTGGTTAGCCGGTCCTTTTGGTGGCCTACCTTGTCTCGTGATGTCAGGGAATTTGTGCAGTCCTGCGGGACTTGCTCTCGCTCCAAGCCTTGCTCTCGCTCTAGTGGTTTGTTGATGCCATTGCCTGTGCCCAAGAGACCATGGACCCATATCTCTATGGATTTCATTTCCGATCTTCCTGTTTCTCAGAGAATGACCACCATCTGGGTAATTTGTGATAGGTTTTCCAAAATGATACATCTTGTGCCATTACCTAAGTTGCCTTCCTCCTCTGAATTGGTGCCGTTGTTCCTTCAGCACGTGGTTCGTTTACACGGCATTCCTGAGAACATTGTGTCTGACAGAGGAGTCCAGTTTGTTTCCAGATTTTGGAGGACTTTTTGTTCTAAACTGGGTGTTCAATTGTCTTTCTCCTCGGCATTTCATCCTCAGACCAATGGTCAAACTGAGAGAACAAACCAGACATTGGAGACTTATCTAAGATGCTTTGTGTCTGCTGATCAGGATGACTGGGTCTCTTTTTTGCCTTTGGCTGAGTTTGCTCTTAATAATAGGGCTAGCTCTGCCACTTTGATGTCTCCGTTTTTCTGTAATTCTGGGTTTCACCCTCGATTTTCTTCAGGACAGACGGAGGCTTCTGTCTGTCCAGGTGTTGACTCCTCAAGGGGGGGGTACTGTTGTGAATGGGTTTGAGATGAGTTCTGAGCAGAGGCTCCCTGTGGTGGTTACAAGCGGTGCTAGTGAGGATTGTGAGGACTGGGAATCAGGTGTTACTAACTGGTCTTATATAAGGGAGTCATTTTCCATCAGGGTTGCCGGTGATCAATTGTTCTGGTCTGAATCCTTCATTCCAGTTTCCCTTGTAGCCTGCTGTGTCGTGTCTGCATCTCCTGCTTACAGATAAGACTTTTGCTTCTTTTGTGTTTTTGCTGTGTTTTTGCATTTTGTCCTGCACTTCTTTGGGGGCCTTCAGGGTCCCCTCCGGGGGCTTCTGCCCTCTCAGTTTAGTTCAGCCACTGAGTTTTGTTCTTTTGCTTTTTCCAGTTTTTTCAGTGGCTGCTGTTTTGATTTTGTTACACCAGAGAACTAATTTAGGTGGTAGAGGTCGTGTGATCTCAGGTGATTTTGAAATTAGTAGAGTTGGTGCTTTTCAGGGTTTTCTGGGATTGCAGTAAGTACCCTTCCTATCCTTTTCTATTTAGATAGTTTGGGCCCCAGCGTTTGCTCATACTATTTTCTTTCTGTGTCAGTATTTCCTCTTGTCTAACCGCCATTACATGTTTGGGGGCTTTCTGTTATCTTTGGGGTTCTGCTCCGGGGCAGATAGCTTTCCTATTTCTATCTTTAGGTGTAGTTAGTTTCTCAGGCTGTGACGAGGCGTCTAGGACCAACGTAGGAACGCTCCACGGCTGCCTCTAGTTGTGGTGGTTAGTCAGGGTACTGCAATCTCATAGATTCCAACTGCTCTGGTGTATTGCCTTTTTTACCTGCACTCCTCTGCTACCGAAACATAACAGTAATCCCTAAGAAGATGATGGAAACCATTGTTTCCATCAAACCCTGCCTTCCAACTTTTTACCTTATACCGAAGGTTCATAAAAACTTGATGGATCCTCCAGGACGACCCATCGTGTCTGGTGTTGGCGGACTTTGTGAGGTGGTGTGTCAGATGGTAGATTTCTACTTGAAACCACTCGTGTCAACCTTACCATCTTTTGTAAGAGATACAACATCGGCCTTGGGCCATTTTGATGGGTTGGTATTGAATGACAACATGATTATGGTCACGGCCGATGTTGAAAGTTTATATACCTCAATAAGACATAGAGATGGGATCAAAGCAGTCACACTCTTTTTAGAATCTACCAATCTGGATAAATCCCTAATCGACTTAATTATGGAACTTCTAACATTTGTGCTTACACACAATTGTTTCATTTTCAAAAATCAGGTGTACCTCCAGCTACAGGGAACTGCGATGGGGGCCACCTGTGCCCCCTCGTATGCAAACTTGTTCTTAGGGGCTTGGGAAAGGGAGATTTTTTCCTGTAACCCTGTTAGGAATATTGAGAAGGTACATCACTGGATTAGATATATAGACGACGTGTGGTTTATCTGGGATGGGACGACTGAGGACCTTAGGGTTTTCATGGAGGACTTGAATCAAAATGATCTCAATATTAGGTTGACGTACGTGTCTGGCCGTCGGGTTAACTTTCTGGATGTTGATGTGCAAATTGATGAGGATGGCACACTTTGCACTGACATTTATAGAAAGCCCACGGCAACTAACACTATCCTGCATGCTCAGTCGTCCCATCCCAGATCTACCATACGAGGTATTCCTATTGGACAGCATTTGAGAATCAGAAGAATATGCTCAAAGGATGAAACTTTCCATAAACAAGCGAGGGTTTTGTATGATAGATTTCGTGATAGAGGGTATAGTCATAGGACCATCCGTAATGGCTACAATAGAGCAAGAAATGAGTCACGTAATAATCTTCTATACAAAACATCAGGGCATATTGATCAAAAAAATGATTCTCCGAGGTTTATTTCTCCCTTTTGTGACCAATGGGGTCAGATCAATGATATCTTTCGTAAGCATTGGACTGTGCTGAAAACTGACCCAATCTTAAAAGATTTAATCCCGGACAGACCATTAATGACATCTAAAAGGTCAAAGAATGTGCGTGATCTTCTAGTAAGGAGTCACTATGTTCCTGAAACGCAAGAGAAAAGGAAGGCGCATTTGAGTTCCATACAAGGATTTTATCCGTGTGGAATATGCAAAGCGTGTAGGAATCTCATTAAATGTAAGGACTTCTGTAACTCCTCTAATACTCGTACATATAAGATTCGACACAGACTTACATGCTCGTCTTCGGGTGTGATCTACTACGCATCTTGTCCGTGCGGAAAAATATATGTTGGAATGACCACCAGGGAATTTAAGTTAAGGGTGAGAGAACACATTCGAGATATTGAGAAATCAAAGCACATGAAATTGGGGGAACCCTTAAAAACGATACCCAAACATTTCAGAGAGTATCATGATTCTGATTCCAGTTTATTGATTCTGAGAGCAATTGATCAAGTGTCTTTGGGCCAAAGAGGGGGGGATCTGTTCAAAAGATTAGCACAGGTGGAGAGTCGTTGGATTTACAGGTTGCAAACAGTAACTCCACTCGGCCTTAATGAAAACTTTGGGTTTAGCTCCTTCCTGCAGTAAGACATACGTGAATTTTTTCCTTTGCCTTCTTGTTTTTGATTTAGATCTTTGCCTTCTTGTCTTCTCCTTTTTCTTCTCCCTTTTTTTCCCCTTTTTCCTTTTCTTTTCTTTGCTTTAGTTAACGTAAGGATTGGTTGTTTATTATGTTTTAACGGTGGTGGGGGGGTATATGTTAATATTATGTGTTTATATGTGTATCTTATAGTTCATGTAGTGCTTAATGCACGCATTTTTAATTTATTTTAATTGTATGTGGTGTTAATTATATGTTTTTCATTTAAGGAAATATCCATCCTTATTGGTATCATGGAATTCATTGACGTTCCCTTATCCGTGCGCATATAAGAGAAAAAAATTTTTTTGATATGTCTGAGGACGATCTAGAACGGACACTCTATTGTTTACAATCTTAACCACCCTGTCTGCAATCAAGAATTTTACACAATTGGCATGATGCTAATGGCCTGTAGTAGTGGATCTATATCACTATGTATTGGGGATTAATAATACTGTGGGGTGGGATTAGGCTATGCACCTATATAGGTAATTGTCACGCTGTATAGCAGATATATATATGTGATGACAGTAATCTATATCAAAAGGGCAACATACTATATAACATGCGCATAGATATATGATAACATAGAATTACCTGACAGAATGTCCAGTGGGTCAATACGGAATCCGTTATACGCTGTCTCTGGCTAGAGGGTGACCGGGGTCTATGCTGACCCTAAACTGGGGTCCTAACTAATCCCTCTACCTGGAGGTACTGTTTAAAGGTACAGAGGTCCAGGCCACCAGCGTAAACCCTGTCTCCTATCAATCCCTGCCAACTGTAATCTAGCCCTAAGAAGGACCCTGATTACCACCAAAGGGAATGAACAGGTAACGGTTAATGAACAGAAAGACATACAAGAAAGACAAGAAATAAAGTAAATAAAGTCTTACATACAACACTCACACACAGTAGGAACACCTAAGGTCTCAGAGATAAACTATAAGCTATAAGAGTAAAAACAACTAAGGAGCTCTTAGCTTAAGTATTCTCAGAACCGATCCAGTCTGCTAGACTACATGAAGGCTTTCACCGGCATCTAACACCCAGACTGGCAGGGATATAAAGGAAGCTAATTAGAACATAATCAAAAGCAGCCGGGCGAGGCTGGACCTAGTCTTAGCAAAGAGCTAGGTAAAATTAACTCTCTCATTACCAAACACAAAATAACAGCAACTCAGCTGCGAGAAGTCAGAATGTGCAATCGCGACGATCCTCGTGGCGATGCACCCATGACAGTACCCCCCCTTCTACGAGGGGCCTCCGGACCCTCAAGGCCAGGTCTGCCCGGGTAAGTTGTGTGGAAGGTCCGAACCAATCGATCTGCGTTAACCTCCGACGCAGGGACCCACGTCCTCTCCTCAGGACCATACCCCTTCCAATGAACCAGGTACTGAAGGGACCGACGACTGAGACGTGAGTCAATGATTTTCGACCCATGAAATTCCACGTTATCATTGACCACCACTGAAGGAGGAGGTAGAGGTGACGGTATGACTGGTGCCACATACTTTTTAAGTAATGACTTGTGAAACACATTATGAATTTTAAACGTAGGAGGGAGGTCCAAACGAAATGCCACAGGATTAATTATGGAACTGATCCTGTACGGCCCGATGAATCTGGGACCCAACCTCCAGGAGGAAACTTTAAGTTTTAAATTCCTGGTAGACAACCAAACCAGATCGTTCACCTTCAGATCTAGACCAGAAACTCTCCCCCTATCAGCCATCCGTTTGTAACGGTTCCCCGTAACCTTCAGTCTTAACCGATCTGGAACTATCAGTCTCCCTGAAAGTCCCACAGGGGCGTCCCCCTGAGCCCCCAATACCTCCCCCTCAAGCTCAGAGCATACAGCTGACACTACAACTCCCTCCTGAGGAATAGGAACCGGATCATCCGTCCTCCCGGCCCCTGGGAAAGTACGAGATAAGGCATCAGGAAGCAACTTTATTGAGCAGTCATATGCGCGATGAGGAGGTAACTCTTTACACCCCTCCTCTGAGAACATCTCCCCAAAGTCCTCCAGAAAAGGAGACAAAGTCCTAGGCACAACCGCACCGATGACCGTGCTCATGCAGTTATTCCTGCAAAATTCACCCCACTGGCTTATCTTTCCGGATTGCCAATCAATCACTGGGTTATGTTTAGCCAACCAAGGAAGTCCCAACACAATAGGAGTAGGTAGACCCTCCAACACATAACAAGACAATTGCTCTTTATGTATTGCCCCTACTCGAAGATCTATGTTATGAACAGCTTGTACCAAGCAACCTTGACCGAGAGGTCTAGAATTAATAGAGACTATAGGGACCGGTTTGGCCAAAACACTCAGTTGCATACCATGCACCTGGGCAAACCGAGCGTCCACCAGATTAGCCCCGGACCCACTATCAAGAAAAACAGAAATCCTCTCAGTTCTAGTACCAATCACCACCTCCGCAGGCACGAGAAACTGAGAGGGATTTGGGGACGAAATACACACTCCCAGGTTAACTCCTTTGCTCAAAGAGGCCCGGGATGGACACCCCCAACAAAATGTCCCTCTCTCCCGCAAAAGAAACACCTTCTAGTCTTGCGGTGCACCGCCGGTTCCCTCCTACAAAAAGATGTCCCTCCCAACTGCATGGGTTCCTCAGAACAGACCAGGGGAACCTCAGTATAAGGGACTTTAGTAGTAGGTGGAGTCATCACGGGAGGCGGAGTTACCTCGCGTCTTCCCCGAATTCGTCTATCAATGCGAATAGCGAGGGCCATAGCAGCCTCCAGTGATGGAGGAGAATCATACTGAGCCAACACATCTTTTAATTTGTCAGACAACCCTTGACAAAACTGGCTCCTAAGAGCTGGGTCATTCCACTGAGTATCTGTTGCCCATCTACGGAACTCAGAAGAATATTCCTCCGCTGGACGATTTCCTTGCCGTATTTTACGTAACTTTGTTTCAGCAAGGGAAACTCGATCCGGATCATCATATACCAGACCCAGGGCAGTAAAAAATCGATCCACTGACTGGAGATCTGGGGAGCCTGGAGGAATAGAGAACGCCCAAGATTGAGGGTCCCCTTGTAAGAGCGAGATAACAATTCCCACCCTCTGCTCTTCACTCCCAGATGACCGAGGCCGCAGCCGAAAGTACAATTTACATGCCTCCCGGAAAGTAAAAAATTTGTCCCGCCCACCAGTGAACCTGTCCGGAAGAGCAACCTTAGGTTCAGATCTGGTTTGCTCCGGGGGGGACAGAACCTTGGACTTAATGTCTGCCAACTCCATGGACAACCCCTGCAACTGCCGGGCCAGCTGGGCTACTGGATCCATGACAGCTGGGGAGAATCTTTAGTATGGGCCGGTGAAAATGTCACGCTGTATAGCAGATATATATATGTGATGACAGTAATCTATATCAAAAGGGCAACATACTATATAACATGCGCATAGATATATGATAACATAGAATTACCTGACAGAATGTCCAGTGGGTCAATACGGAATCCGTTATACGCTGTCTCTGGCTAGAGGGTGACCGGGGTCTATGCTGACCCTAAACTGGGGTCCTAACTAATCCCTCTACCTGGAGGTACTGTTAAAGGTACAGAGGTCCAGGCCACCAGCGTAAACCCTGTCTCCTATCAATCCCTGCCAACTGTAATCTAGCCCTAAGAAGGACCCTGATTACCACCAAAGGGAATGAACAGGTAACGGTTAATGAACAGAAAGACATACAAGAAAGACAAGAAATAAAGTAAATAAAGTCTTACATACAACACTCACACACAGTAGGAACACCTAAGGTCTCAGAGATAAACTATAAGCTATAAGAGTAAAAACAACTAAGGAGCTCTTAGCTTAAGTATTCTCAGAACCGATCCAGTCTGCTAGACTACATGAAGGCTTTCACCGGCATCTAACACCCAGACTGGCAGGGATATAAAGGAAGCTAATTAGAACATAATCAAAAGCAGCCGGGCGAGGCTGGACCTAGTCTTAGCAAAGAGCTAGGTAAAATTAACTCTCTCATTACCAAACACAAAGTAACAGCAACTCAGCTGCGAGAAGTCAGAATGTGCAATCGCGACGATCCTCGTGGCGATGCACCCATGACAGTAATTCTATGTAGTAGTTCGCACAAAATATATATGTATTTATCTTTTTTGTTTTTCTTTTTCTTTTTTATATTTGGGTTATTATTGTTATGTAATATTATTATTATTAGTTTTTCTGTTTAGTTATTTTGTGTAATATGTGGGATAATGACACTTGATATATGTAGCACTACCAGCACTCACCTGTCTAAGTATAGGAGTAGTATCACTGAATGATGCAATACTAATTTATATGCATTTTTATGATGTCAGTTTACCATGGCACTTTTCTTAAGAAAATTGAGCACTAAGAGTAGAGGTTACAGTATATTCACGTATATTATATATTCTCTATTACATATAGTGATTTATTATAGCCACTACATATACGATTACCTAACAGTGTGATTTCTTGTTTCTGACGCATGCCGAGCTGACCTAATCCATGACGCGGATGGTGAGCGGACATTCGGATCCTGGCGCATGCGCCGTCATTACGACGGGTCATGTTATCCAGGATCCCCGGCCGCGATCCCCTGCGTCTTTAATTATGGATGACGTCGTCGGAGAATGCGCAATACGGCACCGGAAGGACACTGAGTATGGGAAGGAACATGTGATTTCGGATTCCTCAGTATAGCATATGGTATCCATGGTGATGGTAATCACGGCAACTGGCGCATGCGAGTTGGAATACCGGAAACACATGGATGTAATTAGGCTCATTAATGTGCAGACACCAGCGGTGAGATATTTCTATTGGTCACTCAGACTATTTAATGCGCAACACCCCCTTCTCTAGCGTTCGCCTCCTGAGGAAGAGACGAAACGCGCGTTGAGGCGCCTGGGGGACACCACACCTGACCCACCTCTCATGTAAGTGTAGTTTATGGCAAGGCTTACGCCGGTGGTACATCATATAGCTGGGTTCAGTCCAGCATGATAATCATTGGGTATTTTCAGCAATATATTTTTCACTGAAATACATGAGATGTATAGGTATTGGTGAGGGTTAGCAGTCCCTATTTTTAGATGGCGGCAGCCTGTTGAATTCTGTACTACTAAATATCTATGTGATGTTTTTTACTAAGTGATTGTCTTTTTTGACTTCAATAAAAAATTGTTGTTTAAAAGTGGCACGGTATACTGTAAGGTTCTTTGTGTGGTTTAGTTGCATTTCAGTTTATGTGCCTTTTTGATATATACATGTTAGGGATAAGTTATTATAAAGTACCGTATGTGTAAATTTTAAATTCATATTATTGCATTCATATATGTAATGAACTCCAGAGCTACACAGCGACCAAAAATTGAGGCGGGTACCTGATAATCCAATTAATTTTGTGACAGAAAAATACCTATTTAATAGCCTGGGAAGCTTCATGGGTATTACCCCTTCCCATGCTATAAACATAAGCCCCAAGCCATCAGCTTTCTCTCTGCTGATTAAGAAAATAATGCTGGAGCCCACGCAATTTTTTTTCAGAAAAATAATCTTTTAATAATTAAATACATGTTCACTAAGCTGCACACACACTACACTAATTGCATATGTCACTGACATCTATATATCTATCTATTCAATGTGTATATATTGTATGTAATCCATCTATTCTATGCTGTCGGCTCATGCTGTGATTTTACAGTACGTGGCCGTACTATATATATTTGTGTCCTGACATCTATATATCTATCTATTCTATGTGTATATACTGTATGTAATATGTCTATTCTATCTTGCTGTGATTTTACTGTGCACGGCAGATGAATTGCCGGCTTTTCATCTATCGCGGTGTGAGTCAGAAAAGAATGCAGGCATCTTCTCCATGCTGTTTCCATTTAGTTTTAGCTCGTTCCCATCCGTTTCAGCTTTTTCTCAGGCCCCCTGACCTGTTTGTTGAGTCCAGCAGAAAAATATTCGGCTTTCCCATTGACTTGCATTGGATTCGTTATTCGGTACGCAATTCTTTTTCAGAAAAATAATTTTTAATAATTAAATACATGTTCAGTAAGTAAAAATTGAGGCAGGTACCTGGTAATCCAATTAATTTTGTGACAGAAAAATACCTACTTAATAGCCTGGGAAGCTCCATGGGTATTACAGCTTCCCATGCTATAAACATCAGCCCCAAGCCATCAGCTTTCCCTCTATAAGAAAATAATGCTGGAGCCGGTGCAATTTTTTTTCAGAAAAATAATCTTTTAATAATTGAAGGATAGAATTTGTTGCAGAGGGTTAAGTAAATGGTGTGATAATGATCAATTTATATTTACAAATAAGAGAAATATCTAAAAAATTGATAGCGGTATTATTCAAAGTACCGTATGTGTAAATTTTAAATTCATATTATTGCATTCATATATGTAATGAACTCCAGAGCTACACAGCGACCAAAAATTGAGGTGGGTACCTGATAATCCAATTAATTTTGTGACAGAAAAATACCTATTTAATAGCCTGGGAAGCTCCATGGGTATTACCCCTTCCCATGCTATAAACATAAGTCCCAAGCCATCAGCTTTCCCTCTGCTGATTAAGAAAATAATGCTGGAGCCCACGCAATTTTTTTCAGAAAAATAATCTTTTAATAATTAAATATATGTTCAGTAAGCTGCACACACACTACACTAATTGCATATGTCACTGACATCTATATATCTATCTATTCAATGTGTATATATTGTATGTAATCCATCTATTCTATGCTGTCGGCTCATGCTGTGATTTTACAGTACGTGGCCGTACTATATATATTTGTGTCATGACATCTATATATCTATCTATTCTATGTGTATATACTGTATGTAATATGTCTATTCTCTCTTGCTGTGATTTTACTGTACACGGCAGATGAATTGCCGGCTTTTCATCTATCGCGGTGTGAGTCAGAAAAGAATGCAGGCATCTTCTCCATGCTGTTTCCATTTAGTTTTAGCTCGTTCCCATGCGTTTCAGCTTTTTCTCAGGCCCCCTGACCTGTTTGTTGGGTCCACCAGAAAAATATTCGGCTTTCCCATTGACTTGCATTGGATTCGTTATTCGGTACAAATACATGGATATTAGAAATTATTTGTGCCAATTTTCCTGAATTCAAATATTTCAAAATTCACTCATCACTTGATTGAAGCACTACATTTGGTGCCTTCAAGGGTTTATGGATGACCCAGCTTCTAATTTTGGGCAGGATTTGCACTTAGTGAATATCCTTTATGAGTCTAGGAGTACCACCAGCGGTGTAACTACCGCGGTTACAGCATCTGCCAGAAAAATAAAAAATGGGAGTAGGAAAGGGTAAGGGAGATCAGCTTATCAAGTGCAGAAAAAAATATTACTTCAATCAGTAAAGCGGTGCATGGACTCCAGACTAACTCCTTGGCAGAGAATAACTCAAAGAGAGAAAATCCAGCTTCCGCAGCAATAGTAAAGGTATTAAAACATGTCATTTAATAGTGACATTAAAATATCTAAGATCAAAAAGGCATATAGAGTCAGAAAAATAAAAATGGGTGGGAAGGAGGGGGACACAGGTCTACATATTCTGGGCTCAGAAGAACTTAGTCCTGCTGGAAAAATGCTTGGATTTCCCATTGACTCCCGTTATACTTGTTACTCGAAATGAGCATTCAAGCATTAGGAATTGCTCTGTTCGATTAACGAGCATACGAGCATTTTAGTTCTTGCTCATCTCTACAGACATTATGTCCGCAAGGAAAAAAATCACTTAACCTTTAACCAAGTGTTATTCCTGGTTTTAGCCTGACATAAAAATAGTCTAGGGGGAAAGTGAATTGCCCAAAGTGGGTGCTTTTTTTGCCACAAAATATTTCGATTATCTAGTACCCTCTTCAATTTTTGATCCTGGTGTAGCATGGGTAGATGTTTTTTTGTTATACCTGTGATTTCATGAAATTGCAGTCTAAAGGTTCAGTTAAAAGTGATGCGATTTTCCACTTTGGATTTTTGTGTTGTTTTTCTCTCAGCATGTCATTTCTATCAATATTTTGGATAATATCATCAGCTCTGTCCAGCATCCAGTGTGGATATTTACGTTCTTTTAACTTACTCTTCTTCGTCTGTAATTCTTTTATGAAGTCTGGATTTAAGGAGTTACCGTGGTCAGACCTAAAAAATTCTCCAACTGGGATACTGTTAATTTCATGCCTTGGATGGCAAGATGTCGCTTGAAGGATAGAATTTGCTGCAGAGGGTTTAGCAAACGGTGTGATAATGATCAATTCAGATTTACAAATAAGAGAAATATTTTAAAAATTGATAGTGGTATTATTCAAAGTACCGTATGTGTAAATTTTAAATTCATATTATTGCAATCATATATGTAACGAACTCCAGAGCTACACCGCGACCAAAAATTGAGGCGGGTACCTGATAATCCAATTAATTTTGTGACAGAAAAATACCTGCTTTGGGTAATTCACTTTCCCCTTGACTATTTTTAAGTGAGGCTCAAATAAAGAGTAACATTTGGTTAAATATTACGGGATTTTTTGTGGACATAATGTCTGCACTTACTGTAATTATGTTGATCGAACAAAAATTATTACATCATTAGTTACACAAAGGTCTTTTAATATCACTTCCTATATTAATTGCATTATTTATTTATTTATGTGCACCATGTGCCAACTACAATATTTCGGATGTACAACAGGACCATTAAAAATACAAATCTGAAAACATCTATCAGATTCAGTTAAAAAACTTTAATTTAAATGCACTGCAGTGTCGGAACACTTTTCTGAACAACATGGTGGAGACATTACTTCATGCCACATTACGGGTATTGAACGGGTTAAAAAGCCCATTACAAGTGGGGATCATAGGAGAGAGCTACTAATCCATGAATTTACACTTTACAATCTAGAAAACCAACAGGTTTAAATCTCAGACAAGATCTGATCTACCATTATACATAGATAATTTAGTCTGATATTGTAGGTGCTATGTTTCTTGTATTATTGCTCACCTGTGTGATGTTTTCTTGCAGGAATGTTCATAGGCAGATTAGGGTCATGTGACCATATAGTTTGAGGCATTTATCAGGTCAGTTCACTCATTGCCTCACATGTAATGACTAAAGACATTGTGTCTGAAACGCGTTTGCTGCATGTAGCTGTGATGTTTTTATATATTGTTCTACAATAAATATTTGGATTTTACATGGACGTCTCTGGAAGTTGGATCTACCTCCTTAATTCAAGGAATACAATAGCACAAAAAGGTTAATTTTGACTTTTTTTGCATTATTTTTTTTATTAAACATGTATCTCTACTGAAATTGGCAAAACAGCTTTGTAAGGATGGGATGTAAACAGTCTTCTCCACTTCTACCAAACCAGAAGCAACTGGTTACCGGAATTGGGGAGAAGCAGGATGGCGTTACGGTTTTTCCTCTGTATGGCACTTATCTTTCAGGGAGTACTCTATCTTACAGTTTCATAGGGGTAATGCAGTGCATAATATGTTATTTTCAGGGGGCTTTATGGTACTATTTTGATGGAACATAGTGTGGGGCATTTATTTTAGAGGAATAATGGCATTATTTTCAAGGTGCATAGTGTGGGGCACCATTATTTTTTAGGATGAAAGCATGCAGTGGTATAGTATTCAGGGGACACATGTTCAAAGTGCACAGCATGTGCCATAATATCCATGGGGCACAATGTGTGGTGCTATGATTTTCAGCGGGAACACTATACCCTCTTCTCTTTAAATTGCATAAAACAAATATTGATAACTTCCAACATTTATTCACTTTATCAGGTAATCGAAGATTAAATATAAGGAAAACATAAAAAGACTATAAGTAACATACTTTTCTAAAAAAAAATATTGATGTTAAAAGCTCCTTAACATAAAAACAAACATTTCATATTTGGATTTAAATATTACAACATACTGACGAATTTTGACCACACTGGTCTGAGTCATAGCATACGAAGGGTTAATCTGTTATGCCATTTAAAACCACTAAACCCTCCTATGCTGTTTTGTCACTGTAGGATGTGAGCCCTCACGGGCAGGGTCCTCTCTCCTCCAGTACCAGTTTGTGACTTGTTTTGTTCAAGATTATTGTACTTGTTTTTTATTATGTATACCCCTTTTCAATTGTAACACATCATGGAATAAATGGTGCTATAATAATAAATAATAATATCACAACAAATCATATGTAAAATCTTACAGTTGAATATATTACAAATTAGAAGAATGTACAAGAACATATCATGTGTATATTACTGTATATGGATCATGTACATTAAGTACCTATTCCCAGTCCGGGGCAGTCCTTTTTGTTTAATAAAAGAATGGGAAGCCCCCAGACTGATGATTTTTGTAAATATGAGTTATTGTCCAAAGTGCACTGAAGGATTAAAAGCACCTTGAATGTGCCCAACTATCTAGCAAAAACAGGGCCAAATTTCCTGTCTAAGAAATCCCGCATGCCGAGATTAATCCCATGACCAACAGCAGCCCCTCTCACAATGAAAGTGCAAGATCTCACATGTTATTGCAAGATCTCACTCTTTGCACTAACCCAGCACTGCCCGATCCTTTACTACATGGTTATCGATGAGTTAGTTGAAAGAGTGCTTGCCATATCTTGTGCTTTCACTATGAGAGGATGGGTCACAAAGAGTTGAGACCCACAACCCAGAATTTTGTTGCAAAAGTCAGGCCCTTTCAGAGCATTAGGAAAACATATGAGCACTTTTGACAATAACTTATATTTAGAAAAATCACCAGTCAAAGGTTGCCCCAAACTGGTGATAGGTACTCTTTAAATAAAGAATCCACCTTGCCTCACCACTTAGGAGGGCTTTTCTCCAATTTCCTCCTCTCTTGGTCTCTTAACCCCTTCTAATCTGAAAAACGTTAAATATTTAGTACTGCCGTTATGAATCTGAATTATGGTAAATGTTGAACCTGTACCAGAAAAGCCTGACAATTTATTCTGGTCAATATCAGTGAGATGTTCCACCATTCTCACTTTTTAATTTACGGATGGTACAACGCAAATAAATAATGCACAAAATCACATAAACGACACAAACTGTATTACAATAATAAAAAGGCCTGAATTTATCCACATATTTGCAAATTGTATATCCACTGCACGCTATAAAACAAGTTAGGGAATAACATACCTCCAAGAGAATAATCTCTGCTAGCAATACACCTACGTCCTCTTTTGCTACTAAAGTCACATCTAGTGATGAGCGAGTATGCTCGTTGCTCGGGTTTTCCCGAGTATGCTCGGGTGGTCTGAGTATTTGGAAGTGCTCAAAGATATAGTTTTTCCCTGCAGCTGCATGATTTGCGACTGCTAGACAGAATGAATACATGTGGGGATTCCCTAACAAACAGGCAATCCCCACATGTATTCAGGCTGTCTAGTAGCCGCAAATCAGGCAGCTGCAGTGACAGAAACTAAATCTCCGAGAACGTCCAAATACTCGGAGACCACCGAGCAACGAACATACTCGCTCATCACTAGTCACATCCTGATTTAAAGGGAATCTGTCACCCCATTTTGGCTATATCAGATAAAGATATGCGTCCCATAAGTAACCTATCGGTATCTATCATATATCCTGACACCCCCGTTTTCATGCCCAAATCCCTTTGTAAAGTTCGGTTTTCTGCATGCTAATCTGGGCGTCCGGTCCGGAGGGCGGTGTTTTTTGCTTCCTCCCCCCGGCTCCTCAGCTTCTCTTGCGTAGGTCCATCTATGCATAGCACAGACAGTGTAGTGTTCCCGCGATTGCGCTTTTTAAAATCCCCCC